>CM060420.1:52288856-52739044 GCA_030545235.1 Helianthus tuberosus
GATTAGGTGTTCAAGATTCACTATCTTTGGGGAGAGACTGATTCAATCTTTTGTTTATTTCTTGATCGGTGGATCATCTTTTAGATTTTGAATATCATATGTTCTTTTGTAGGTCCAACACTATGAGAGGCATAATCAATTCACGCCCTAAATTATATTATCTCTATAAACAAATGCAAGTTTACAATTGTCACACCTCAACCGACTACGGAAACATCGGGGTATGGCACTGAGCGAAACAGATTGTCCAGAAGTTTCCATAACAATTATCATTACCAATCAATTTAAAGTAACATATCCCATACCATGTCTCAAAAGGTAAACAAATTATTACAGACAAAATCTAGGCAAATAGTTCTATTCCGACAACTCAGATTTAAATAGAGCAATTGTTTATCTGCTTCTAGAGACCCTTGATTTAATTTGTACAGACAACTATTTGTTGGCCTCTAGAGCCTTATTCTAGCCTCGATTTCCTAACAGATGTGCATCCTATGCACCTGTCACATACGTTAAAATAAAGTTAATACACATAGTGTAAAGGTGAGTATACAAGTTTGATAATAGCATATAGAGTTCGAAATAGTTTACGCATAACCAGCACGTACACAGAGTGAAATGAGGCATGTTAGTTATCGACATAGACCTATCGATACCAATGACTGTGAATTGACTGCCCAAGGTAGTTCGTAATACATGATCACCACTGTAATCCATGCAAATAATTGTCCTTAACAACCCCCGAGTGAACGGGCGCTGAGTCCAAACTAATAGTACTACCGTTGCTAAGGCAGGTAGACAGCATTCCATGTGTAAACATAACAAACAAGCATTCATTAAGTCACGTATAACATGTGGTAACGGTTAGCGTTTAAAGTATTGCGTAGTGTGTTCGATGTGATTTTGTATAAGTAACGTATGTAACACCCAAAAGGGCGTAAAGCAAAAAAATGGTCGAGTATACTCACAGTGATGATGGATTGAAGGGAGCGCTTAGAGCGGAATTAGCCTGATTAGAACGATAGCATAACGATAAGTGACGCGTAAAATGATGCAAAGTGTAAGTGGCTCGGACGGCCAGTCGTGCGGATGACAATCTATTCGGATGGTCATCCGGTTGGATGACTATTCGAGTAGATTGTTTCTTCCTTTGAGAAGGATGTGTTTGTGTATGATGGCTTGAACTTTGAAGTTTTCGTTGTAGCATTTAGAAAACATTGAAGTATCTCTACTTTTCAAGTCGGTCGATCGGATGGTCAGTCGTGCGGATGACAATCCGCTCGGATGGCTATCCGGTCGGACGGCGACTCGAGTTTTGAGGTTACTCAGTGAGAACAAATTCACAGCAGGGTGGTCACTCGGTCGGACGGTTGTTCGACCGGGTGGCATCCTTGGTGCATTGAACATGTTGAAAATCGATTGAGTGTTAAAGTCCAAGTATCTCATGATTCGAAGAGTAATCCGGTCGGATGGTAGTCCGATCAGATAGCAGTTCGTTCAATACTCAAACTTCAAATAAAGTTGGTTAAGTGTGGGACCCAAGATGCATTCGCTCGGATGTCCTAGTCGCTCGGATGGCTTATCCGTTCGGACAGTAGTTCGGTCGGATAGCACTCCGTGCTAGTCGTTCCGTTCGTCTTTCACTTGGCCATTTTGATTGTTTGTTGCTATTATCGGGACGTTTTGACAACGTGCTAACCAACAGAACCCCATCTTGACCCAAGTGACCCGGTCAAACAGGGATCACCCTAGTTCGGCCAGTTAACCGGTTCAAGACGGTTGTTCTTGGTTAACCCGAAATCGGTGGTCTTGTGGGTAGAATCCAGATCTTGAGCTAGCACAACACTAAGAATAAGTAGAAGACTAGAACAAGGTCTGATTCTATCGGTTTTTGAGTGCATTGAGTGTAAAAGAGTTGAAAGAGAGTTAGAAACCATCTTTCAATCCTTTTTCACCATGAATGCGTCTAGATCTATGCAAGATCTTTGTTTATTTGTGTAGAAATCGATTAGATCTAAGTTGTTCTTGGTGGATTGAGGCCAAAACATGAAGTTCTTCAAGAACTCATGATGACGTCATCCTAGAACACCTCAAATCTAGTGATTTCACGGTTAAAAGTTAAGATTCAAAATATAAAAAGGTGTAGGAGTGCATGTAGATCAAGGAAGTACAAGATTTAGGTCGAGGTCTTACCGGGTTTGAGAGAAATCGAAGAAAAGGTGAGGAGAGCGTGCTGTTTGGTCAGAGAGTTGACAAAAGTAGAAAGTTTGAGAGTGACATGGGGTATTTATAGGGTTACCCAAAGAGGAAAGGGTAGGTCGGTCGGATGGCATCTTGCCCGGATGGCTTATCCGGTCAGATGTCATCTCGGTCGGATGGCGACCTGGTACCAGATTCCATCCGGCCGGATGGCACTAGGTTCGAGTGCGCGGCGCGACGATTTTTGCTGATTTGATTACGATTGCGATCGATGCGAATGCGATAGAGTTTCCTAGTCAAATTACTTTTAATCCCAACTACTCATATCTTGCACTATCCAATCTCCACTAATTATCATACCATTTCGATTGCGATTGAGTTCGATTGCATTTGAGTTTCGATTGCGATTCGATTTATTACCACACACAACATAAATGAACATGCACAAGTAACACATAAGGCACACACACGTATACAATAACCAAAGTGCGTAATTCGAGTTGCGAGTTCGATTGCGATTCGATGTCGATTCGTTTAGTATAGTTTGAGTATCATTTAGTTAACTTTATCGCATTGTTACTTCCTATGGCTCACAGTCGTAAGTCGATTGAATAGCGATTAGCACACGTCAATGATTATTGTAATTAATGACACTTACTCCACATAATACAACTAAAATAAACACACAAAAGAAATTCTCTATTAGTCAAGTTGCGCGAAATCGGTCGTTGACTTTGACCTTGACTTTGACTTTGACTTTGACATCGGAAACACAGGGTGTTACAACAATCAAGCACACATTACAATGAGAGATTCCAACTATACTTATAGGACTTTGCACTAACATGAACTACTGGATCAAATTCTATAATTAGTCTGCTTGGTTCTTTCTCGATTAGAATCAATACAAAACATTGATTAATACAAAACATGCTAATCACTAAACTACCACCTCATTGGGTAAACAAAAACAACAAATAAACATGATATTATGAAACTGGCAACCATAAGCTTCAAATCTTTGTTTATAACAGGGATATGGAAGTTGCACTATACACTATACAACACTAACATAAAGATCTTTAGCATCTGAGGGATCTTTAGTAATGCATGAACTTCACTAGTTACCATCTTCATCGTAATCAAACTTGGACTTTAGTCACAACGAGAAACTTCAATAGAGAATGGGTACATCAGCATCAAACATGTACTCAACAACATTACGAAAGTTTATGGAAATCAATCAACTAACAGGGAAAATTACAAGTATAGACATATTTAACTAAAAACGTTCCAAAATTGACAACCTTTTTTCAATCCTTTTGAATAAAGTCATAGCCAATCAGAGTGCTTCAAGTAGTTGCTTCCGGCTGAGATGGCTGGTACTCAACGGGTAATTTTAGGTACTGAAATCTATGAAACACATATGTGAGCTCTGCAAGAAAACGAACCACAAAGAAATAATAGCAACTGATTTTTCTTTAGGATCGACACCATCAGCCAGCCATTCCACGTATGACATCCAGCCACATAGGATTATTAACAGCTTAGCTGGTGCATCCCTAACTTTAGCGGTTCGATGCACTTTACTATTTCTCGGCTAGCCATCGGCTAATGATGTGTAACGGCTTAACCCGCATGTTCAAGTCTTTATATAGTTTTATTTTGTATTTTCTTTCCTTTTAAAAATTAATTTTTCCGAATCTACATAAGTATTGTAATTTAAAGCCAAACAAAGTTTCCAAAACTCATAAAATGTCAGTGATCATCATGTGATATAGTAGTGGAAATTTGGATGTTTATTGTATTAACCGTGTTTTACCTTTACGTGCTTATGATTAAGTTTCTACGTGTGGTGCTTTTAATTTCATACCTAGAATACATTTGATTGTGTTTTAAATTGTTAAGGTTGGTGTTTTTCCTTATAATATCATGTAAGAAGAATCTAAACATCATGCCAAAATTTTAAAACACAATGTCTACCTAGACTTCTTATACTCTTTAGAAAAAAATGTCATTTATAGACAAACCTTTACGTATATGTACATTTAATGATATAAACCACCCGTTGGATTTGGTTTCTTCCCTATCGTAATCTTATTATAATATATTCTACTAATGGTGTTCCTATATCTTATCGAAATTTACACTCTGTTCCCGAGTCTCATTTAACAGGAGAAGGGGAGGGAAAAGAGATGAAAATATGAAAAACCATGTTCCCGAGTTTCATTTAACAGGGAGAGGGGAGGGGAGGGAATTGTCCATATATTCATCCTCCCAAATTAGAGAGATTAGGAGAGAAAATCCTATAAATTACTAAATTACCCTCCAATCTAATTAAAATGTTTTATGTTTAAAGGGTATAATGGTAAAATTGTTATTTTCTTTTCTTTTCCTCCTAACTCGGGAACACATAAAATGCTTGATTTCTTCTTTTTTCCTTTACATTTCATTAAAATCGGGAACACGAAAAAAATCACATCTTTTCTCTCATTTTCTCTCTTAATTCATTTTTCTTCCCCTCCCCCTGTTAAATGAAACTCGGGAACATTTAATTCTTTTTTAAGTTTTTCTAAGTTGTTGAAGATTGGATTTAGAATCTTTTGCTAATGTAAACACCTCAAGAAACTATTTCCGGTCACATAAAAACTTTGATTGTCCGTTTGATGAATTTTCTAGCAAGTAATTTAAGATGATAGTTGATCTTTTCAAGAGAAAAGAATATTAATAAAAGTAGGATCATTAAACATACGATAAATATCATATCATGTTACATTTATAAGATGACCTGAAATAAGAATTATTGCCATATCATGTTACATTTATAAGAAAGTAACACTTTGAAAATTATTTGGATTTCTTATATATTTTGATATGTTTCCACCGAGATTCCATATAATAGGAATTTTGGTCTTGAGCATAGACTCCACATTTGAAATAATGCATGGCTCCACCTCGGCCATGCCCTTCGAACTTGAGAACTCCATTTATGTAGACATTAACTTTGTCTCCTTCGACGTCATGGATAACATTCAAACGGAACCATTTATCATACATGTCGCTAGAAATAACCTCGTATTTATAGTAGTAAAGATCTCCATCGTACACTCGAACCATTAGCGTTGTATTTGTAACATGTGGATATCCCCCAAACACTTGCATTAGGCTCGCACCAGTAGTCCCGTTTGGGACAAACACATGTGCTTCAAACTGCCAAACACCCGTAGAGTATATGTAACCCTACACCATACAAGATCACACACATGCATGGTTAACTAGATCAAAACATAAAACCAGAATATCAATCTTATTACAAAATACCAAACTTACATTGATGAATAACTCAGAGCGAGGGAGGGTGGGACTGCCGCGAGATAATGGTTCATCGGTAGAAAAAACCCATAGTTTGTGAACACCATTGATGAAGCTATACCTCTCCTCAAGAGGAAGATTATAAGGTTTATGATTGATATAATATGACTTGTTGAAAGGGAGACGAGTAAAACCCAAAGCAAGATCATTTATAACAGAGCTACGAGTATCAGTGATGTGTATATATAAGATAATCAATCCTAAAGTAGAACTAATATTACGCTTCAAACGATACATGATTTCTAAAATCCCAAATTGAGTTAGTATGTTCACAACCACCTCTATTTATAATATTTGCATTTATTTATTTATTTATTTATTTATTCATATGAGTGTGTTTAAAATCACATTTGCCGGATTCTATATATGTATAAAATCCACCTTAAATTATTTAAAGTTTTGTATAGTTTAGTAATGCCAAATAATACTAACAACTACTTTGAAAATTAATGTGCGTTTTTTTCCTTTAGTATCATAAAAAAAACAAAGTTGGATGCCTTAATGTTTTTAAATTTTTGTATTGTTTAGTAATGCCAAAGTTGAATACCTTAATGTTTTTAAAGTTTTGTATTGTTTAGTAATGCCAAACAATACTAACTACTGGATAGGCACACGCTATGCGGTGCGTATTTGATTTGCGTCGTGGCGTAACTTTAACATTGTTAAGCTACAACAAAAATAAAGTTCTAATACGACAAAAAATATGTTGCTACATGCTTTACATTGACCTAAAACCATAAAAAAAAAACTAATACTGATACAGGTTCCAATAACACCGACACCGGTACCGATGTCGATATCAGGTCAGTTCGTCACGGCACTCGCATTCGCTATGGCTTACAACTATATTTTTTTTAAATATATGTCTTAATATCGAGAAACAAAAATTTACACAATTATGTATTCATTTAAAAAATAAAGAATGGAAGACGTATATTAAAAAAGTTGATTCTGACTTGTTAAATAATCGAACTTTATAAACGATTATTTCAAGTATATTAACTGGTATACGAATCATATTTGTTAAATAATCAAACTTTACACCTGAAAGATTGAATTTAAAAAATACATTAATCAAACACATTAAATATGATCAAACTTTGAAATATGAATAAGAAGCTTTCAACTTTAAATATATGTGACGAAGCAAACAATACCAAGCATACAACAAACGTTGACATTCAATTTTTTAGGGACTAAAAGTTTATAAAGTGAGAAACTAATGTGCTCATATTTAAAAACATCCGTATCAACTGGTGTTTTTCAGTGAATTTCAACTTTTTTTAAATTTTAATTTTAATTTTTAATAATAATAATAATAATAGTAATGATGATAATAATAATAATAATAATAACAACTGTATATTTTGAAAGTTAATGTGCGATTTTTTACTTTAGTATCATAAAAAACAAGTTGAAGATGCTGGATTATAGTGGAGGAAAGCATGTGCGTGGAAACGATTGACATGCTTTTTCTTTTTTTAATACTAGACGGTAGGCTCGTGCGATGCACGGCATGACCAACAGTTAGTGTCCTTCATTTTGTGATGCGTTCGGGAAAAATGTTTATGCATGGATAAAAGGTAATTAGCCAAAGGACAATGTAAGAGAAGCCATACAAAACGTCATAAGAGCTTGTACCATAAGCCAGCCACAAAAAATTTAAGGCGTGCATAGCACAGGAAACTTTGTTTGTGGAATGTGTTTAAGAACAAACATGTATGCCAAGTCTAAAAACATACATTACAGAAAAAAACTTAAAGGAGTTCATAATGCTTCCGGTTTTATTCAATAATTCACGAAATCTTCTGCCGCTAATGCATGCCCATGTAGTCGCCCTTCCCCTTAGTAGTTTCTTGTCTACAACAGATTTAAGCAAGTAAACATAAGCAACGGCTATGAGTTAGTCAAATCAAATATCTTAACATATGTGCACGCATGACTCTCCATACATGACTAACCCATAAAAATCATTGAGAGAACTCACTACCATATGAAAACCTTAAATCATATTACAATATGCTACAACAAATTAAATAAAACCAGACCAAATTTTAACTGCCTAAAAACTTGAAATGAAACGAACTTAAACATAGATAAATGAAGGTAAATGAACACATATAAACAAATTTTCAAGTGAACGAACTTATGAGTGTAGCGACTGCAGTATGCACGTAAAGAAACATGAAACAGTAACAAAATAGATTACAACCAGTCTGCCATTATTAACATCATAGATTTCTTATACATAAACTGTAACGCTAAGTAAAAATATCAACAATTACCATGAATATAAACAAAAGGTATTATAAGACCAATAAAGTATAGAAACAAAACGGAAGCGAGCGAAGCAAAGCAGGTTAATTGGGCGAGGGAAGACTCTGTGTACTAACTTGCTTCTTTTATTCGGTAGGTGGGCACTCGTCATGAACTACCTAAGATTTAGAATGCAACAATGAGTGAAAGATATATGGTGTCAACGTGTACATACCAAAAGCTATTCATCTTATTTGCTTAAAAAAATTATATTGTAGAGTTGGCATAGTATAGCACTATAGCAGTATGATTTGCAACCTTATTGTGATCAAGTGTGAATGAGACCATTGAATGAATAATGGGAGTAGCAGCAACAAATTTGTAGATTTGGCCGTCATAGGATGCCATCCTTGCCTTTCACTACCTTTGCTTGATGAGATACCCATGAAGTGTGAGTTAAACTCCTCTTTGTGGGTTCTCCTTCAAGGCCTTTTTGCTGATTATTTTAAGCCAGTTTACAAATGATGAACATAATGGTAAGTGAAGTTAGTTGCTTGTATTTCTTGAAGATAGAATACAAATATACTGATAACATGAACATACTGCAAGTAATGTTACGGTATAATGTTCATAAGGCATGCAATTATGCTCCTTTGAATTATCAGCAAGCTTCAAAAAAATGAAACGATCTGTTAGTAACAATCTTCTTTGTCATTCATTAACACATTCAACAAAAAAGCTCTCATTCATTAAAAGGCCACAAACAGGATGAAATCATGAAATAAATCAACACAAAATAAACAAATCATTAGATAAGCTAAAATGTATACTCACAATAGGACAATCCCGCCAAAACTCAGATAATGATTTCCTCTGCAGGCAAGGAAAAAGACAACTAATTAAGAAGAAATTAGACTAGAAATAGCAGAGCACAACAATTCTTCCACAATTAGAACAAAGAGACCACAAATTTAGTAACTAAAAACATTATGATTATGCATTCTTATTCATATACATCAAATAAAATGAAAACCAATGAAAGTATGAAACTCACATTTCTCAAATAGCGGAACTGAAACGGAGGCAATGCACCTGTATCCACACGGTTACTGGTGTTCCTCAGTGAAAGCAAAATATCCATTTGTAACACCACCGAATATGTTATTATTTCCACGAACTCTTTCTACATCAAAACTCAAAATAATGCGACAAAGCAAACTGGAAATAAAAACGTACCTGAACCAAATCAGAATACGAAAAGAAAAACCCCTTGCAATCAGACCTATGACACGAATAAAAAAGATCTGAACCCAATCAGAGGCGAGATGTATATGAGTATTTAAACAAACAAACCAACTAATCGTGCACGACTATCTCCATATAAGCAACATCCGGTCAGAATCGTGGCCGGAACCCTTTCTTTATGTTTCAGATGGTCCGTAATTGCTCATCAAAGTAACATTCCAAAATACATAAAACAGTTAAAGGAATTGCATATAACCATATTCAATACATATATTTGCATGAAACTTTTTTATAACCATCCAATTATTAAAGATGTATGAAGCCCTAAATCAGATAAAGACAAAAGAAAAAAACATACCAGTTGAGAGAAATAGCAGGGAATAGAGCAACTGCACCTCGAAAAGTGATAAGGAGTCCCTTGCCGGAGGAGTAGAGGAGAAGAGCAGGCGGAAAATGCGGATGACACATCGTATACCACCTTCGATCCTCCGTTACCTTACCTTGACTGAAGTCGTTACCCCATCACATCACCCGGGTCGTTCTTTGGAACCCTAGTCGTCACTCAAAGATGTGGCTGTTGACCACCGGCGAACTACCATCACCATCGTCACTATATGTCACCCTTGAGCGGTGATGTTACCCCCATCACCCTCGTCGTCATGTCCTGAGTAACAGATGATCATCGGGTAATGTAGCCGGCGACCGTCCACTCTCTCTCCAGGCCCCCCTCTCTCTCTTTCTTTAACCCTGGATGTATCTAACTTTGTAGACGTAGTGTTATGTGAATGCGAATGTGAAAAGGAAGTAAATAATAGTTGATAAATTGATAAATAAATAAATTTTAATTAAAAGTAAACGATTCAATTGCAGTTGCAAGTTGTAGGAAACTCTTTAGTTTCCAAGGAGTTATTGAGAAAAAGGGTAAACATGGATTAATGTTAAAGTTAAATAGGTAAATTACTTCTCTTTGAATTCCATTTAATATTTTTAACTTAAAGACTTCTAATTTACATCTATTTCATTATTCGTTAAACTATTTTATTATTAATTTAATATCCATATAAAAAGACTATCTTAATATCCATATCAGATTTTGCTTTAGGTTTTACATAAAACATTATATTTTTAATTTAATATCCATATAAAAAGACTATCTCCATACATGACTAACCCATAAAAATCATTGAGAGAACTCACTACCATATGAAAACCTTAAATCATATTACAATATGCTACAATAAATTAAATAAAACCAGACTAAATTGTAACTGCCTAAAAACTTGAAATGAAACGAACTTAAACATAGATAAATGAAGGTAAATGAACAGATATAAACAAATTTTTAAGTGAACGAACTTATGAGTGTAGTGACTGCAGTATGCACGTAAAGAAACATGAAACAGTAACAAAATAGATTACAACCAGTCTGCCATTATTAACATCATAGATTTCTTATACATAAACTGTAACGCTAAGTAAAAATATCAACAACTACCATGAATATAAACAAAAGGTATTATAAGACCAATAAAGTATAGAAACAAAACGGAAGCGAGCGAAGCAAAGCAAAGCAGGTTAATTGGGCGAGGGAAGACTCTGTGTACTAACTTGCTTCTTTTATTCGGTAGGTGGGCACTCGTCATGAACTACCTAAGATTTAGAATGCAACAATGAGTGAAAGATATATGGTGTCAAAGTGTACATACCAAAAGCTATTCATCTTATTTGCTTATAAAATTATATTGTAGAGTTGGCATAGTATAGCACTATAGCAGTATGATTTGCAACCTTATTGTGATTAAGTGTGAATGAGACCATTGAATGAATAATGGGAGTAGCAGCAACAAATTTGTAGATTTGGCCGTCATAGGATGCCATCCTTGCCTTTCACGACCTTTGCTTGATGAGATACCCATGAAGTGTGAGTTAAACTCCTCTTTGTGGGTTCTCCTTCAAGGCCTTTTTGCTGATTATTTTAAGCCAGTTTACAAATGATGAACATAATGGTAAGCGAAGTTAGTTGCTTGTATTTCTTGACGATAGAATACAAATATACTTATAACATGAACATACTGTAAGTAATGTTGCGGTATAATGTTCATAAGGCATGCAATTATGCTCCTTTGAATTATCAGCCAGCTTCAAAAAAATGAAACGATCTGTTAGTAACAATCTTCTTTGTCATTCATTAACACATTCAACAAAAAAGCTCTCATTCATTAAAAGGCCACAAACAGGATGAAATCATGAAATAAATCAACACAAAATAAACAAATCATTAAATAAGCTAAAATATATACTCACAATAGGACAATCCCGCCAAAACTCAGATAATGATTTCCTCTGCAGGCAAGGAAAAAGACAACTAATTAAGAAGAAATTAGACCAGAAATAGCAGAGCACAACAATTCTTCCACAATTAGAACAAAGAGACCACAAATTTAGTAACTAAAAACATTATGATTATGCATTCTTATTCATATACATCAAATAAAATGAAAACCAATGAAAGTATGAAACTCACATTTCTCAAATAGCGGAACTGAAACGGAGGCAATGCACCTGTATCCACACGGTTACTGGTGTTCCTCAGTGAAAGCAAAATATCCATTTGTAACACCACCGAATATGTTATTATTTCCACGAACTCTTTCTACATCAAAACTCAAAATAATGCGACTAAGCAAACTGGAAATAAAAACGTACCTGAACCAAATCAGAATACGAAAAGAAAAACCCCTTGCAATCAGACCTATGACACGAATAAAAAAGATCTGAACCCAATCAGAGGCGAGATGTATATGAGTATTTAAACAAACAAACCAACTAATCGTGCACGAATATCTCCATATAAGCGACCTCCGGTCAGAATCGTGGCCGGAACCCTTTCTTTATGTTTCAGATGGTCCGTAATTGCTCATCAAAGTAACATTCCAAAATACATAAATCAGTTAAAGGAATTGCATATAACCATATTCAATACATATATTTTCATGAAACTTTTTTATAACCATCCAATTATTAAAGACGTATGAAGCCCTAAATCAGATAAAGACAAAAGAAAAAAACATACGAGTTGAGAGAAATAGCAGGGAATAGAGCAACCGCACCTCGAAAAGTGATAAGGAGTCCCTTGCCGGAGGAGTAGAGGAGAACAGCAGGCGGAAAATGCGGATGACACTTCGTATACCACCTTCGATCCTCCGTTACCTTACCTTGACTGAAGTCGTTACCCCATCACATCACCCGGGTCGTTCTTCGGAACCCTAGTCGTCACTCAAATATGTGGCTGCTGACCACCGGCGAACTACCGTCACCATCGTCACTATATGTCACCCTTGAGCGGTGATGTTACCCCCATCACCCTCGTCGTCTTGTCCTGAGTAACAGATGATCACCGGGTAATGTAGCCGGCGACCGTCCACTCTCTCTCCAGGCCCCTCTTTCTCTCTTTCTTTAACCCTGGATGTATCTAACTTTGTAGACGTAGTGTTATGTGAATGCGAATGTGAAAAGGAAGTAAATAATAGTTGATAAATTGATAAATAAATAAATTTTAATTAAAAGTAAACGATTCAATTGCAGTTGCAAGTTGTAGGAAACTCTTTAGTTTCCAAGGAGTTATTGAGAAAAAGGGTAAACAGGGATTAATGTTAAAGTTAAATAGGTAAATTACTTCTCTTTGAATTCCATTTAATATTTTTAACTTAAAGACTTCTAATTTACCTCTATTTCATTATTCGTTAAACTATTTTATTATTAATTTAATATCCATATAAAAAGACTATCTTAATATCTAGGGCTGTAAACGAACCGAACGAACACGAACAAGATCATGTTCGTGTTCGTTCGTTAAGGAAATTTACAGGTTCGTGAACTGTTCACGAACGCATACCGAACATAAGTTTATGTTCGTGTTCGTTCGTTAAGGAAATTCAGTTGTTCACGAACAGTTCGTGAACACTGGTCTCGAACACAAACGAACACGATCAAATAAAAGAGAACGAAAATGAACATTTAACTTGAAAATAAAAAATAAAAACATTGTTGATGTGCTAAAAGTGGTCAATTAAAACTAACTAAATTAACCCTAAATTAGACACCTAAATTTTAAATTTATAAAACTAAGACTCTCTAATCTAGACCACACAACCGGCAAGTGTACCGGTCAATGCAGTATAGCCTAAGTAAGTCCGAGTATCGAACCCACGAGACTCTACTGACTACGTTAACTAGACTCTGACTAGACTGACTCTAACCTAACTGTACTTAACTGTTTTGTTGTTTGGGGGGGTTTACGGAAAAACAAAGGAAATCTATATTAAACTAATTAATTAACTAAGAACTGGACTAATACGAAAGAGAGCTAAAGATTAATTCAGATGAGTTAAACGACTACCTAGACTTGAATCCAGTTTAAATAAGAATGGACTTCTAACGGTACTATTGTTGTATGGAGCCGGGATCATGAGATACTAAACCTTAAGGTATTTCAATGCTAAGACTTCCCGACCCTTCTCAGGAAGAAACCTAGGAAACCCTACAAGGCTGTTGTGAATACCGACTGTTAGACTTCCTCTCAGTCCTCTAACGATTCTGAAAGTGCCCTAATATGACTATCTACCTCTCAGCGCGACAATCTGTTGGACCGTTGTACGACCTCTAAAAGTCAGTTAAGGCGTTCATCTCTATGTGTAAAGGCGGAATCAATGCACATAAAGTCATAACAGCTTTGTTCCTCTTAATTTTTCTTCTATTAATGCCTTCTGAGTCTTTACAATGATTTTCTGACAAAAATTCAGCAGCACCTTGACTCACATACAATGACAACTTCTCTCTCTACCGCTTCAAATGACCTAGCCCCTATATATAGAGTGTATGATTTCGCTTGAGGCTGTTCAAGCGAAATCTTGTGTGTTGATTTCGCTTCAAGCAATAACATACCCTCTCAAGCGAAATCTTGTGATTAAACATAAAAACCCTAACTTAAATCCTAATGTGTAATCATTCAAACAATCCTAGACACAAGACTTGATAATGACGTAATCAGCAGACATTTAGTGCACCAACAGACTCCCCCTTGGATGTTGATGAAGTCTTTGGCTTCAAGTCTTTGTCTTTCACAATCTTCAAACATTGTAAAAACTCTAATCAATCTTTGTCTTCAATCTTCCCTTTGACCGTTGATCCAGACTCCCCCTTTCACAGACTCCCCCTCTCGATATGCTAGAATCTGAGAAATCTGGTTCAAGCTTTGTCATTTAGCTTCCGTGGGAATGATAAAGATCAAACCTGTTACTCAACCAACAAACATAACCATTCTATCTTTTTAACAATAAAACACAAACTCAATCAACTTTAACAATCCACTCAAGTATTCAGGTTCAAGTTAATGACCCTGATTACTCAATTAATCTACCAAGTCCAAATTAATGACCTTGGTTGATCTTTTAACGAAACAAACTGATTTTAAAACAACAATTTTCAAATATTTTCTGAAAAATAACAAGTATCAAGTTAATGAACTTGTTTTTATCATTTCAAACACTTCAAACTTCTTCAAAGTAAGCTCTCCTCATTCTTCAGTTCAGAATCTTCTGCATCTGCTTCAAACATCCGAGAATCCAACAATCAACTCTCCACTTTGGTTTGTCGGAAAATAAAGCAGAAATAAAATCTTTTTGGATTTTAACAAAATATTCTAAACTAAGAAATGAAATACAGAAAACTTAAATTGCAGAAAGTAAACAAAGTAAACTATTTACAAACATATTTTTGGTAAGCAAATCAGGGAATCATATCAGCTTTTCAGACAAATTACAAGTACCGTTAAGCTACATTTCATACTCAGATTTAAACAATTTACCTCGATTGTCGATATACTGATCCATCTTAAATTCTCATACAAAGTTCAACTTATTCAGGATACGATTTAGATGAATTAAAAACTTAGATCATTCATGTGTCCCACCTCTTGAATATACTCCCGTATCCAGAATCTCAATAATCAGTCTTACAGGTGAGAATACTACAATGATATCTGTATATAATTTAGGTATGCGAGGGCCGAGGGATCTCAGATCGATACTTCCGTATACGCAGAGAGATATCAGCTTCGACTTTTCGGTGTGTCCCCTTTAGAGGATCTTTTTGCTTACAACAGCAGCATATATCAATTTAATTGTTTCAGCATGCTGAGGGTTTAATGCTATGTTTCAAGCATTGTAGCAAGTATTAGTCAGGGACTAGGTCAGAACTACCGTTCAGCAGAAGTCCCGGAATAATACCCCAGATATCATAGAGTATAAAGACCTAGTATATCAGATTAAGAGACCTTTCAAACAAGATTTCAGGGGTTACCTATATATCCAAGTAGTGTTCCCCACGAATTCACAAGTTTGAATTTAGGTTTATATCCCAAATAAATCTACTAAATGTATGAAAACCTATCGACACATCATCAGTAAGATTGTTTAACTCTTTTAAACTATCCACATCTTTAGCATACTGTGATAGTCTAGCTGATGTACTATCATTTTCCCTATATACACAAGCTCTTTTTCATTTTATCATGTTTTTGTATTTTTGCATTTTTTACTGTTTTTATATTTTCTAAAAATAAACTATGTACAAACATCTACTCCCCCTAAATACCAAAACAAGTAAAAATTCGACAAACCATTGCAGATTGTTTCTCGTCTTCATCCGCAACAATACCTTCATCAACGCCAATTATGCCATCCGACACCGACAAAAGCTTCATACCATTCAGTTTTAACAAATATTTAAACCGATTTTTATCAAAAGCTTTGGTATGTAAATCAGCTTTCTGTTCGTCTGTGTGGATTTTCTCAATTCGTATCAACTTTTTCTCAAAGCAATCGCGAATAAAGTGATGACGAATTTCTATGTGTTTAGTTTTAGCGTGATGTACTGGATTCTTAGTTATATTTATCGCGGCCTCGTTATCAACAAAAAGAGGTGTGTTAAGAAACTGCAAACCGTAGTCGCGCATCTGTTGCTGTATCCACAAGATCTGAGAGCAGCAACTGCTAGCAGAAACGTACTCCGCTTCACATGTAGATAACGCCACAGACGTTTGTTTCTTACACTGCCAGGTAACCAATCTAGGACCAAAAAACTGGCATCCTGCAGTTGTTGATTTTGAATTGACTTTGCAGCATCCGAAATCCGAATCGGAATACCCTTCGAGCGTAAAATCGCCTTTTCTAGGATACCACAACCCCAATGAAGGAGTTCCTTTCAGGTAGTGCAATATCCTCTTCACAATAATCATGTGCGATGCTCTTGGGTTAGACTGAAATCTTGCTGCGACGCACGTTGGGTACATGATATCAGGACGTGAAGCAGTTAAGTACATTAAAGAACCTATCATGGATCGATAAAAAGTTTCATCAGCCCTGTCTCCGGTGAGATCTGGGTGAATCCCATGATTTGTTGCAAGTGGGGTAGCAGCTGGAGTAGAACTTGACATCCCAAATTTCTCTAGAATATCATGAACATACTTTGACTGATGAATGAAAATTCCTTCAGGAAGTTGTTCAACTTGTAGACCCAGAAAGAATTTCATCTCCCCCATTGATGACATTTCAAACTTCTGCTTCATCACTGATTCAAAATCTTTGCATAGATTTTCATTTGTCGACCCAAAGATTATATCGTCCACATAAATTTGAACTATCAGAAGATGACCATCAACGACTTTAGTGAAGAGAGTGGCATCCACTTTTCCACGAATGAACTTGTTGGCTAGTAGGTGTTGAGACAAAGTCTCATACCAGGCTCTCGGGGCCTGATGTAAACCATACAGCGCTTTGTCCAATAAGTAGACCTTGTTTTTGTGGATTGGATCGGTAAAGCCCGGCGGCTGACCGACATAAACCTCCTCTTTAACCTTCCCATAAAGAAACGCCGATTTAACATCCAACTGATAAACTTTGAAGTTCTTCCAAGACGCAAATGCTAGGAAAATTCTGATCGCCTCTAGTCGTGCTACAGGAGCATAGACTTCAGTAAAATCAATTCCCTCCTGTTGACTAAATCCCTGAACAACGAGTCGAGCTTTGTTCCTTACGACAACTCCTCTATCGTCCCTCTTACACTTAAACACCCACTTAGTGTTTATTTTCCTATGACCATCCGGCAAATCAACTAACTTCCACACTCCCAATTTCTCAAATTGACTAAGTTCCTCCTGCATAGCATTGACCCAAGAGTCTTCAGTAAGCGCCTCTTTGTAAGTTCTTGGCTCAACCTGCGAGATAAAACAACTTAATGAGAATTCAGTTTGCAAAGGAGCAACTTTTGTATAAAAACAAGTAAGCCCTTTATCAATCTGATTTCGAGTGCGAACGCCTGCTTGCAATTCTCCTATGATCAACTCCTCTGGATGATATGAAAAAGTTCGCGGCATCACTTCACTTTGAACATCTACATTTCCCTCCAGATTAGTAACATTCTGCTCTGCATCTTGTTCACCAACTTGGTTTGTTTGACTTGAAATCTGAATTTGCTCCCCCTCAGAATTTGAATCTGAATCACCGTGATCAAATACTGGCATGTTTTCAGCTTCTAGATTATCATCCTTATCCGACTGATTATCCTGAGCAACTTCATTCTGTTGGACATCATCATGTTCACCAGCATTACTTGGACCTGCTTCATCATCATTTGAAGTTTCCCGTGGTCTCCTCGAATACTCAGCTGGGAATCTTAGCTGCGACTCATATTCACGCAAAATATCCAACTCATCAAAGAAATCTTCATCATCCTCTGATTCTTCTCTCATGTCAAACGAATCCCAAAGTTTGTCATAATGATAACGCCATGAATCACCAGGATTCTGCGGCGGCATAGTATAACCTTGACATTCAACATTTGCAACTTCAATAATCCGTTTTTCACTTGGAACGAAGACACGTCGCAAAGGATTTGAATAACCAACAAATATACCCTCAATGCACTTCGGACCAAACTTTCCAAAAGGTTCTATAACCGTACAAGGTGACCCGAACGGTTCTAGATACTTCAAATTCGGTTTGCGATTATTGATTAGCTCAAAACATGTTTTGTTGAACTTTTTGACAGTAAGAACCCTGTTGAGCGTATAGCATGCAGCGGAAACAGCTTCAGCCCAAAAATTAATTGGTAACTTTGAATCTGCGAGCATAGTTCTAGCCGTCTCGATTAGCGTCCGGTTTTTGCGTTCTGCGACTCCATTTTGCTACGGAGTGTACGGAGCACTAAACTCATGCAAAATACCTCTTTCATCACAAAATTCTTCCATCTTACTGTTCTTGAATTCGGTACCGTTATCACTTCGAATTTTCTTAATACGCCTTTGGTACAAATTCTCAATTTTCCTGAACAGCCCTATCAAACTGTCAAATGTTTCATCTTTCGTCTTCAAGAAAGATACCCACGAAAATCTGGAATAATCATCAGTAACGACCAAACAATAGTAATCTCCAGTAATACTTTTGACATTCACCGGACCAAACAAATCCATATGAAGTCTTTCCAGAGGTCTCGAAACTGAATTGACTTGCTTTGTAGGGTGTGACTTTTTCTTCTGCTTGCCTTTTATACAACTAATGCACTCCCCTTCCAGATGAAAACCTTTGATATTAACTCCCAATACCAACTCATTGTGCACCAAGTGATTCATCTTCCTTAGGTGAATATGCCCCATCTTTCGGTGCCACAATCTTGATTCTTTCTCAGTTGCTCTAGACACAAAACAATGTGCTTGACTAGTAGTTGTAGTTGCTACAGACATGTCTAACACATATAAATCGTTCACTCTAGGTGCCCTCATAATAATCCATTCTTCAGGAACAACAAAACCAGGTTTCAAGATCAAACATTCCTTATCAGTGAAGTGAGTAGTATACTGATTGTCACAAATCTGCGAGATACTAAGCAGATTGTTCTCCAGCTCAGTGATGTAGTTAACTCTCTCAAACGTTACAATCCCATTGGATAACGTTCCTTCACCAACAATTCGACCACCTTCATGACCAGCAAATCCTACATAACCACCATTAATGTTTCTCACATCATACAGCAATGCAGTTTTTCCTGTCATATGTCGAGATGCGCCACTATCCATGATCCATCTTGAAATGGCTCTTGAAAGATCCTGCACAAAACAAACTACGACTTAAACAACTTCAAGAAAGATGCCGATTCATGCTTCGCAATCCAGGAAGCTCCGGCAATTCAAACTGCTTATTCGAACATGGTGTCCACCCAGGCTTCATCAGCCTTAGGTGTAACCTTGACTCTAGCAACTTGAATTTTGAAATTTTTAGCCTTCAAAGGTGGAAACTTTGCATCATAATCAACCGTAATCGATTCTTCAGCCTTTTTCACTTGAGAAGGTGAAATTTTCATTTCAGTTTTTGGTTTCCAAACTTGTTGAGATAATGCAACCCTCTTGTAAAATTTGTCATTTTTAGTTACCACTTTCTTTACGGGTTCATTTTTTGCTTTTACATTGTTGATTTTAACATTTTTCTTCTCAACCACTTTCTTCTCAACATACATTGGTGATTTACCCTTCACATCAACCTTCTTTTGTTGAACCTTCACAGCTTCAGTCATGGGCTTCACTTCATTCGATTTTGAAAAAATTTCATTTTCCTCATCAGAAAGTGAACTTGAACCATTTACAAACACCTTCTTTTCAGCAAACCTTCTGTTTTGAAAACTCTTTTTCTGATAACTCTTACCACCTCGATAACCACCCGACCAATTGTTTCGATTGTTATTATAAAACTGCGGTGGAACAATAGGCTTTTTGTAATAAGCTTTATCTTTCTCAAAATTCATTTGCCTTTTTGTTTGACTCAAACTGTTCACCTCTGACAACTCAACTTCAACTAACTTGAAAACATTTGTCAACTTTTTCACATTAACATTCTCAATGGGAAATTCAGAATCCGAATACAACTTATCAGATCCAGCCATCTTGTACATCACAAGACCCGGTTCATCACTTAAGTTGTTTTTGGACTTTGATTTCTGAATGTATTTGTCCAAGAAACCCCCATCCTCCTCAGAAGTGTCACAATCCGGTTTAAGCACTTTGTCTACCACACTTTTCACCACATCATTTTGGACACCCTCGTCATTGGAAGATGTGAACGTGACATCAATGTTTTCAGGAAGTTTAACTTCACTTTCTTCCTCAATTTCCAACAAACTAGACTGCTTTTTCGTGTAGTTGTCTAAAATTGGCGGTGGAACTTTGTGAAAACCTACACCCGTTCCATCAGAAAACACATCCTCGCCATCTTTGTTTTTCCCTATAGGTTTAGGAACAATATGCTGCAAAACAAAGCTTGCTGATTTATAGCTATTAAGCTTCAACTGGATTCGTTCATTCTCAATTTCAGCTTCTTGAGCTTTAAGTTTCAGTTTAGCAATTTGATCCAGTTGTTCATTAATCGATTCTTCTTTTAATCTCAAAACAGCTCTTAGATGTTCATTTTCTTTAAATGTTTTGCCATTACGATCATCACTATCTTTGACAATGTTTTTCAATTTCTCAAATTTTTCAGAAATTTGACGGTTTTCAAGAATTAACTTTTCATTTTCAGATTTTATTTTCTCACGTTCAGTTTTATCATTTTCAATTTGAACCGTTAATTCTTTAATCCGTTCAGTTGAAGCTCTTACACTTTTGTCACGATCAAGAATCTGATTTTCAACATTTCTAACCTTTGTTGTCAGATTCTGGATTTTTTCATTATTAAGATACGTGACAGTGCTACAAAAATTGCATTGTTTGGTGCAATTTTTGCAGTCAGCATTTCCATCAATCTTGTTACCTGACACATTCTTGTTACCTGACGCATTTGTTGACACACTTTGACGACTGATCCCTTTGACTCAGTAACAGAATTAGGATCTACCTCAAGTGCTTTTGCAGCTAGCACTTTGTCAGCCATCACTCCCAGGTTCTCAGCTGTCAACTCTTGCGTAGTATCAATTATGCCTGTATCAACCTGCTTTTCTTTCTTCTCTTTCTCCTCTTTCTCCTTTCTCTCTTTCTCTTTCGCTTCTTCAATCATTTTCGAAGTTGGAGTTCCCCACCATTTATGTTGCCAATATTCATCTTCTTCTTTGTACTCCTTGATAATGGCTTCGATATCTAGCGTTTTGTCATCAATTGCAATGTTGCCATACCTATCAAGATAGCACTCTCTATCTGGATCCCATCTGTTTGCTCTTCTAGCTTCCAGAAAGATACCAGAAAGTCTGATAATCTTGGTTTCAGCAGTCATCTTCCGGTAGTGATACTTCTCTTCCTCAGTACGATCATCTTTCCAAGGCTTAGGTTCATCATTGCTTGCCATGAATGCGTAACCAACCGCATCTTCTTCCGGTAGAACTTCCTTACTCCAATCATACCCCTCATCATCATAAATCACAGCAAGAGCCCTTGATTTGTCTCTGTTATCTTCAACTTGCTTCAATCTAGGCGGCTCAGATTTATTCTGATGGTAGATTGCCTTTTTGTAATAATCATCTCTGAAAGGGTTCTCTGACTCATCAGCATAAGCATTTCGGCATTCTCGTTTGAAGTGACCCTTCTGCTTACATTTGAAACAAGTCACCTTCGATTTATCAAACCCCAGCTTGGTAGAAGCACCACCAATTGTTTTTCTCCCTGTAATCTCCATGAAGCGTTGTGCACGTCGAACTGCACTTGCCATTGCCCAACGAATGTCAATCAGCTCCATTTCTTCAGGATCTATCTGATCGTAGTCTTCTTTCGTCAGATTTGTATTCCCGATTTTTCCAGCCACCAATCCTTCGTAGGATTCCAAAACAGACGCCAGAAACACCATTTGTTGCTTGGCCGACTCCGCATCAAAATTCTGTGCGTTCTTCAGATCTATCGCGATATTGCAAGAAAACTTTGCATCAGAATGATTTGCAGAAGATGTAGATCCACTGTGATAACCACTATGGCTTCCACTGCTTTGACCACTTTGACTTTCTTTTCCAACTGTAGAAACATTATCAGCAGAAAATGCAGTTTTTGGAGAAGTAGCTTTCGGCATCATGCTTTTTGGATAGTACAGTTCCAGATTCTATTGATAAGATGACTGATTAACTTTGTAAGTCTTTTTCAACTCTAGCTCATGACTCTCAAGTTTTTCAATCAGCAAATCTAATGTCAGCTTTTCTGGTTCTTTGATGGTATTCTTCAGCATCATCGCATAATATCTCCAATCCATCTCATCAGGCAACGAATCGAACAATTTGTCGATAAGATCTTCTTCAGGAATGTCAATCTCATGTCTTACTAATTCTAGCTTCAGATGACCAAACCGTTCTATCATTTTACACACTGACTCGTTCTTTATACAACCAAACAGATCAAACTCTTTCCTAAGAAGTTTCTTTTTGTTTTTTACAATCTCTTTGCTTCCAAGACACTTCTTTTTGAGTTTTTCCCATAAGTCTTTAGAATTAGAGTAATCTATCAGCGAAATGATGTCTTCACGCACCGATTGAAACAATAATGCCACACATTTTTGCTCAGCCACAAAATTATCAATCTCTTCAACTGATCTTAATGCTTCACCATTCTTCTTTCCTTGGGCAAAACCATTTTTCATACTTTTCCAGCAAGGAAAAGCAAATGCCATCAACCAATCTTCGAACTTTGTTGCCCACCTGCTATAATCTTCTATAGCCATCAGCTTAGGAGGTTTGTTAAACGTTCCAAATGCGCTTTCGGACTCCCAAGCTTCCTTCTTTCTTTCTTTCGGTGGACTTTTGTTTGCATCACTTGAAGAAGTATCGTTGTTTCCTGAACTGCCCGTGAAAGCGTACATATCGCTGAAAGGATTCATGAAAATATCATCCATTTTGATCGTTCCTGAAAAATTAGTCAAACACTTAGAAAAATTTTTAGGTTTTGAAAAATTATCAAGTTCAAGCGAAATCAGTAGTATAATACTGTTCAAGCGAAATCAGTTTAACAAAACTGATTCAAGCGAAATTCTCTATTTCGCTTCAACAGAACAAGTTTCAAATCAATCAGTTTCAAGCGAAATCTACTATTTCGCTTCAGGAAGTCTTCAAGCGAAATCCAGCAGACACAAGTTCGCTTCAGGAATTTCAAGCGAACCAGTCCAAACAGTCAGATCTGAAGCGAAATCTATCTGTATCCTTCGAATATTTTTCAAGCGAAACCCTGTTTTAGGTTAATTTTATCATGTTTTAATCTGAATTTCAGTTCGAATCTTTGTAGGCTTTGTTAATACTACGTTTTACACATTATACTCGAAAATTAGACCATTTCGACCGTTGGAACTAGTTCAGATCTGAAAAATGTAAAAAGAAATGAGTAGAAAGAAGATAATCCGCTGCTATGGTATGAACTCCTCGTCCTGAGCTCTGATACCACTTGTTGGACCGTTGTACGACCTCTAAAAGTCAGTTAAGGCGTTCATCTCTATGTGTAAAGGCGGAATCAATGCACATAAAGTCATAACAGCTTTGTTCCTCTTAATTTTTCTTCTATTAATGCCTTCTGAGTCTTTACAATGATTTTCTGACAAAAATTCAGCAGCACCTTGACTCACATACAATGACAACTTCTCTCTCTACCGCTTCAAATGACCTAGCCCCTATATATAGAGTGTATGATTTCGCTTGAGGCTGTTCAAGCGAAATCTTGTGTGTTGATTTCGCTTCAAGCAATAACATACCCTCTCAAGCGAAATCTTGTGATTAAACATAAAAACCCTAACTTAAATCCTAATGTGTAATCATTCAAACAATCCTAGACACAAGACTTGATAATGACGTAATCAGCAGACATTTAGTGCACCAACACAATCTAAGGCAATTCTAGGTTCTAACTTGATTTACTAGACACAAATGCAATTAGGGAAATAAGATCGACTTCTCTCAAAACCTATCTTAGATATATATTGCACTGAGACCTAATAACTAACTCGAGCCTCTCAGCGACAAGTTATGCAGAATACTTAATTCTAACTGTATTTTAATTACTGTTTCTAGGGCTATTGGCCAATTTACCCAAAGATCACCCGAACCCGTGAGGATGCAAATAATCAACACAAATTTATTATGTGAAAGACATTCACCAAAATCTATGTGAAACAGTAAATAATCAACAATCAAAAGTAAATACGCATGTGCACCAAATCAGAAATTCTAGAACACTTTACTTTCAGAAATCAATCCATACAAATAATAAAAACCGTTAAAAGATCCAAACTTTAATCAAACTATCATCTAACCTAGGTAGTTTAGAAAATTAGCCAAGAATCATAGCCAAGAACAAGAAACAAGTCTCAAATAAATAACAAATCATAGTATCAAGTTGAAAGAAACACAAAGTCTTTAAAACTGAATACTAATAAATTGCAAACCCAGACTTAAATCTTGACCGCGGCTTGAACCCTTCGCCAATCTTCTTCTTGTCTTTAAAATTCGTCCCTCTGATCACGTCTGTTCGTGCGGCTCCAGGTATGCACCTGATGTCTTCTTCTCACGCACGTCTGATGTTATCCTCCTGCCTCCGAATTATCTCCTAGATGTATATATTAAATTGTGCCTCATGTCCAGCCGTCTCCCTACGATAATTTGAGGCCCAATAGTATAACTTTCACCATCACTCATGTAAACACGCTTGGAATTTGGCAGCCCACTCTGGGTTTTATTTATCCATAACATTATATAAAGTAGTTCTTTCAAGGCCCACTTTTCAATAATAATAACAACTGGCAGCACTTTCGTTGAACTCCAACCAATATATCTCTTAGTCACTTTATATTTCCCCTCTTCATCACTTGCGGCCAACATGTGTTATGTTGACTTATTTTTTTATTTTATTTCTAATATTGATGATAACTAGTTGTTTAACATGCGTGCGCGTTGCGGCGCGCTAAACCAAATCGTTCTATAAGAGTGGCAAAGCATGTCAAATAACAAAAAGTAGCTCGGACTAAAACGTCACGTATTTTCGGTACCGGTTCGGCACCGGTATTCACCGATTTTTACCCTTAAATACCGGTGGTGTACAAAGTACAAAGTACAAACTAAAGGAAGCCCATGTTTAAGCTTGTGTTCCTTAAAAGACATCTCTACTGTAGCAATGTGCCCCATCTGGTGTCCCTTGGCAAGAAGTATAAGCGCTCCAGTATTCTTCACCATGTGCTAAAAGTACGCCTAAAAGAAATACCAAGTTTAAAACTATAAGTAAGTAAACGTAGAATTATAAGAAAGATTATCATTACTTCAATTGAATAGTTGCAGGTTTGATCTGCAGTTAAAAAAAAACAATTTTGTTTTTTTCCCCTGTGAGGAAGATGAATCAAAGTAGTCTCTAGGTCAGTCTCCACCTCAAACAAACGTGTGAATTGAAACTACACGTTTTAACATCTGGTTTCTCATTCTTCCCTGTACAGCACCACACAATAATACAAAAGAACCCATCAGATTTCGGTCTTATCCAAAAAAAATCAACAAAACAGTATGTATGCACAAACCCTAAGACCCTAAAACTGGGGCTAGAAGTGAATAAACCAGCAATCAAATATTCGAATCTGCGATGTTTGAAATGAACATCGACTATTATAGTTATTGTATATAAGTTTTTTTTTTCTGAAATTTCGTCGCTTGAAAAGGATAGAGGTAACTAATTACATTCGGTTTACAAACGTATTCGAGTTTTCAAAGCGTTATAAATTCTTTTTGTGAGTCGGGAAGTGTCGCCAAAATAGTTAATATCCTTTATATTTCTTTTGAAAGTATACTTTGACATTCGATAGTCGTTTATAAATTACATGTTTGTCTCGTATTACGGGTTTTTAACGAAAGAAGGACAGAGTTTCCTCTGTTTTTGGACGATCCCGACAACTAAATGTCGATATATTTTTCAAAATTCAACAATGTTTCAAAAATTCAAGCAATTTATCTCAAATTTCACCAAAGCATTATAATATGTAACCAATGTTGTAAAGTCTATTCTAATATAATAACGATAACTCGCTACGCTAAAAACTTTACCGAGTCTCGTGGCGGCTCATTTGACTGCCGTTGATTGGGGTTTGAGCAGTTGACTTTCTGACCCATTTTGACTTGAATCCGAATCTGTTGACTGTCTTTGGCCCAATCTTGACGTTGTTGACCCGCTTTTGGCTCGAGTTGACTCGGGTGTTGACCGAGTCAACCGGGTTCGACCCGAAACGCAGCTTAGTTGACTCGAACCCCAATGAGTCGCGAAACCTGAAACAAATCCAACTCGAATAGAAATCATGTTGAAGATTTTTTTGCATTGTTTTTAAGAAATGTGTTTGCAACATGTATGATCATCAAAATAGTGTTGGAAGTTAGAACCTTAACTTTGCATAACAAAATTTATGTATTTTAACAACAAAATGAGAAGGTCAAACTGGTTTAGACACTTTGGTTTGGAAAGTAACAGAAAGCAAAATTGATTCGGTCTTAAATAAACACAGGAACCTAATCATTTGGTAGTGAGGTGACTTGATATATATATTTTTATTTTAAGTCTTTGAATTCGGTATAAAATACAATAATCTAATTTAAGAACAATTATATGTATGTAATTACAAGGGGCAAAAGTTTGTGATCAAGTGAGTCTACTGAAAAATATATTTTGGCTCTAGAAAAAGATCAAGTATATGAGATTATCTGCTGCTTTGTTTTACCCGGCCCGTTTTGACCCAACCTGTTTTATCGCTAACGAAAGTTCCTAAATATGAACTCAAACCAAATTAACAGAGACAAACTGCAATTATCAATGGAAATTTAAAAATCGAAAGAAACACACAGAAGATATGAGACCAGTTTCAACTTCAAATTATCTCAATAACCCATGTAAAAGGGTTCTATCAAAAATTAAAATTTGTATTCTTGAAAACTCTTTCGTGTGGGACCCATATAATTCAATTAATGAGTCGCGATACCTGAAACAAATCCAACTCGAACCGAATTCTGACCCGATCTACTGCAACCCCAAACCAAAAATTGAATTAACTCTCGAGCCCAAAATCGAATATGTTGTTAACATGGCTTACCTAAACCTGAACCGCACATGTAAACCGGAGCCGTGACCCGAACCGTAACTGAGTTGCTGACTATTTGATTGAATCGGACCAAATCACCGGCGATCACCATCACTTCCGTCAATCCCGATGCCACCCCCCATCGTCACTTCTCTAAAACGTGCCGTAAGTTGACTGACAGAATGTAAAGCCATAAGAATCTGAGAAAAAATTTGGTAGAGAGAAGTGAGGGTTGAATGATTTACTGATCACTACAGCTTACGTCAAAATCGTCGTCATCCTTATCACCAAAAGAACGACCACCTGTGTCTCCACCGCCGCCGTCGTGATCGGCGGCGCTACCGTCGGTCCACCACCAAGCTCACCACTGCCTCCGACCACCGAGACTCCGTCTCGTCTCTCTCTGCTCCCGTTTGTCCAGTCTCGCCACCGCACACGGCGGCGCTCTTGATTACCGAGGGGTGTAAGTGTATGAGGATGGGTGTGTCGCATCGGAGGAGTGGCGCGTTGTGGTTTTGGAATCGAAGAAGGGGAAGCAGGGAGGGGAGTTTTAAGCGCGTTGTGGTTTTGATGGTGTGCGTGTTTGGTAGAAATGAGATGGTGATGACCGATAGATGTAGGTAGTAAAAATGGCAATATCGTAATTAAAACTACTATTCATTCAGTTTATCTTTTATCAGTATATAATAGTAATATCAATGGCCTAGTCTTCGTTTAATGGATATCTTAACAGTCCAAACTTCATACGGCCGAAAATAACTGCAAATTTCCTCTTGTCACTGGCGCCCCACTTTACCCAACTGACTGGTTATTTTCATCTTAGTCGTTTTTGCTCCATTTGCACCAGAACCTAGCAAAACACAAAACAATATAATATAATACTAAAAGCTAAAAAGAACAAATAAAAACTATACAAAAATTATACAATTTACACGGGACAAATATGTGTATTTTACCCCACATCAAATATCCCCACACTTAACCTTTTTTCGTCCTCGAAAAAGAATTATGCAACGGAATCAGAGACGAATAGTCACTCGGGTCAAAGCATATTTATATTTTATTAAAACCAAAGCTTGCGTTAGCCGCGATTGCGAATATACTTATCCCTTTAAACCCGAATTCAATCCTAAACCCTTATCATGTGAATTTAATTTAAGTGCGGTCAGTCTACCTAGGGTCTCACACTAGAATCCACGGTCCACCTACTCCCATCTCAAGCTTATAGGACTAAAAGAACGATCACTGGACCAATTCCTAACCGTCTTATATCAAAACCAAGAGAGTTTACAATCAACTTTTTTTTTTCTCTTTTTTTCATCATTTTTTTTTATTTTTTGTTTATTTTTTTTTTTTTGCTTTTTTTTTTCTCGTGAGTCTAGACGATGCTTTCCCTAACCAAGCGGTATTCCGGTTGTAGAGTCGCTATCCCCAACCACAGATTACTTAGGTTTCGGTACTTTTAATCGACAAGTCGATTTCACACATCCCAGAGGCATTCCGGCTGTAGAGTCGCTATCCCCAACTCGGATTACATAGACCTGTGTTACTTTCATTTAGTTTCTAGCTCACTTTTTATTCTATTTTTTTCACAAGATCACAAACTCTAACGGTTTTAACTTATAACGGTGCCCCTTATACTCTTATTGGCAGTTTTGATTTCCCATATTTCCCAGGCGAAAACCCACTAGCAGACCGACAATTAAGGTATATTAGCTCAAAGGGACTTAAAACCAAACCCGGGCCTATCCACATATCCCTAACTAGACGCAAACTCAGTTTATTATAATCTCATATTATTATTATTCGACCCCGAGCAAAAATTCATCTTTTCTATCATTTTCCGTGTAAATTTGCAAACTTCTTTATTCAAAAGACTTTTTCTTTTTTTTTATTTTTAAAAAAAATTTCTAATTTTTTTTTATTTTTTATTTTTATGACTCAAACTAACCTAAAAAACAGTTACCCATCCCCACACTTGAGATTTGCATTGTCCCCAATGCAGAGACGGAAACTAAAAACAAAATAAGAAATAAAAATAAAGATACAGAGAGAGTTGGAAAAGACTTAGCTGGTTAGGACAAAAGTCAGTGCCAGCCGTACGAGTCTTGAATCCAACGAACGATCGTATAGCATTTCCTTCGCGATCGTTGCCTAGTCTGTGACACCTGTGTCACTCCAACCATCAAAAAAATGCCAAACCAATGAAATATTGTATTTCATGCTTTGGACTTGTATAAATATGTGTATCTTTTGCACATATCAACTCTTGTTCGAATTCAAGCTCTAAATCGCTTTCTGGAATGTTATACGCGCATTAATGCGTAAATATAACCAGTTTAATGCAACAAACACTCCGGAATAGTGAAATAGGCTTAACATACCTTAAATAACCTTTACATAACTTAGATATAAGTTTTGGAAGGTTTGGTGTGGTGAAATCAATGTTAAATCGCTTACAGGGACTAAAGTTGACAAACTGCGAAAGTATGCCAATTTGAACTGTAACAGACATTCCGGAGCATGAACATAAGTTAAACATACCATAAATACCCTTCACATAGCTTATAAATAGGCTTTGAGGTGTTCGGTATGCTAAAATAAACTTTTGTGTCATTCAGGGACTAAAAGTGTCAAAAAGTGCACAAGTTTGCATTTTCGCGCATAACTTACGTTCTGAATACATCCGGACATCCAAAAATTTATGTAAGCACTAAAATATTTTATTTTAGTGTTCGGCATAAGAAAAATCCATTCGTCACGCCATTTGGATCGTTTTTCGCGCTTGTGCGCATTCCGTCGTAATTAAGCGAACATCGCGTTCGTACGACCAAACGAACCAACATCCGACATATTTTTGAGCATGTTTCATGTCCACAATGTTTAGACATCATGTTAGGGCCTTAAAGTTGGCTTAACGGGCCTTAAACATGTCGGAAATGGCTTAAACACATAACAGGGACTGAAACTGCAACATTTGAAACTTGTTTTCTGATCTGAAGAGCTAGGCGGCCCGCCTCAGCCAAGCTTAAATCTTAGGCGGCCCGCCTCAGCCTTCCTGATCAGATAAGAACGCTTAGTCAGCTGATTCCAGCTGTTTAAACCTCATCCACACACTCACAACTGCACATTCAGCTCATTAGGACCATTTTTAAGTTACCACAACTTTGTGACAAGTGTACGCACAAGATTCGAGCACGGTTTCCATGAAACGATCCTAACGGTTCGGGTATTCCTATAAATACCCATCCACCCCAACCTCATTTCTCACAAGAATCTGGATTTGAGAGCTCTAAGTTGAAACCATTGTTTCATACCTGAGTTCTTGGATCGAGATTAGCATTCGAGGACCCTTCGTAAGTATTCTTTCGTTCTTTTATTGCTTTTCGAGTCTGAAAGTCAAACTTTGTTTGACTTTCTACGTTGACCAGTTATGGTCAATGCGAAGTTCGTTTGAACTTCGCAACGTGAGTGTAATCACGTTGGTTATAGTCCCTTGGGACTATGCCTACTGATTACCACGTTGTCTAGGGTCGTAGGGTAAGCGATCTAATAAATCGCTTATACCTCGAACTCGACCCATTTGGTCGATCATTAGGATCCGACCAAATACATTAGGTGACCATAGTAGGTAGGGAATAACCTTCCGAGGTTATACCCTATGGTCACATCGTTTGAGTAGTTGTATGATAGGTGGTTTATATGCCTTAGGTAAATTACCAGAATACCCTTTTCATGTATAATTGGTAATTAAGCATATGTAACCTAAACTTTTGTCACATAACTGATTATGTAACATGTTTAGGCATATAACACTTGTCATAGGACTAGTTAGGCGGTCCGAACGCGTTTCACGCGAACGACGCGTTAAAGTAGCATAAGCTACCTAAACGGGTCGTAATGGGTCGTAAGCACTTAGATTAAGGTTTCATTTAATATGTAGGCTTTGTTAAACCATATGACACGAGTCTCTATACTCGTTTGGTTTACGAACCCTCATTCTATCAGATCTTCCGATTTAGGTCCGGTTTATTAACATAGTTACCTATATTAGGTGCCGTTTGATATCCGTGATCTCTAGCATTGTTTGGTTGTTACTCAAGGACTACTAAGCAATCTCAAGTGAGTACATAGACCCCTCTTTTACTGTTTTCCAAACATTTTGGGGTGGAACACATATGCCTACTTGTTACTTTCGTGCTTTCCTGTTTTCACATCATATACATGCTATGTTCGTTAGTACATTATAGTACATGATTTCATTACATTTCATGCTAGGTATGCCCACTGTGTGCATTACTTAGTACATCGTTTTACATTACATCACATGCTACGTATGTCTATTGTTGTATACGTAGTACAGGTCACATGCTACGTATGTCTATTGTTGTATACGTAGTACAGGTCACATGCTACGTATGTCTATTGTTGTATACGTAGTACAGGTCACATGCTACGTATGTCTATTGTTGTATACGTAGTACAGGTCACATGCTACGTATGTCTATTGTTGTATACGTAGTACAGGTCACATGTTAAGTATGTCTATTGTTGCATACTTAGTACAGGTCACATGCTACATAAGTCTATTGTCGCGTACTTAGTACATTTGTTATTCATCACAGGCTTACATTTTGGATACATATTACATGATTTACATTAGACATGAACATTTTACATCTTGATGGTTTGGTTTGATTAAGTGATTAAGTAACGATGCGTGTGTAATATGATACAAGCATGGTGGATACGCCGTTGGTACTTCCTATATATAAGTGTTTGTATGGTATTACATATATCGTAGCGTTATTTGAATCATTTCACTTTGATACATATAACATTTTATACAAATAACATACTTTTCACAATACATTGTTTTACAAGCAACTTATCTTATATAAACTCAGTTTACATGGTTATTCATTTAACCATACATTATTCACTTATTTATACATATCATCTGAACTCATTGTTTTTCAAATGATTTACAAGACAAAGCAAATTACAAGGTTCATGACTAAACATTTTCTCAAACATAAGTCATGAAACCTATTTTCACAAAACCTATGTATCTCACAGGCATTTTTATGCTGACGTACCTATTTTCACATGTGTTTTTCAGGAACTGTTGCATAAGATGATCAAGATACACATAGGCAGACTTGGGCTTTAGTGACAATAAAAGATGCAAGACTAATTAATTATGTTGTTTTTCTTTGTTTGTTAAGACATTGTAACACTTTTAATCAATAAAACGAAACTTCAATTGCCATGGATTTGAAACAATTAATTCTGTTACAACACTCCCCGACATTTCCGCCACGTTTTGTATGTTCTACGTGGTCGGGGTGTGACAGAAAAAATGGTATCAGAGCCAATGGTTATAGGGAATTAGGTTATTAGTAATGCTTTGACCTAGTCTATATCCTTCTTAGGACCCTAACGCGAGTTTACTTGCGTTTAGTCATAAAACAATACCGTCACCTATCCTTAGGCGACGACCACAACAAGAACATAATTTTCAAAACCGCTTTGAAAACTAATCATCTGTTCTAGGATGATTGATTACTAGGTTTTGAACCCTCTGTTATATGGTTTTGAACCCCTTTGAGTTTTCAAAATCTCGTCAAGGTTTTGGGTTTTAAATAATGTGAACATGTGCAAACTGGAAGGGTGAATGCCTGTATTCTGGGTTTTCTGTCTAGGCAAGCACTTCGTATACATCTCATCAGACGCGAGACCAGTTGTGCTTACCTGGGAATTCTTGGGATGAGTGTTCACTTATAGGCGAGCATGTCTTCGCGATACATTATTTTTGACCTATTTACTTTGATTAATCACCGAGGTCGTTTGTTGCTTTGTAGTAACAAACAAATGACCACTACCCTTGCTTTCATCAGATTTGTTTCATCTCATTCTTTTCGTCTAATTCTTTCACTCGTTTCCTTTCATGTTTCCTCTTTTTAGAATGCCTCCACGACGCGAAAACCCGGTATCTATTGATGAGCTGGCAGCTGTCATTACACAGCAAATGACTGCTGCAATCCCGAACGTCGTTGCTCAATGTTACCAAGCTATCAACAACAATAATGCCCTCTGCAACTTCAAGAAGTTTAACTCGGCCAAGCCATCAAAGTTTTCTGGGTCTCAAGGAGCGACTGCACTTCTGCAATGGTTCGAGAGTCTAGAGAGCACCTTCAGGCATGTTCAATGTCCAAACGAGCGAAAGGTAGACTTCGCATCTAGTGTCTTTGAGAAACGAGCTTTGACGTGGTGGAACGGTGTGGTGAGAGATAGGGGTGCCGAAGTGGCACTGGCCCAAACTTGGGAAGAACTTCGAGCACTGATGATGAAGGAATTCTGTCCTCGTCACGAGATCAGGGCATTGGAAAGGGAATTCGACAATCTTAAGCAAGACAGCGGTGAACATCGAGCATACACCGATCGATATGAGGAGCTGAGCCTGTTGTGTCCTACCATGGTTACGCCTTTGGATAAGGCGATCGAAAAATACATTGATGGTCTCCCTGACTCAGTTCAGGACATTGTTACTGGTAGTAACCCCACTACGGTTAGGCAGGCCATTGAGCTATCTGCAACCTTGACTGAATCTCAGATCAGGAAACGTAAGCTTTTCCGAAAGGGTGACAAGAAACCGGTCGAGGAATCGAAGCCAATCGAGGAATCAAAGACCATGGATGAACAGTCTGGATCCCTTGAGCGGTCAAAGAAGCGAAAGGCTTCTCAGAACTTTGCCATGGTTACTCACAATGATCAAGCCGTCCCCAACCAACCAGCTCAACCCCGTACTAGGAAGCCATACAATGGAACTTCACCCTTGTGCAACCAATGTGGCCTACATCATCATGCCAATGTGAAGTGCCGCGAATGCCAAATTTGTGGACGTAAAGGTCATACAGCAAAAGTTTGCGTAGCAGCAGTTGCACCAAATCAAGCTAACAACAATCCTGCTCAAGCTCGTTTTCCCCCAGGTTCTTGCTACAAGTGTGGCGAGATGGGACATTTCCGAAGAAATTGCCCAAATCTTGCTAATGCTAATCCAGCACAGAGATGAGCATCTGACCGACTAGAAGACAACACTCTTTAGAAATAACCACATCTTATGTATTATTTTCTCTTGTTGTCAAGGTCCATGAAACAGTTGTTGACATTGTTTATAAATAAATCTTTTATTTACATTGCAATGTATTTATGTGATTATATGTATAAACAACATATCCCTTACAATACCGACAATCAAGGAATCATATTCCTTGAAAAGCAAACTACCCCCAAAATTCTTCCATTTTACAATCTCTTGCGTTTTCCACAAAGATCCTAAGTACCCGTCTCTTGTAAAGAGACGAAGTGCAAGGTGCAAGTTATAATTCTGTACGAATACCCCAAGTACCACTATAAATTCTTAATAGGGTACCCAAGGGTATTTCCGTATGTCCTAAATTATTGTGTACCTTAATTCGCATATTGCGTTTTCCTGAAAACGAAAATCGAATTTTTGGTAGATCATCCTATCTTCATGGATGGATTCTTGAAATAATTAAAGTGCCAAATGAAATCCACGAATTGGATTCCTGGTGTACTTTAAGTACCCGCGTCCAAAGATAACAAATTAATAACCAAGTTAAACAACTATGTGATTATGTGCTTATGTGTTTCCTTTTATGTTTTTGGTGTAATCCAAGTTTTGTTATCCAAATCCTCGTAGAATCTTCCATATCTTTGTATTAGGAAATTCATAGTAGGATATCCAAAGGTACTATATTAAATCCTCAATGGGCTTTTATGTAATAGTAAAGACCCTCGGATTATATTGTACTATTCCATAATTAGACCCCTGAGTGGTCTAGTTAAACAGATTGATCCAAAAATCTGGTTAGGAATATCATGTGATGAGACAGCTGAAAGGACTCCTTGGTGGCCTAATTAAAAAGATCAATTGTCGATCTAATTAAAAGGACCCTATGGTAGTCTAGTCACACTCATCACAGGTTTGATTTTCCTCCCCTAAAACATTTCAAGACAAACTGTGCGGACTATGCAAGGAGTTACGTAATTATGGATGCATACATAATTATGGAATTCAGTGCACAGAAACCACAGCAAGTTTTGTCATGTATCTGGAGTTAACCATGTTCATTTTTGTTTCTGAAGAAATGGTGAAAAATGACTCATTCTGTTCATTTTTGTTTCTGAAGAAATGGTGAAAAATGACTCATTCTGTTCATTTTTGTTTCTGAAGAAATGGTGAAAAATGACTCATTCTGTTCATTTTTGTTTCTGAAGAAATGGTGAAAAATGACTCATTCTGTTCATTTTTGTTTCTGAGGAGGTTGTGAAAAATGACTCGTTCTGTTCATTTTTGTTTCTGAAGAAATGGTGAAAAATGACTCATTCTGTTCATTTTTGTTTCTGAAGAAATGGTGAAAAATGACTCATTCTGTTCATTTTTGGTTCTGAAGAGGTTGTGAAAAATGACTCATTCTGTTCATTTTTGTTTCTGAAGAAATGGTGAAAAATGACTCATTCTGTTCATTTTTGTTTCTGAAGATGTTGTGAAAAATGACTCATTCTGTTCATTTTTGTTTCTGAAGATGTTGTGAAAAATGACTCATTCTGTTCATTTTTGTTTCTAAAGATGTTGTGGAAAATGACTCATTCTGTTCATTTTCGTTTCTAAAGAAATCGTGGAAAATGATTCGTTTCGTTCATTTTCGTTAACTCATTTCCGTTCATTTTCGTTGCTGAAGAATATCCATCGAGGGAAATGAATATCCTTGTTTATTCCTTCATGTTCCATTTTCTAAAGAATGCCTGTTGGAAATAACTCCGTTCATTTTTCATTTTTGAAAAATGTCCGTTAAAGAGAAATAACAGGATTATGCCTTGCTTATCTTCGATGGTTATTTAACACAAAGTCACAAATAGACTCCTACGAATGAATTTCGGGACGAAATTTCCTAAAGTAGGGGAGACTGTGACACCTGTGTCACTCCAACCATCAAACAAATTCCAAACCAATGAAATATTGTATTTCATGCTTTGGACTTGTATAAATATGTGTATCTTTTGCACATATCAACTCTTGTTCGAATTCAAGCTCTAAATCGCTTTCTGGAAGGTTATACGCGCATTAATGCGTAAATATAACCAGTTTAATGCAACAAACACTCCGGAATAGTGAAATAGGATTAACATACCTTAAATAACCTTTACATAACTTAGATATAAGTTTTGGAAGGTTTGGTGTGGTGAAATCAATGTTAAATCGCTTACAGGGACTAAAGTTGACAAACTGCGAAAGTATGCCAATTTGAACTGTAACAGACATTCCGGAGCATGAACATAAGTTAAACATACCATAAATACCCTTCACATAGCTTAGAAATAGGCTTTGAGGTGTTCGGTATGCTAAAATAAACTTTTGTGTCATTCAGGGACTAAAAGTGTCAAAAAGTGCACAAGTTTGCATTTTCGCGCATAACTTACGTTCTGAATACATCCGGACATCCAAAAATTTATGTAAGCACTAAAATATTTTATTTTAGTGTTCGGCATAAGAAAAATCCATTCGTCACGCCATTTGGATCGTTTTTCGCGCTTGTGCGCATTCCGTCGTAATTAAGCGAACATCGCGTTCGTACGACCAAACGAACCAACATCCGACATATTTTTGAGCATGTTTCATGTCCACAATGTTTAGACATCATGTTAGGGCCTTAAAGTTGGCTTAACGGGCCTTAAACATGTCGGAAATGGCTTAAACACATAACAGGGACTGAAACTGCAACATTTGAAACTTGTTTTCTGATCTGAAGAGCTAGGCGGCCCGCCTCAGCCAAGCTTAAATCTTAGGCGGCCCGCCTCAGCCTTCCTGATCAGATAAGAACGCTTAGTCAGCTGATTCCAGCTGTTTAAACCTCATCCACACACTCACAACTGCACATTCAGCTCATTAGGACCATTTTTAAGTTACCACAACTTTGTGACAAGTGTACGCACAAGATTCGAGCACGGTTTCCATGAAACGATCCTAACGGTTCGGGTATTCCTATAAATACCCATCCACCCCAACCTCATTTCTCACAAGAATCTGGATTTGAGAGCTCTAAGTTGAAACCATTGTTTCATACCTGAGTTCTTGGATCGAGATTAGCATTCGGGGACCCTTCGTAAGTATTCTTTCGTTCTTTTATTGCTTTTCGAGTCTGAAAGTCAAACTTTGTTTGACTTTCTACGTTGACCAGTTATGGTCAATGCAAAGTTCGTTTGAACTTCGCAACGTGAGTGTAATCACGTTGGTTATAGTCCCTTGGGACTATGCCTACTGATTACCACGTTGTCTAGGGTTGTAGGGTAAGCGATCTAATAAATCGCTTATACCTCGAACCCGACCCATTTGGTCGATCATCAGGATCCGACCAAATACATTAGGTGACCATAGTAGGTAGGGAATAACCTTCCGAGGTTATACCCTATGGTCACATCGTTTGAGTAGTTGTATGATAGGTGGTTTATATGCCTTAGGTAAATTACCAGAATACCCTTTTCATGTATAATTGGTAATTAAGCATATGTAACCTAAACTTTTGTCACATAACTGATTATGTAACATGTTTAGGCATATAACACTTGTCATAGGACTAGTTAGGCGGTCCGAACGCGTTTCACGCGAACGACGCGTTAAAGTAGCATAAGCTACCTAAACGGGTCGTAATGGGTCGTAAGCACTTAGATTAAGGTTTCATTTAATATGTAGGCTTTGTTAAACCATATGACACGAGTCTCTATACTCGTTTGGTTTACGAACCCTCATTCTATCAGATCTTCCGATTTAGGTCCGGTTTATTAACATAGTTACCTATATTAGGTGCCGTTTGATATCCGTGATCTCTAGCATTGTTTGGTTGTTACTCAAGGACTACTAAGCAATCTCAAGTGAGTACATAGACCCCTCTTTTACTGTTTTCCAAACATTTTGGGGTGGAACACATGTGCCTACTTGTTACTTTCGTGCTTTCCTGTTTTCACATCATATACATGCTATGTTCGTTAGTACATTATAGTACATGATTTCATTACATTTCATGCTAGGTATGCCCACTGTGTGCATTACTTAGTACATCGTTTTACATTACATCACATGCTACGTATGTCTATTGTTGTATACGTAGTACAGGTCACATGCTACGTATGTCTATTGTTGTATACGTAGTACAGGTCACATGCTACGTATGTCTATTGTTGTATACGTAGTACAGGTCACATGCTACGTATGTCTATTGTTGTATACGTAGTACAGGTCACATGCTACGTATGTCTATTGTTGTATACGTAGTACAGGTCACATGTTAAGTATGTCTATTGTTGCATACTTAGTACAGGTCACATGCTACATATGTCTATTGTCGCGTACTTAGTACATTTGTTATTCATCATAGGCTTACATTTTGGATACATATTACATGATTTACATTAGACATGAACATTTTACATCTTGATGGTTTGGTTTGATTAAGTGATTAAGTAACGATGCGTGTGTAATATGATACAAGCATGGTGGATACGCCGCTGGTACTTCCTATATATAAGTGTTTGTATGGTATTACATATATCGTAGCGTTATTTGAATCATTTCACTTTGATACATATAACATTTTATACAAATAACATACTTTTCACAATACATTGTTTTACAAGCAACTTATCTTATATAAACTCAGTTTACATGGTTATTCATTTAACCATACATTATTCACTTATTTATACATATCATCTGAACTCATTGTTTTTCAAATGATTTACAAGACAAAGCAAATTACAAGGTTCATGACTAAACATTTTCTCAAACATAAGTCATGAAACCTATTTTCACAAAACCTATGTATCTCACAGGCATTTTTATGCTGACGTACCTATTTTCACATGTGTTTTTCAGGAACTGTTGCATAAGATGATCAAGATACACATAGGCAGACTTGGGCTTTAGTGACAATAAAAGATGAAAGACTAATTAATTATGTTGTATTTCTTTGTTTGTTAAGACATTGTAACACTTTTAATCAATAAAACGAAACTTCAATTTCCATGGATTTGAAACAATTAATTCTGTTACAACACTCCCCGACATTTCCGCTACGTTTTGTATGTTCTACGTGGTCGGGGTGTGACATAGTCTGCTTGGGTTGTATCAATATGGCAGCTCCGAAATCACCCGAATGGAGATTGAGTACGGGTGGTACAATCCAAACCTGCACAAACAAAAACAAAGCAAAACCCAAAGCAGTACCGACTCAAAAAAAATGACTCAAAAACTACTAACTAAGACTCAATATACAAAAATTACGCCTTTATACTAACTCTACAAAATCTCCCCACACTTGAACTTAATCAGGAGGCTTTTCCTTAACTTGAACCCGGTCTAACCCATTTAATTCCACCCGTTTCTCATAAACATTTAAAAATTTAACGGTGGAATTATAAAATGATTTTAAAATTTTTAATGGGTTAGAACACCAAAATTTGAAATTACCTGGCAGGAGCCACTGAAATGCTATCCCAGGTGTCCTTCTCATTGCCTTCTCCCGTGATTTTAAACTTTTTCTTGCATTCGCTATTAGTAACACGGGCCAGCTGTGGTGTTCTTCCTCTTCCACCACCACTTCTTCTTTTTTGATGTCCGTCATTGGGTTTCCTGCAAGTAAAGCTTCTAAGTATGCAAGGTCCCCCTCAGGATCAAACGTACCTCCTTCTTCATCTACCGACAAACCCTCTAACTGATCCGCAAATTCTCTCTCCCAAAACAGCTCATCTTCACTTCCCTCATCCTCTTCATCTGACAAATCCCATATTGGTCCGGTGGGATAAGACTCATCATCAGAGACATCTACATCAATAGGATCACCTGCCATTAAAAGAGTAGAAAGAGCAGAACAAGGTAGAGAGAATAAAAGAAAACTAACTAAAAAAAATTACACAACTATACAAGTAGCACAGATTTAACAGTTAAGGGTAATCAAAGCTAATAAACGCAATCGCCAAGAGTCCCCGGCAACGGCGCCAAAAACTTGATGTGCTAAAAGTGGTCAATTAAAACTAACTAAATTAACCCTAAATTAGACACCTAAATTTTAAATTTATAAAACTAAGACTCTCTAATCTAGACCACACAACCGGCAAGTGTACCGGTCAATGCAGTATAGCCTAAGTAAGTCCGAGTATCGAACCCACGAGACTCTACTGACTACGTTAACTAGACTCCGACTAGACTGACTCTAACCTAACTGTACTTAACTGTTTTGTTGTTTGGGGGGGTTTACGGAAAAACTAAGGAAATCTATATTAAACTAATTAATTAACTAAGAACTGGACTAATACGAAAGTGAGCTAAAGATTAATTCAGATGAGTTAAACGACTACCTAGACTTGAATCTAGTTTAAATAAGAATGGACTTCTAACGGTACTATTGTTGTATGGAGCCGGGATCATGAGATACTAAACCTTAAGGTATTTCAATGCTAAGACTTCCCGACCCTTCTCAGGAAGAAACCTAGGAAACCCTACAAGGCTGTTGTGAATACCGACTGTTAGACTTCCTCTCAGTCCTCTAACGATTCTGAAAGTGCCCTAATATGACTATCTACCTCTCAGCGCGACAATCTAAGGCAATTCTAGGTTCTAACTTGATTTACTAGACCCAAATGCAATTAGGGAAATAAGATCGACTTCTCTCAAAACCTATCTTAGATATATATTGCACTGAGACCTAATAACTAACTCGAGCCTCTCAGCGACAAGTTAAGCAGAATACTTAATTTTAACTGTATTTTAATTACTGTTTCTAGGGCTATTGGCCAATTTACCCAAAGATCACCCGAACCCGTGAGGATGCAAATAATCAACACAAATTTATTATGTGAAAGACATTCACCAAAATCTATGTGAAACAGTAAATAATCAACAATCAAAAGTAAATACGCATGTGCACCAAATCAGAAATTCTAGAACACTTTACTTTCAGAAATCAATCCATACAAATAATAAAAACCGTTAAAAGATCCAAACTTTAATCAAACTATCATCTAACCTAGGTAGTTTAGAAAATTAGCCAAGAATCATAGCCAAGAACAAGAAACAAGTCTCAAATAAATAACAAATCATAGTATCAAGTTGAAAGAAACACAAAGTCTTTAAAACTGAATACTAATAAATTGCAAACCCAGACTTAAATCTTGACCGCGGCTTGAACCCTTCGCCAATCTTCTTCTTGTCTTTAAAATTCGTCCCTCTGATCACGTCTGTTCGTGCGGCTCCAGGTATGCACCTGATGTCTTCTTCTCACGCACGTCTGATGTTATCCTCCTGCCTCCGAATTATCTCCTAGATGTATATATTAAATTGTGCCTCATGTCCAGCCGTCTCCCTACGATAATTTGAGGCCCAATAGTATAACTTTCACCATCACACATGTAAACACGCTTGGAATTTGGCAGCCCACTCTGGGTTTTATTTATCCATAACATTATATAAAGTAGTTCTTTCAAGGCCCACTTTTCAATAATAATAACAACTGGCAGCACTTTCGTTGAACTCCAACCAATATATCTCTTAGTCACTTTATATTTCCCCTCTTCATCACTTGCGGCCAACATGTGTTATGTTGACTTATTTTTTTATTTTATTTCTAATATTGATGATAATAGTAATATCAATGGCCTAGTCTTCGTTTAATGGATATCTTAACAGTCCAAACTTCATACGGCCGAAAATAACTGCAAATTTCCTCTTGTCACTGGCGCCCCACTTTACCCAACTGACTGGTTATTTTCATCTTAGTCGTTTTTGCTCCATTTGCACCAGAACCTAGCAAAACACAAAACAATATAATATAATACTAAAAGCTAAAAAGAACAAATAAAAACTATACAAAAATTATACAATTTACACGGGACAAATATGTGTATTTTACCCCACATCAATTGTTATCCTTAAACATTATATAAGTAGTTAAACACAACCATCAAATAATAAATCAAAACACAAGAAGTCTACTACAGTACTAAACAATGAATCAAGTTTAACAAACTTAGACATAATTATCTCAAAAAATGGTTTAGAGTGTCCAAATTTTAGCTAACTTAGAAAAAATATGGTTTCAAGTTTTCAATAGATAAAATGTTTATTATTATTTTTTAATATAATCAAACGAACACGAACGAATATGAACGAAAGTAACTGAACATATTACCGAACGTTCACGAACGCAGTCGAACGAACGAGACCCGTGTTCGTGTTCATTCGCTAAGCTAACCGAACGGTTTTTTTTTTGTTCGTGTTCGTTCGTTAAACTAATCGAACGAACATAAATGAACTTCCCGCCGAACGGTTTACGAACTGTTCGCTGAACGTTCGGTTCGTTTACAGCCCTATTAATATCCATATCAGATTTTGCTTTAGGTTTTACATAAAACATTATATTTTTAATTTAATATCCATATAAAAAGACTATCTTAATATCCATATCATATTTTGCTTTAGGTTTAAAATAAATTACCTAAAACATTATATCAAAACAATTATTAATTTGATATGCATATAAAAAGACTATCTTAAACATCCATCGTTGTCAATAAACTTAATTATCATTGATTAATTCATGTAATTAATTAACATCCAATCATATTTTTGTTGACATGGTGTAATTTATCTCGTATTTTTGGTGGTTACTAATTACATGATGTTAATTCACTCCATAGTGATGCAACAATAAGCTAATGGATCAATGACCTTATATAAAACAATGGTAAGAGAGCAGGAGTAAAAAATTTACGTTGATGGACTCCTTGTCTTCGTTAATTATGAGTCTTCATAACAATGAATAAATTTATTTAGAATAACAATTAACTTAGACTCTTCACATGGGAGAGTATTATATTTGTCATTTACTATACATGTATTTATACAAATGGTTTCAAACTTTCGATGACTTTTTGATTGCTATATAATTGTTAATTTAAGATGAGTCATAACATTCATTTAATTATAGTCCCTAGAGATCCATTTCAATTAATTATAATCGGTTAGAATTAAGATATTAATTTAATATTCATGTTGGAAGACAAATGTACGCCTAAAACATAATTAATAAACGCATCATGTGTTGTATACTAAGTCTTTCTAGTTGTACCTCTTAATTTTTAAGAAGTCCTTGTAGAAAAATGACAAATTGGATGCTAATGCTCGAAAATGGTCGTATTCACCTCAAAAGTCAAAGCATAGCTTCTTTTTTAGGAAATTTAAAGGCTAATGATCCTTATTGCAGGATTCCATTGATTTAAAAGATGCTAAGGTAAACATATCCAGCGATGAATAAATCAAAGTTTCTTACTTCTAATAATCAGTATTATTCCACCACTCGAATCCAAACTGCGTTTCGAGCATATAAGGTATGTGTTTATTTTTCGTGTCTCTCTTAACTTGAAATGAATTTGTAATATATTATTTTAATCAATATTATTTTAAGTACTGCATTTAAAACATCATAAATGTTGATTTTAAAACAGAACATGTAACTAAATTTTAGATTATATATTTTTTCGTGTCTCTCTTAACTTGAAATGAATTTGTAATATATTATTTTAAGTACTGCATTTAAAACATCATAAATGTTGATTTTAAAACAGAACATGTAACTAAATTTTAGATTATATATAGAGTAATATATTATTTTAATCAATATTATTTTAAGTACTGCATTTAAAACATCATAAATGTTGATTTTAAAACAGAACATGTAACTAAATTTTAGATTATATATAGATATTGCTAGGACCTACAAGAAAAAAAATTTGGTTTTTCTTTTGTTCTTGAGAAAAATGTCCGGATAGTCTATGTGGTTTTTACTTTTTTCTCCTTTAGTTCCTAACTTTCTAAAATTACACCTATAGTCCCTAACTTTTGCAATTTCATTCCCGGATAGTCCCTAGCGCGGATGTGGGTTAGTTTCTGGAGTTAAGTGGGTGTGAAATGATCTAAATACCCTTATTGGTTAAATTAATAACTAAAAGGTTAAAAAGAAAATAAAACGAGTGAATTGCAAATTTTGTCCTTTATCTTTATACCTTTTTGCAGGCGGTGTCCTTTATCTTTAAAATTGACGAGTTTTGTACTTTATATTATAAAATCCTACACGTTATGTCCTTTGAGTCAAACTCAGTTAATTTTTTCTATTATTTAAAATTTTACGTGGGACCTACCACCCACTTCATCTTCCCCACTCACCACCACCACCACCACCACCTCCACCACCGCATATTCTTAATTCATCAAGTCATACATATCATCCATTCAGAATAACAAATTATTACTGAAAAGATCTTTTTCTACATTTTTATAATTTTATTTAGTTATTTACAGAACAAATTAATGTTCAAACAAAAACTTTTATTATCAATCCAATTCAGGTCAATCAGCACAAAACATTCCTTCATTTACCCACTTTATTAACTAGTACCAAGCTCATCATCAAATGCAAGGCCGTATGCTTATGTTCGGTTTGCGTTCGTGAACAGTTCGCGAACATATTAATTTACTTAACGAACGAACACGAACATCGCCTTGTTCGTGTTCGTTCGGTTCGTTTACAGCCCTACTTATAGTTCATAGTATGTCTCCCTGTTCATTCGTTGACCGATTAAAAACGCCGACAACAGTGACTCGCCCAAAACAGTGTCGGTTCGTTTTTCTGACAGAAAGAGAAAGACAGAGAGTCGTCGGTTCGTTTTTCCGGCAAAAGAGAGAGAAAGAAACAGAGCTTACTTCTAGTGTTGCAGGTTCGGTGGCGGTTTGATGGGGGAAGAGAGCGACATTGAGAGAAAGAAACAGAGTCGTATCATCATTTTCCCGCCATCGATGGTGGTTCGTTTTGCAGGTTCGATGCTCACCATCACTGTGCTTATGTTGATGATGTGGTTTTGTTGCTTGGAGTTCGGTGGACGGCCAGAGCAGCAGCGGTAGGGGGTTGGGGTGCTCGGAGTTGGGTGGTTGCCGGAGGGGTGCGGTGGGGTGGGTTTTGTCGGGAAGACAAACTTTAGGTGATGATAGGGGTGAGTGGATGAGTTTGTTTTTTATATTTTAAGAAAATGGTGAGGCCCACTAACATGATTTAATTAGATTTTTAAAGTCGTACCTATTTTTTTTTATGAACAAGGGCACTTTAGTAATTTTACACATACTTAACTTCAGAAACTAACCCCTATTCGCGCTAGGGACTATACGGGAACGAAATTGCAAAAGTTGGGGACTATAGGTGTAATTTTAGAAAGTTAGGGATTTAAGATGAAAAAAGGGCAAACCACACTGACTATCCGAGCATTTTTCTCTTTGTTCTTCTTTGAAGTAAAATAACGAAATTATTTAACTACGAAAATACAAGTTTGTAATAATAATTCACTAGCTGCTTTTCTACCCTGCGTTGCAGTGGGGATCCAACATGTTCAGGATGCATTTTCACGACGATACTAGTGGAAACAAAGTAAACTAGCAGTGGGTAGTCCGTTCTCCGTGGTGGGTTGAAAATATAGAAAATAAATAAACAAGGCGCAAGGATTTCATAAAAATAATAAAATATGAAAATCTGTTGTTTAATATTAAAAGGTGAAAAGCTTAGGGTTGGTTTAAAAAGAAAAAAAAAATTATTAAAGTTTAAGGTTTGTATGCTAACTTTATTCAAGTTTAGGGATAACAAATTAAATTAGTTAAAATAAAAGTTAAACCGTAACTTAAATTAAGTGTAGGGGTAAACTTAAAATTTCAAAGTGTATAGGATAACGAAATAAATAGTTAATGAAAATATAACTTAAACAAAGTGTAGGAGTAAACGAAAAATTTCAAAGTATAGAATTTTATTAGAAAAACTTTTGTGGTCAAATTGTAATATAAAAGGTTTAGTAGTTTAATTAAGAAAACCTAAAATTATAGCATTATCAAAGTTAGTTTTTAAATAATTGTATAATATTTTGCTTTATAATGTAACAAAAATGTTAAAAAAAAGTGTTGGTGTTTTGTATTTATATGTTTTGCCACTTGTTTGGTCATTGTAATTTTAACATGTGAATTTGAATTACCGTCTATGTGGAAATTTGGATGACTATATTGATCGTAGGTGTAAGTTTGTATCTAAACAGGTTTCTTATACTATTAGAATCCAAGTCATTTTTTCTCACACCCCAAAACCCAAACTCAGTTTCTTATAATATTATTTTTGTCACACCTGTTGGTTCGGTTCTGTTCAAACATGAAAGGAAACATGAAATCATACCTGTAACAGCAGATAGTCCTGTGGAGAATCCAGTAATGGAGTTCGACATGCTTGTCATCGTGATTTGGTTCCTCCTTAGGGTGTTGACTGATGATGGGGACTTAGAAAACCGAAAAGGGTATCGGTTAGGAGAGGAGGTCGAATTTGATGTTATGCTTATGGGGTGTGTGACTGAGTAACACTATAACCTCCACATAATTCTCCTTATATAAGCACCCAGGAGGAAACCTAATTAGTTACTAAGGGTAATATGGTCCATCAACAATTACCAACTAATTTAAATAATAGGTTATTATATATTTTGATCTTTATTATGTAAATGATTATAATGGCTATAGATTAAATATTAAACATAATATATTTAATCTTACATTCTCCCACTTAGCCGAGTAATCATTTACTATGAGTATTAGATAAGCCTGATCAGAAGTTAACACTCATTTTAGCCTTAAACAAGTACTATAGCAGAGAAATACAGCCGTTGAATCATTATGCGACTCAGGACCCCCATTAATCATACTATAGCCTTAATTTAAAACCTAATCGTTATGATCAAAATACGCGTAAGCCCTTTGTTTGATTTGTAACTTTATTTGTCAATATGCCATTATACCGGTTGAACATATTCTAAGAGACATACAAAATCAAACTGAGGAAATTTCATTAACATAAAACATAAGCTAGTACAATATGCTCAAATAAGGTCTTTACAAAATCCCATATTACGAACATGTTCTTCATAAACCTTAGGAGGGAGACCTTTAGTCATCGGATCCGCAAGCATATCCTTAGTACTAATATACTCGATACATAGATTATTTTCCTCAACTCGTTCACATACGAACATATATTTTGTATCGAGATATAAACCAGCTCCAGTCGAACTGTTACTGTTCGAGAAACTAACGGCAGCTGAATTATCACAGTAAAGCTTCAATGGTCTAGAAATGGAATTAACGATTTTGAGTCCAGTGATCAGATTTCTAAGCAACATTCCATGACAGGTTGCGTTATAAACAGCAATGTACTCTGCCATCATTGTGGAAGTTGTGGTCAACTGTTGTTTATGACTCTTCCATGAGATTGGGCCGCCTGCTAACATAAAGATATAGCCCGAAGTGGATTTCTTGTCATCTTTGCCCTTTGCAAAGTCAGAATCAGAATAGCCCACCACTTCTAAATGATCACTTCTTCTATAAGTCAGTTTATAGTCTTTCGTCCCTTGCAGATATCGAAGTACCTTCTTAGCTGCTTTCCAGTGATCTAGGCCAGGATTAGTCTGATAACGGCCTAACATTCCAGCAATATAAGCGATATCTGGGCGAGTACAGACTTGAGCATACATCAAGCTCCCGACTACTGACGCATAAGGTATCTGGCTCATTTGCTCCTTCTCAACCTCTGTTGTCGGACACTGGAATGAACCGAAAACATCTCCCTTAACTACTGGAGCGACGGAGGGTTTGCACTGTTGCATGTTATAACGTGTAAGGACACGATCTATGTAGGCCCTTTGGGACAATCCTAAGATCCCTTTGTGTCTATCTCGGTGAATTTCGATGCCAATGACGTAAGAAGCCTCTCCGAGATCCTTCATGTCGAAGTTATGCGAAAGTAACCGCTTCGACTCATGCAACATGTCTAAACTATTACTTGCCAATAGAATATCATCTACGTAAAGGACAAGTATAGTAAAGTTACTACCACTCATCTTGAGAGGTGCATTGATCCACTTGATTCTTCATAAAACCTTGCTTCTTCATGACTTCATCAAACTTGAGGTACCATTGACGTGATGCTTGTTTTAACCCGTAAATGGATTTCTTCAACTTACAGACTAGATGCTCCTGACCTTCAGGTTTAAAACCTTCAGGCTGCTTCATGTAAACATCTTCGTCCAAATCTCCGTTAAGGAAAGCAGTTTTAACGTCCATCTGATGCAGCTCCAAATCAAAATGAGCTATTAGGGCCATGACGATCCTTAATGAATCTTTACGAGAGACAGGTGAAAACGTCTCTTGATAATCAATTCCCTCTTTCTGAGTGTAGCCCTTTGCAACCAATCTCGCTTTGTAGCGTTCAACGTTCCCATTCGGATCCAGTTTTGTTTTGAATACCCATTTACATCCTACGGGTTTGGCTCCGTTGGGTAATTCTACAAAATCCCAAACGTCATTTTTCTTCATGGATTCAAGCTCTTCAATCATTGCTTTATTCCATTCAGAAGACTGATCACTGCTAATGGCTTCATTGTAAGAGATAGGATCATTGAGCTTTCCAGCATCCATTTCAGTCAGGTAGGCAACATAATCATCCCAATTAGTAGGCCTTCTTTGCCTAGATGACCTCCTGAGTGGATTATCGGGTTCAGCGTTGTCTTGGTTTTGAGCGTTTGATGTGCCTTCGTCATGAGGTATAATGGGTTCTGATTGTAGAGGTAAATTTGGAGTTGGTTCAGTAGCTTCAGGTACAGTAGTTGCATTGGGTACAAGAGGAGTAATCAGAGTAATGGTAAGCGACGAGTCTCTCCCCCCCGCGTCTTGTACTTCTTGCAATTCTTCATAAGGGTTGGTACTGCTCCCACTGACCTTGAAATCCTCCAGGAACGCGGCACGCTTGGTTTCAACAATACGGGTGACATGGGAAGGACAATAGAAACGATAACCCTTAGAGTTCTCAGGATACCCGATAAAGAAACAGGTAACTGTTTTAGGGTCAAGTTTCCTTAGGAAAGGATTGTAAAGTTTTGCTTCAGCAATGCAGCCCCATACTTTCATATATTTAAGACTCGTTTTCCTTCCTGTCCAAAGTTCATAAGGAGTTTTAGGGACAGACTTAGAAGGAACTCTATTGAGTATATGAACAGCTGCTTTTAACGCTTCAGTCCAGAGGAATAATGGTAAATTAGTGTTGGCTAACATACTGCGCACCATGTTCATAAGGGTACGGTTTCTTCTTTCAGCGACACCGTTCTGCTGAGGTGTACCAGGCATGGTGTATTGGTTCACAATCCCCTGGCCCTTACAAAACTCATAAAATGGACCAGGAGCTTGACCCACATCAGTATGTCTTCCATAATATTCACCGCCTCTATCTGATCTCACAACTTTAATCTGACGATCTAATTGCTTTTCAACTTCAGCCTTATAATCTTTAAAAGTTGTAAGAGATTCAGATTTCTCCTTAATTAGATACAAGTACATGTAACGAGAATAATCATCAATAAAAGTGATAAATGAAGTATGTCCTGTTATGCCAGCGATTTGGTAGGGACCACTAATGTCAGTATGAATGAGTTCTAATAAATTAGAGCTCCTAGTGGCACCTCTCTTATTCGCTAATGTCATTTTACCTTTAAGACATTTGACACATGTTCCAAAATCAGAGAAATCGAGAGGAGGTAAGACTTCATCCTTCACAAGACGATTTAATCGTTCTTTTGAAATGTGGCCTAAACGCTGATGCCACAACATGGATGAAGTTTCTAAGTCTCGTTTCTCTTCCATCTTTGTGAGTGATTCATTAATATTATATGACAACAAAGATTTGGAAAAGTTATCTTCTAGTTCTAATCTATAGAGACCACCATCCAGAACACCAGTACCATAAAGAACAGAATCATAGAGGATAGAGAGTTTGCAATGACCATGGGAAACAATAAAACCGTCCATGTCTAACTTTGGTCCTGATACAAGGTTCCGAGTTACCTCAGGAACATATAAGGTATCATAAAGTTTAATACATAAACCAGTTTTCATAACTAATTGTAATGTTCCAATGGCCTTCACTTCTAATTCTCGATCATCCCCAACCTTAAGCGTTCTTTGGTTTCTTTCCAGCTTCCGGATTGTAAGGAATCCCTGAGTAGAATTGGTAACATGAACCATAGAACCAGAATCAAACCACCAAGATTTAGCAGGAACACTTAAATTATAGGACTCAAGTATCATAAAATAATCGTTACCTTTTTTAGCCAGCCACTCCTTAAAATCAGGGCACTCCTTCTGCATGTGTCCTGTCTTCTTACAGAACTTGCAGCGGATACTGCCTAAAGAGTTCTTAGAGCTGGAAGGTGCACTTGTATTAGGATTAGGATTAGGCCTTTGGACTTTAGAAGCATCCTTCCTCTGATAATTGTTCTTCCTCTTCTTAGAGTTGGAGGTAGTGAAGTTGGCAACATCAGTATGGCGATCCATCCTCATACGCTCTTCCTCCTGTACGCACATAGCGACCAGCTCACTCATCGTCCATTTGTCCTTCTGAGTGTTGTAATTGATCTTGAATGCTTCAAAGGACGAAGGAAGCGAAGTAATGATGAAATGAACAAGGAAACCATCACCGATTTCCATTTCCAGCCCCTTCAGCTTATTGGCCATGTCATTCATCATCATGATGTGCTCGCGAATGCCACTCCTCCCATCATACTTAGTTGTCACCAGCTTGAGAATAAGAGTACTAGCGTGTGCTTTAGACGTCCCCTTGAACTGAGCCTCCACAGAAGCCAAGTAGGTTTTAGCATCGTCAGAATCAGGAATAGCTCCTCTGATAGAGTGATTAATGGACTGCTTCATGAACATGAGAGACATGCGGTTACTTCTAGTCCACTTATCATGAAGTAACTGCTGAGGAGCAGTACTCTGTGGAGTAAGGTCCGCTGGCTTATCCTCTCTTAGAGCATAATCAAAATCCAGCACTCCAAGTGTAAGCATGAGGGCATCCTTCCATGCAGCAAAGTTTTCACCAGTCAAAGGTGGAATTCCGCAATTTGGTGCTGATAGTGGAAATAAGATGAGCAAGTTATGATACAAATGAAGAAGTCCTAATGTGATCTAAGGGCACGTTAAACTAAGGCAGGCATAAATAATGACCATTTTACATTATGAAGCTGTGATATTGTCTATTACTAACATCAAAATAATAGACTTAGCTAAAAAATTCTACTTAAACGAAGACAAAACAGCTTTGGCCAGAAGTGTAATCATTTAAGCATATGTGCAACGTGTTTGTAACAAATCAGCTTTGGCCAGAAATTGAAACAACCACTTTAGTTATGCACTTGTTGAGTATGGCCATCTATGAATGAATTAAATCAGCTTTGGCCAGAAATTAAGACATTCATGCTTATGATGCACACACAACATAGCTTTCGTAATACTTGAACGATAAGTAGATGTATCAAGTCAGCTTTGGCCAGAAATGATATATCAAAACTCATTCAAGTTAAGCTATTCTGGTTTTGCAAAACATTATCTGATTCTGATTAATTAACTAAGTAAATTACAAAACCATTTATTTAATAGCAAACCACCCGTTAGCGCGGGTTCGGGGCGGGAGCCCCGAAAAAAATTTTAGTTCACATTAAACACTCATGATTTCGGATGAAAATGACTGATTTCGAATCCATTTCGGACAGTCCGTAATGGCTGATTTCGAATCCTTTCGGATGTGTCCAAAACGCGTAAGTCAAATCATTTCGGATGCATTTCGGATGATTTTTAGTCCGAAATTGATCCGAAATGGTGATGCTTATCCGAAATGATCCGTAATGGTGATGTTTAGTTCGAAATCAACAACTTATGATGAAAGATAATCCGTAATGATCAACATCCATCCGAAATGCATCAGTAATGATCCGAAATCATCCGTAATGATCAAAGATGATCCGTAATGATGAAGCTCCAGATCCGAAATCATCCGTAATGACCAGTGATGATCCGTAATGATGAAACTTTGATCCGAAATCGTCCGTAATGATGAAACTTTGATCCGTAATCATGAAACTTAGATCCGAAATCGTCCGTAATGATCACTGATGATCCGTAATGATGAAATTTACATCCGTGATCATCCGAAATCATCCGTAATGAGGATTTCGGATGGCAAAAACGTAATCTGATATGAATTTTTTCGATTCTTTTTCCAGATTTTCCGATATAAAACAGAACCGACTAATCAACATATGCTCTGATACCACATGTTGGTTCGGTTCTGTTCAAACATGAAAGGAAACAAGAAATCATACCTGTAACAGCAGATAGTCCTGTGGAGAATCCAGTAATGGAGTTCGACATGCTTGTCATCGTGATTTGGTTCCTCCTTAGGGTGTTGACTGATGATGGGGACTTAGAAAACCGAAAAGGGTATCGGTTAGGAGAGGAGGTCGAATTTGATGTTATGCTTATGGGGTGTGTGACTGAGTAACACTATAACCTCCACATAATTCTCCTTATATAAACACCCAGGAGGAAACCTAATTAGTTACTAAGGGTAATATGGTCCATCAACAATTACCAACTAATTTAAATAATAGGTTATTATATATTTTGATCTTTATTATGTAAATAATTATAATGGCTATAGATTAAATATTAAACATAATATATTTAATCTTACAACACCCTTAAACCCAAACTCGTTTTTTATACCATTAGAATCCAAGTCATTTTTTCTCAGACTCAAAAATTGGGGTGCGGCGAAAACTTGGATTTACACAAAACATAGCCTTTATATTTAAAAACAACAGAAGCGACAAGGTTCTAACCCGTAAATAAATTACAACCTAATTCTAAGTTATGTAAATTAAAATTTATTTTTGTTAAATACTTTTCTTGCCAAAACGTCATCTGATGCCTTCTACCTCGTAACTCATTTCCCTTGTACTAGAGACTATAGTTTACCTGAAATACATGTTAAAACAAATCAGCTTAAAGTCGTGAGTTCTAAGTTTATAATTTTCAAATATTAATATAAACAATTTTTATAATCGTTTGAAAACATGCCAATACGAGTTCATATTCCAAATATAATATAAATCGAATCCTTTGTGACCTGCTTTTAATGTCTGACCGAAAGCTCAATCAAAGTATTTCAAATCTACAAGTGACATGAATTAGGCATGTGTTTGCGGTCAAATCATTTATAAATCATTTTTTCAAATAACACATATACTGTGTGTAACACCCTAACTCAAGGCGAAAACATCGGGGCATCACGTAGGGGTGTTCAAAAAACGCGTGGCTCGCAACTCGCTCGAAAAAAGCTCGAAGAAAGCTCGGCTCGAATTGGCTCGGTTGTAAACGAGCCAGCTCGGCTCGGCTCGGTTTGTAAACGAGCCGAGCTCGAGCTTGGCCTGGCTCGGCTCGTGAGCTAGCTCGATAAGATTTACATCCTTCATTTTTTTATCCCACATCACTTTGAAAACAAAAACTAATGGAGTTTTTCCCCTATAAAAGCAGGTAAAGACAATGTACAAAGTGAATTAACTGTTTATACTTGCATATTTAGTCATATAGTTAAATTAAATGGCAATTATGACCCTTAGTCTATGAAGAAATTCATTTTTAAGAGCTTTTTAACTAGTAAATTTTGCGGTTCTTTGTTAGTTCGAGCTAGATCGAGCCGAGTCGAGCCGAGCTAGCTCGAATTCTAATCGAATCGAGCTCGAGCCACAAATCTCAGCTAGATTTTTAATTTCGAGCTTGAGCCGAGCCAGCTCGAATCGAGTTCGAACCGAGCTTGAGCTGGGTCTAGCTCGGCTCGTTTACAGCCCTAGCGTCACGCGATAGATTGTTCAACAACTTATGTAAACTAAAATTTAAATAATATTAAATAACTTGAATTATCTATTACAACGAAAAGACAAAATGTTTAAGCAACTAAACAAGTTAATCCATATCAAAAACTAAACTAAGTCTAATAGCATCTTAAGTGATCAACAATGTTGTAAAGCACCCCCTAAGCATTATTTCCTGTTACATGCGCAAAATAAAGGTCAACTATGAAAAACTGGTGAGCATATAGGGTAAATACATTTATTAAGTAAGAAAATCACAATTCATATGGCATAGTAAACATCATAAAGCAATTGTATAACTTAAACAAGACAAATAAGTGTTACACTCAAACCTTGGTTGACTGGGTATAAATATCGGTTTCTATCATTACCAAAAGGAACTCTCCTTAAAAACGCCATGGAGTGGGAATGGGGTGCCAGGCCAATAGATCTATCATATGCTCATGTTCGGCTTGTACAGAGTTAATGAATTTAGGTGATATTTAAAATATTTGGCAAGTAAGTACAACATTAGCAAAAGATAACAAACAACCCTAGAATTGAATTGGGTGAGTAGGTATAAAAAGTAGTGGTGGTGTGTTTTGATAATAGGCACATATAACATCTCAAAAGTGTGTAAAAGCACTAAAATGGGAACTATCAACTCACCTCATTGAAGCTAGTTAACCAAGTAGTTGTATTTGTAAAAGAGGTTGGAAATTTCAAAGAATTATCCTATTAAAATTATGTGATATCGTGTAATAAGCGAACGTGTATTTGTGTTTTAAAATTCTAAAACTGTAAAAGAATGGACCTGGACGAGTCAGTACTTCTACGGTGATGAATGGCCACACCTCGTCTTCTCCACTTCATCCTAGACCTGCAAACAAGAAGTGACAAATGTGGGGAATGTAGAGACGACCGGTAGAAGAAGAATTCCCTATTTCCAGCTACAAAAGTGTGTTTGACACATATCACATGTCCTAATGAGGAGGTGGAGACCTCCTTATATAGGAGACATGGGCAACCCTAACTTCAACTGGCCAGGCCCAGTTAGGGGTTGTCTCTACAAGCCCACAACCTAGTGTAGTATAAACTACAACGCGCTGGGCTTCGCGGGTTAGTAAGCAATAATAATAATATTAATATACAGGGCGATAAATAATATATAACCGTTTAAGCCGGGTCAAGTACCTTACCTCTACAAGTCCCCCAAGTCTAGTTTTGCTCCCCGCGTGCAAGCGCTAGGAGTAGCACTGGACTTATTAGGAGATCGGGAGTGAAGATTACTAATTCTAGGCTTACATGTCGTCCGGGTGCGAGAAAGTTGCTGGCCATGTTTGTTGTGGTTGTCGTTAGCTGTGAGTGGAGATAACGGAGTAATGAATAGTACACGACGGTTCTCGTGTACATTGGTTGGGCAAACCTGGCGCACACTGATTGGTTATAGACAATTGTCATTTGCATTACCATGAGCTTGTTAAGGTTGCGCGTACGCGGTTAGGTTCCTCGTATGATCCTTGGAACAGGCTGAGTTTTGGTAGTTCAGTGTCTCGCCTTTGGATGATTTTTTCGGGTGTGGCCCTGCCTTAGCGGTGCGCACACGGTCATGTGGGCTACTGTTAAATATTCACCGTTTGGTGTGACTTTAATTGGTTAGCATATGGTACACTAACGAGGTTCAACCTATTGAAAGAGTCGATGTTGATGTGACAACGATCCCTACCACGCGTCCGTGTCACCGGGATCTCCGTTGTCATATTGTGCAGCCATTGGTGGTCATAGACGCATACACGGATGTTATGTCACCTTAGGTGTCGCAACCCCCGATCCCTTATCTGTCCCGGAAACGGGCGGACGCGAGCTCAGATCTTTTTGGTGGTATCAGGTATTTAATCTCGCAGCGGAATTTACATCAGGACCGTAGTTAGGAAATGTTTATCAGAGTAAAACCACCATATTTGATATTAATAATAACATGGGCAAAACCCAAGTTTCTTATTACAATACATTTATAGGGACAAATCATATTTTATTGAATTTAAAACATCGTTTATTAGGTAACTTTTATAGCCACATTTTTCCCAAGCCTTCAGTGCTCTCAGCTGGCTTTTCACTAATTGGCTGTTCACATTGTGTTACCTGTAACGCTTTTTAAAAACATTTGTCAGTCGGAAATACTGGTGAGTGAATCCCAGTTTAATAAAAAACATTTTATCAATTAAAACAGTATTGAGAGCGATCACATTGTTTATGTCTACACAATTACTCCATTTGGTACTATCAATCCACTGACTTGTGGGTCATATTACACATTGGCTAACTCATTGCCAATGGTAACGTACTGTCAACCTTAACTTACTACTCACAGTGTAGTAAATTTTGTATACAAAACCCCAACATACCGGCAGTAATTGAAGAACTACAAAGACTCAATCACCGCTTAATTTCATTGTAAAACATTTAAGGTTTTGTAAAACATTACAAAAAGGTTATCAAAAAGAGGATAAACTCACATTGCTATATTAGGCTTCTTGTAAGGGTTTCCTGGATATAATCTATAATTTATACAAATGTACATTGGTTAGTATCATAACCCTTTGAAAATATTAATGATATCCTCCCTGAGACGGCATTCCAACAACTACGTCGGGCCGAACCACGACAGTTGTTACGGAACCCTAAATCAATCGGGCAGTGTATCTATTATGAAACTGGGGTTATAATACTTACAACGAAGCAGAACTTCGCTAATTAGGGGGATATAATACCCGACTATAATGTTTCTTCTACAGAATTTCGAGATTGAGAATGAATTGTGAGCGACGGAAAAGGCAAACTGATGCGTTCTATTTATAGTTACTGAAATTGACTCTCAGGCGGCCCGCGTAAGAGTAGCCATAAGGCTACGCTGTCACACCCCGACCGCGTAAAACAACAAATCGCGGCGGAAACATCGGGGCGTGTCGTAACAGAATAAATTGTTTCATAACCATGGCATACAAAGTTGTATTTTATTTATAAACAAAGGTGTTACATTGTTTCAAACAGGAAATTAAAGAGTTCAGAACATAATTAAACATAGTCTATCTTCTTTTAAAGTCTCTAAGGCACAGGTCCGCCCTAGTATCATGATCAACATCCTATGGAAAAGCACCTGAAAACACATGTGAAAATAGGTACGTCAGCATAAAAATGCCTGTGAGATACATAGGTTTTGTGAAAATAGGATTCATGACTTATGTTTAAGAAAAATGTTTAGTCATGAACCTTGTAATTTGCTTTGTCATGTAAATCATTTGAAAACAATAAGATCAAATGATATGTATAAGTAAATGTCAGGTTAAATAAATAACCATGTAAAAATGTGTTTGTATAAGATAAGTTGTTTGTAAATCAATGTCTTGTGAAAAGTATGTTATTTGTATAAAATGTTCTATGTCTCAAACTGAAATGATTCAAATAACGTTACGACATATAATACCATACAAACACTTATATATAGGAAGTACCAGCGGCGTATCCACCATGCTTGTATCATATTACACACGCATCGTTACTTAATCACTTAATCAAACCAAACCAACCAATGTAAGAAGTCTATGTTTAATTCAATTGTCAAATGTATTAAATAATATGTCAAAGTGTTCATGTCAAGATATAAATCATGTAGTATGTAAAACCAATGTCAAAAGTGTTTGTGTCAAATGTAAATCATGTCAACAAGTCTATGTCAAATATCCATGTCAAATGTCTATGTCAAATATCCATGCCAAATGTCTATGTCAAATATCCATGTCAAATGTCTATGTCAAATATCCATGTCAAATGTCTATGTCAAAATGTCATGTATGGAAAGTGAAATGTCTCAACTAAACCATATGCACAAAAACAAAATGTTGAAGTAAAACTTGGTTTAAATCAACGCTATGTTTTGTGTAAATGCATGCAACTATTTAATATGAACATTTATGCGGTATTGTGAAAATGCATACATCCAAGCCTTGCGACTGAGGTGATAAACCCTTTAAACAATTTAAAGGTCTATCTGTCTTATATCATCGAATTCGGTCATTCCTTTCATCCCCTTTCCCTGGGATGTCCGGAACGGGAGTTGTCAATTCCTATGGTACCACTACCTACTAACGAACGGCGTAGCTAATGTTAATGAATGTATTGTCCCATGTAAACAAACCAAATGTCATACCAAAATGTAAGCATGTGAAAACAATGCACTAAGTATGTAATCAAATGAACATACATAGCGTGAAATGTCATGTAAAACAATGTACTAAGTAATGCACATAATGGGCACACCTAGCAGGAAATGTCATGTAAAACAATGTACTAAGTAATGCACACAATGGGCACACCTAGCAGGAAATGTTATGTAAAACAATGTACTAAGTAATGCACACAATGGGCACACCTAGCAGGAAATGTCATGTAAAACAATGTACTAAGTAATGCACACAATGGGCACACCTAGCAGGAAATGAAATGAAATCATGTACTATAATGTACTAACGAACATAGCATGTATATGATGTGAAAACAGGAAAGCATGAAAGTAACAAGTAGGCACATGTGTTCCACCCCAAAACGTTTGGAAAACAGTAAAAGAGGGGTCTATGTACTCACTTGTGATTGCTCAGATGTCTAAAGATAATCAGCAAGTAATGCTAGAGATCTCGGAATCAAACGGCACCTAGTATAGGTAACTATGTTAATAAACCGGACCTATCTCGGAAGACTGGGTAGCATTAGGGTTTGTAAACCAAATGAGTGTAGGAACTCACGTGATATGGTTTAACAAAGCCTACTTACTAAATGAAACTTAACCTTAGTCTTATTGACCCATTATGATCCGTTTAGGTAGCTTATGCTACTTTAACGCATCGTGCGCGTGAAACGCGTTCGGACCGCCTAACTAGCCCTATGACAAGTGTTATATGCCTAAACATGTTACATAATCAGTTATGTGACAAAAGTTTAGGTTACATATGCTTAATTACCAATTATACATGAAAAGGGTATTCTGGTAATTTACCTAAGGCATATAAACTACCTATCATACAACTACTTAAACGATGTGACCATAGGGTATAACCTCGGAAGGTTATTCCCTACCTACTATGGTCACCTAATGTGTTTGGTCGGATCTTAATGATCGACCAAATGGGTCGGGTTCGAAGGTATAGGCGATTTATTAGATCGCCTACCCTACGACCCTAGACAACGTGGTAATCAGTGGGCATAGTCGCAAGGGACTATGACCAACGTGATTACACTCACGTTGCGAAGTTCAAACGAACTTCGCATTGACCATTACTGGTCAACGCTGAAAGTCAAACAAAGTTTGACTTTCTGACTCGAAAAGCAGTAAAATAAGGAAAAGAACGAAAGAATACTTACGAAGGGTCCCCGAATGCTAATCCCGATCCAAGAACTCAGGTATGAAACAATGGTTTCAACTTAGAGCTCTCAAATCAGAATTCTTGTGCTTTAAAACAATGAAAGGCATGGGGTATATATAGTTTTCGGTGAATCGTTGAGATCGTTTCATGGAAACCGTGATTCGATCACATCCGTACACTTGTTGAAAGGTTATGGAAGCCACATATGCTCCTTATCTTAGTGACTAAGCAACTTAGAACATGTGGTGAAGGATCAATCAGCTGCAACTTGTGTTTAAAACATTGAATCTGATCAGATCATGCACTCGCGTAGCGTGACTGATAGGCCCTTAGGGCTCGCGCTACGCTACTGCCTCCCAGTTCCAGAATTGTTTCAAAAGTGACAGGTTTAGTCCCTGCAGCCCGTTTAAGCGATTTTCGATGCGTTTGAACCCCGTTAACCTCATTTCAAGGCTCTAAAATGAAGTTAAAATATAGGGAACTCAAAACATACTCAAAAATATGCCGGATGATGGTTCGTTTGGTCGTACGAACGCGATGTTCGCTTAATTACGACGGAATGCGCACAAGCGCGAAAAACGATCCAAATGACGCGACGAATGAATTTTTCTTTTGGCGAACACTAAAATATAATATAGTCATGCTTACATAAATTTTTGGATGTCCGGATGTATTCAGAACGTAAGTTATGCGCGAAAATGCAAACTTGTGCACTTTTTGACACTTTTAGTCCCTGAATGACCCAAAAGTTTATTTTAGCATACCGAACCCCTCAAAGCCTATTTCTAAGCTATGTAAAGGATATTTAAGGTGTGTTTAACTTATGGTCATGTTCCGGAATGTTCGTTACAGTTCAAATTGATATACTTTCGCAGTTTGTCATATTTAGTCCCTGTAAGCGAATTAACTTGTTTTTGCCATACCAAAGCCTTCAAAACTTATTTCTAAGTTATGTAAAGGTTATTTAAGGTATGTTGAGTATATGTTGTTGTTCCGGAGTATTTCTCGCATTAAACTGAGTACGTTTACGCACTAGTTTGCGTATAACTCTCCAGAAAGTGATGTAGAGTTTGGAATTGAACAAAAGTCAAAACATGAAAAATGTAAAACATAACAAAACAAACATTGGGATCAAATAACATTGTTTTATTGATAATAGAACTGTTCATAGCGATTACAAGCATAGTTGTTACATACGCGGCCTGCGTCAACATGTGGTCAACGTGTAGCTTGTCCCGGTCACCAAGTAGACCCACCACGATGTCGACACGTGCCGGCCTATGATGTCTCCGCGTTTAATGATCTCTAGCGGCCCGCGTAAGAGTAAGCTAAAGCTAACGCGGCCCGTATCAACTTAAGAAATCAGTGAAGTCCGGTCTCAACCTTGATACCGCCCGCGTGAAATGTTGGGGTGGGTCTACGCGGCCCGCCTTAACTTAACATTTTCAAATTTTTATTTATTTTATATGCTATAATATATTTCGGGCTTGGTTTTCACATACGGGGTGTATTATAAGACATAATGGGACATTTTACAGTATACTAAGGTGTTGGAAATATTATGAGGGTGTTGGTTTTATCGAGGGTTGTTACATTCTCCCCACCTTGTTTTAGAGCTCGTCCTCGAGATCTATTGAAACAAATGCGGGTATTTCTTTTGTATTTCTGATTCAAGCTCCCATGTGTACTCTGGTCCTCTTTTGAAGTCCCACTTCACTTTAACCAGAACTAGTCTCTTATGCTTGAGATTCTTGACTTTCCTGTCTTCAATCTGTAGAGGTCTTTCTACAAACTTGAGTTGTTCATTTACCTCTATATCCTTAAGAGGAACTATCAATGATTTATCAGCTAAACACTTTTTGAGATTAGATACATGAAACACATCATGTATTCCTGCCATTTCCTATGGCAGTTGTAGCTGATAGGCTACAGGTCCTATTCTTCTAATAATCTTAAAAGGTCCAACATACCTGGGACTTAACTTTCCCCGTTTGATGAATCTTACTATTCCTTTCCAAGGAGAGACTTTCAACAATACTTTATCTCCTACTTGAAACTTCAAGGGTTTGCGTCAGTTATCAGCATAACTCTTCTGTCGATCACGTGCTGCTTTCAGTCGTTCCTTGACTTGAATAATCTTGTCAGTTGTTTCTTGCACTATCTCAGGTCCAGATAGTTGCTTTTCCCCAATTTCTGCCTAACAGACTGGGGTTCGACACTTTCTTCCATAAAGTGATTCGAATGGTGCAGCATTGATACTTGTGTGATAACTATTATTATAAGAAAATTCTATTAAAGGTAAGTGATCGTCCCAATTACCTCCAAAATCAATCACACAGGCTCTAAGCATGTCCTCCATTGTCTGAATTGTCCTTTCGCTTTGTCCATCCGTTTGAGGATGATAAGCTGTACTTAATTTTAACTTGGTTCCCATTGCCTTTTGGAAACTTGACCAAAAATGAGAGGTAAATCGGCTATCTCTATCAGAAACAATTGAAAAAGGAATGCCATGTAAAGAAACAATTTCATTTACATATAATTTAGCTAGTTGTTCCATACTAAAAGTTTCTCTCATTGGTAGGAAATGAGCTGACTTGGTTAGTCTATCTACAATCACCCAGATTGTATCATTACCTTTCCTTGTTTTGGGTAATTTAGTAACAAAATCCATTGTTATCAATTCCCATTTCCACACCAGCATTTCTAATTGCTGTAACAAACCTGAGGGTTTCTGGTGTTCAGCTTTGACTTGTGAACAGGTTAAACATTTAGAAACGTAGGCTGCTATGTCTTTCTTCATTCCTATCCACCAGAAATATTTCCTTAAATCCTGGTACATTTTATCACTCCCTGGATGCATCGTATATTTAGATTTATGGGCTTCTTCAAGTATACGATGACGTAGGTTTCCTAATTTAGGTATCCATATTTTCTTTTCATGGAATCTCCAAATTCCATCTGTTCCTTGTTTTAATTCCTTTAACATACCTTTTAATTTTTTAGAATCATCCTTGATTACTGATTCTTGTGCTTCTCTTATTTGATCATTTAAATCTACTTATAGATTTAATTTAAGAGAACGTACCCTTCTTGGCTTTTCATGATACTTTCGGCTTAAAGCATCTGGCACTACATTTGCTTTTCCTTCATGATACTGGATATCAAAATCATAGTCACTAAGCATCTCCATCCAGCGTCTTTGTCTCATATTTAACTCCTTTTGCTTGAAGATATACCTTAAACTCTTATGATCAGTGAATATGGTAAACTTACTACCATAAAGGTAATGTCTCCAAATCTTAAGAGCAAAAATTATAGCTCCTAACTCTAAATCACGAGTTGAATAATTCTCTTCATGATTCTTAAGTTGTCTAGATGCATAAGCTATAACCTTTTGGCGTTGCATCAACACACATCCATAACCTAATTTAGAAGCATCGCAATAGACTACAAAGTCTTCAGCTCCTTCTGGTAATGCTAATATGGGTGTATGAGTTAATCTTTGCTTAAGAATTCTAAATGCTTCTTCTTGTTTTAATCCCCATTCAAACGTAACAGATTTACAGGTTAACTTAGTTAAGGGAATGGCTATTCTAGAGAAATCTCGAATAAATCTTCTATAATAACCGGCCAATCCTAAGAAACTTCTAACCTCGGTTGGTGACTCAGGGGTTTTCCATTTAGTAATTGCCTCAATCTTTGTTGGATCTACATGAATTCCTTCATGATTGACTAGGTGTCCAAGGAATTGTACCTGTTCTAACCAAAATTCACACTTAGAAAATTTAGCATAAAGCTTTTCCTTTCTTAATAGACTTAAAAGTGCGTGCAAATGTTTTGCATGATCCTCTTTATTCTTAGAGTAAATTAGAATATCATCTATGAAGACAATTATGAATTTATAAAAATATGGCTTACATATTCGGTTCATCATGTCCATAAATGCATCTGGGGCATTGGTTAAACCAAATGGCATGACAGTAAATTCATAATGGCCATACCTTGTTCTGAAAGCAGTTTTTGGAATGTCCTCTTCCTGTACCTTTAATTGATGATATCCTGACCTTAAATCGATTTTTGAGAAAAATCGAGATCCTTGAAGTTGATCAAACAGATAATCGATTCTCGGTAATGGATACCGATTCTTAATCGTGACCTTGTTTAATTCACGGTAGTCAATGCACATACGCATTGATCCGTCCTTCTTTTTAACAAATAGTATCGGTGCTCCCCATGGCGACGAACTTGGCTGTATGAATCCCTTTTCCAACAATTCGTCTAATTGTTTCTTTAATTCTTGCATTTCTGCAGGTGCCAAACAATAAGGTGCTTTGGCAATCGGTGATGTTCCTGGTATTAAATGGATTCTGAATTCAACTTCTCTGTCGGGTGGTAGTCCTGGCAATTCATCTGGAAATACATCTGAAAACTGAGATACTACTAGAATATCTTTTAAATCCTTTCCTTTAGTGTTAGTGATTAAAGAAATCAAATACACTATAGAACCTTTTCTAATATAACTTGCAGTTTTCATCACAGAGATGAATTTTAGTGGACCTAGAGAATTTATATCCTTTAATTGTGATCATTTTACCTTTTGGTAAATTTACTTGGATTGACTTTTGAACACATAAAATACTGGCTTTATTGGCTATTAACCAATCCATTCCTAAAACAACATCGAATCCTGCCAGATTCATGGGATAAAGATTTGCAATAAATTTCTGATTTAAAAATTCTATTCTTACTCCCTGCAAGATTTCAGAAATCCTAACGGTTTCTCCATTAGCGGTCTCTACTAGGCATTCTAGTGGTAGTTTAGTTAATGACTGATTTAGAATTTTGCAAAATGATGTATTAATAAAACTTTGGTTTGCACCAGAGTCAAATAATACTTTAGCAAAGATATCATTAACTAAAAACGTACCAACTATGACATCTGGAATCATCTTGGCTTCATCTGCAGTCAGAACAAATGCTCTAGCATTTTTAGTACTCTTGTTGTTTGTAGTTGGAGCTAATTTCGGACAGTTTGGCCTGATATGACCTTTTTCTCCACAATTGTAGCATAATCCATTACTGGATTTCCTCTTGCAATTTTCTTCCTTGTGTCCTGGCATCTTGCAATAATTGCAGAGAGTGGAGCATTTTCCCGAATGCTTTCTTTTGCAATACCTACAGTAGGGTGCAGAGGTAGAACCTATATTTTTCCCACGGTTAGAATTTCCAGAACAAAATTCTTGTGTGAGCTTTTGGGTTAGGTTCCTCCTTTGATCCTCTTCTCAGGTACGGACTAATTCATCTGTCAATGTATTTGCTAGTTCTACTGCTTCTTCTATAGTTTGAGGTCTAGCTGCCTTGACTACGTGTCTTATCTCTCCAATTAATCCCAAAATATAACGGGAGATTAACACTGGTTCTGGTGAAGCAAGGGTTGGCACTATTCTAGCATATTCAAAGAATAATTTCGTGTACCCCTTACTATCCACTCCATTCATTCTAAGATTTAGGAATTTGTTTGCTATCTGTTCATTTTCATTAGGAGGGCATAATTTTCTTTCTACCATATTCCTAAATTCTTCCTAATCCATACTATAAACCCTATCACTTCCTCTAGACTGAAGGATAGTGTTCCACCATTCTAAGGCTGCATTCTTAAATAGATTGGAAGCAAACATTATCTTGTCCTCTTCCGCACATTTACTTATTTTCAGAACAGCCTCAGTCTTTTCTATCCAGCGTAGAGCTGCAATAGGTTCTTCATTGCCCGAGAATTCTATTGGTTTACAGGACCATAATTCTTTGTATGAACAACCATAAGACACGGTTCTTCTTCTTTTGGGAATGGGCAATTGAAGTATTGGTCCATTGTTCACGCTGTGTTCTGGTTCAATTGGTCGCTTACTACTATGTTTACTTTTATTATTCGCTTCTTGAACCGTTTGAAGAATAAATGGCATTGCATCTATAATTCATTGTGCCACTATATGTTGGATAGCACTATTATCCATCTGGTTTCCATTGTTATTGATGCTTGGATTTTCATTAACCATGTTAATGTTACTCTGGTTATCGTTATTCAGATTTCCTTGATTTTCTTCGTCGGCAATCTGAATTTTAAACATTTACCCCATATTAATATCACAAGATAATAAGTAATATCATAATTCACATGACATGCAATCTAGCCAAAAGCGTCGATCATTGCGACTTGTACTCTATTTTCATATACTATGCGTCTATTACACACTAGTACTGAAATAAAGATTACAATACCATCAGAAAGAAAATTACATTAATAGTACTATGCATTCGTACACACATACTTTTATTTTATTTTTATTTTATTTTATTATTATTTTTACTATTACCATTTCTACCATCACATTCATGGATATGGATTTATCCAAAAATCCATATTGCGCTCATCGTATTTCCATACGAGACGCTTATCACACCCCGACCACGTAAAACAACAAAACGTGGCAGAAACGTCGGGGAGTGTTGTAACAGAATCATTGTTTCATAACACATGGAAATTGAAATATTGTTTTATTGATTAAAAGAGTTACAATGTTTTGACAATCAAAGAAACATAACATAAATAACTAGTCTTGCATCTTTTATTGTCACTAAGGCCCAAGTCCGCCTATGTGTATCTTGATAAGACCTATGCATCATCTCCTGAAAACACGTGTGAAAATAGGTACGTCAGCATAAAAATGCCTGTGAGATACATAGGTTTTGTGAAAACAGAATTCATGACTTATGTTTGAGAAAATGTTTAGTCATGAACCTTGTAATTTGCTTTGTCTTGTAAATCATTTGAAAAGTGATAAATAAACCATATGATATATATGTATAAAAGAATGATACATGGTTAAGTAAATAACCAAGTAAAATGAGTTTGTATAAAATAAGTTGTTTGTAAATTAATGTCTTGTGAAAAGTATGTTATTTGTATAAATTGTTATATGTCCAAATTGAAATGATTCAAATAACGCTACGATATGTAATACCATACAATCACTTATAAATAGGAAGTACCAGCGGCGTATCCACCATGCTTGTATCATATAACACACGCCTCGTTACTTGAATCACTTACTCAAACCAAACCAACAACGTAAGATGTTTATGTTTAAACCAATTGCCAAATGTATTGAATAATATGTCAAAATGTTTATGTCAAGATGTAAGTCATGTAATGTATAACCAATGTCAATAATGTTTATGTGTCAAATGTAATTCATGTAATGTGCAACCCAAAATGATATGTATGGCTAGTGAAATACATCAACTAAACCATATGCACAAAAACAAAGTATTGAAGTAAAACATGGTTTAAATCAAAGCTATGTTTTGTGGAACAAATGCATGCTATACTGATATAAACATCTATGCGGTATTGTGAGAATGCATACATCCAAGCCTTGAGACTGTGGCGATAAACCCTTAAACAAATTAAAGGTTTATCTAAGTTATGTATATCGAATTCGGTCATTCCTTTCATCCAAACCTACCCAGGATATCCGGAACGGGAGTTGTAAATTCCTATGGTACCACTACCTACTAACGAACGGCGTGATCGGTGTTAATGAATGTATATTGATCCATCAAAACAAACCAAATATCATATCAAAATGTAAGCATGTGAATGAAAAATAAATGTACTAAGTATGATGAACATACATAGCATGTGATGTGAAACAAATGTACTAAGTATGATGAACATACATAGCATAAAATATAATGTAAAATAATGTACTAAGTACGCACACAATGGGCATACATAGCATAAAATGTAATGTAAAATAATGTACTAAGTACGCACACAATGGGCATACATAGCATAGAATGTAATGTACAATAATGTACTAAGTACGCACACAATGGGCATACATAGCATAGAATGTAATGTAAAATAATGTACTAAGTATGATGAACATACATAGCATGTGATGTGAAACAAATGTACAAAGTATGATGAACATACATAGCATAAAATGTAATGTAAAATAATGTACTAAGTACGTACACAATGGGCATACATAGCATAGAATGTAATGTAAAATAATGTACTAAGTACGCACACAATGGGCATACATAGCATAGAATGTAATGTAAAATAATGTACTAAGTACGCACACAATGGGCATACATAGCATAGAATGTAATGTAAAATAATGTACTAAGTACGCACACAATGGGCATACATAGCATGAACACAATGAAATCATGTACTATAAATGTACTAATGAACATAGCAAGTATAGGATGTGAAAGCAGGAAAGCACGAAAGTAACAAGTAGGCACATGTGTTCCACCCCAAAACAGTTTGGAAAACAGTAAAAGAGGGTTCTATGTACTCACTTGAGATTGCTCAGAAGTCCTAAGATAACCACCAAGCAATGCTAGAGATCACGGAATCAACCGGCACCTAGTATAGGTAACTATGTTAATAAACCGGACCTATGTAGGAGGATCGGATAGAATGAGGGCTCGTAAACCAAATGAGTATGGGAAATCTTGTAGTATGGTTTAACAAGGCCTACATACTAAAATGAAACCTAACCTAAGTGCTTACGACCCATTACGACCCGTTTAGGTAGCTTATGCTACTTTAACGTGTCGTTCGCGTAAAACGCGTTCGAAACGCCTAACTAGTCCTATGATAAGTAAAATATGCCTTAACATGTCTAATATTGTTATCCAATCAGTTTAGATACCAAAAGTTATGTTACATATGCTTAAAATGAATTTTGGCGTAAAAAGGGCATTTTGTTAATTTACCTAAGGCATATAAACTACCTATCATACAACTACTTAAACGAAGCGACCATAAGGTATAACCTCGGAAGGTTATTCCCTATATACTATGGTTACCTAATGTGTTTGGTCGGATCCTAATGATCGACCAAATGGGTCGGGTTCGAAGGTATAAGCGATTTATTAGATCGCTTACCCTTAAGACCCTAGACAACGTGGTAATCAGTAGGCATAGTCACAAGGGACTATAACCATCGTGATTACGCTCACGTTGCGAAGTTCAAACGAACTTCGCATTGACCATAAACTGGTCAATGCAGAAAGTCAAACAAAATTTGACTTTCGGACTCGAAAAGCAATAAAAGAACGAAGGAACACTTACAAAGGGTCCCCGAATACTAATCTTGATTCAAGTAGCTCAGGTATGAAACAAAGGTTTCAACTTAGAGCTTCACAAATCAGATTCTTGTGAGGAATGAGTGAAAATGTGATGGGTATTTATAGATTTCGGTTCACCGTTAGGATCGTTTCTTGGAGAAGAGGGAATGATCACATCCCTACACTTGTTGGAATGTTGTGGTAGCTCATTTTGCTTCCACCATAAGAGTTTGACACTTGACATTGGCCTTTGGAGGGTTTAAGGGCTGTTAACATGTGTTTAAATGGCTTTTGCTGATCAGAAGAGGCCTAGCGTGACGCCAAGGGGGCTAGGTGTCACGCTAAGGTCCCCCTGATCAGCAAACACTTTCCAATGTTCCCCTTTCAGTCCCCGTTGCGTATTAAGGCCATTTCCGACATGTTTAAGGCTCGTTAAATCATTTTCAAGGCTCCACAAGGATGCCTAAACATTGTGGGAATGAAACATGCTCAAAAATATGCCGGATGTTGGTTCGTTTGGTCGTACGATCGCGATGTTCGCTTAATTACGACGGAATGCGCATAAGCGCGAAAAACGATTCAAATGAGGCAACGAATGGATTTTTCTTATGCCAAACACTAAAATAAAATATTTTAGTGCTTACATAAATTTTTGGATGTCCGGATGTATCCAGAACGTAAGTTATGCGTGAAAATGCAAACTTGTGCACTTTTTGACGCTTTTAGTCCCTGAATGACCCAATAGTTTATTTTAACACACCAAACCCCTCAAAGCCTATTTCTAAGCTCTGTAAAGGATATTTATGGTATGTTTAACTTATGGTCATGTTCCGGAATGTTCGTTACAGTTCAAATTGGCATACTTTCGTAGTTTGTCAAGTTTAGTCCCTGTAAGCGAATTAACTTGTTTTTGACATACCAAAGCCTTCAAAACTTATTTCCAAGTCATGTAAAGGTTATTTAAGGTATGTTAAGTATATGTTGATGTTCCGGAGTATTTTTCGCATTAAACTGATTACGTTTACGCACCAGTTTGCGTATAACTCTCCAGAAAGCGATATAGAGTTTGAAATTGAACAAGGATTGATATGTGCAAATGATACACATATTTGTACAAATCCCAAGTATGAAATACAATATTTCATTGGTTTGGTATTTGTTTGATGGTCGCAGTGACCCAGGTGTCACAGTCTCCCCTACTTTAGGAAATTTCGTCCCGAAATTTATTTAGAGGAAACTTGTGAGAGCTTGAAACATGAAGTTGAAAAGATCGAACAACATTGGTTTGGGTTCTAAACTTCTAGTAACTTTAATAACATCATGATTGCAATGTAAGAGGGATACTTATATACAAGTATATGAAGCGTCATTGGTGCGTCCACCGTACCTCCATTACATCGTTCTCATTTTGTTATTGTTGTCGCTATCGGTTCTTACACATAATAAATCTTACTAGGTTTCTGTGCACTAAATTTCATAATTATGTACGCGTCCATAATTAGACAATTCCTTGCATAGTTCACACAGTCTATTTTATAATGTGTAGGGGAAAACCAAATGAACAAACATGTGATGAGTGTGACTAGACCACCATAGAGTCCTTTTAATTAAATCAATAAATGATCTAAATAAACTATCAAGGAGTCTGTTCAGCTACATCACTAGATGTCGTTCTTAACCAGATTCTGAATCAATCTTTTTGACTAGACCACTAAAAGGGTCTCTTATGAATCATGGAGTGGTACTATATAATCCAAGGGTCTTAACTATTACATAGAAGCCCATTAAGGATTTAAGGTAGTACCTTTTGACTATCCTGCTACGAATCCCTCATATGGAGATATGAAAGATCCTGCGAGGATTTGGATAACGAATATCCAGAGTATAAAAACACAAAATGCATAAAAGAAAACATAAGATGAATAAACACATAGTCACATAACCACAAAATTGTTTAACTAGAAGTTTGTTCTGCTAACAGAGCACATGTATTTAAAGCACACTAGGAATCCATTCCTTGGATTTCATTTGGTACTTTAAACATTATCAAGAATCTAACTATAAAGATAGAAAGATTTTTAAAAGAAAAATTCAATTTCGATTATAAGGAACCGAAATGTTCGAATTTAGGTACAAAAGGAATCCAATTAAGGATTCTGATTTGAATGATAATCATCCACAAGGGTCTAAATGTGAAGATAAAAAGATCCCATATGGATTTTAGAAGTTGAAGATGTTTTGAAACCTGTTTTGAAACCTTTTACTGGATGTGCTTAAGTCAAAACATGAAGTAAAAATGCTTATGAAGTTGAGATGCTAGATATGTCAAGGCGACATATGAAGCAGAATCTGAAAGTTAAGTCAAGGTATGAGGAAAAATACTTTTGAAAACTATGCATGGGGTTCTAAAAAAACGTGTTCAATGTTTTTGAAACCTTATATATAATACTTTTGAAATCATAAAGTAGGTGTACTAGGTAAGTATATTTATAAAAATGTTTTAAAATCATGCGAGATGAATTTTGAAATTATGTATAAGGTTTTTGAAAAACATGAATGATGCTTTTCGAAATCATGCACTTGATAAGAAAATGTACTGTGTTAATATTGTTTTCAGACTATATGAAACATTTTGAAATTATGAAGGTTGTTTTTGAAAACATAGCCAATGTTTTTGAAATAACATAGACAATGCTTTTAAAAAAAATTGTTTTCAAACTATATGAAATGTTTTGAGATCATGAAGATTGTTTTTGAAATACTTGTACTGTGTATGTTGAAAAATCAAAACGTAATGGGTATGAGATTTGAAAATACCCTTAGTTATCTAACCAAAGATTCAAAGGCACAGATGTGCAGAAGCATGATTACTCATAATGTCACTTTATTTTCTGTAATTTGTTTCTTAGAGTGAAACGAGTACTTAAAATTTTCGAGGGAATCATGAGCAATCATTTGAAAGAGAGAATCACAAGAGTAGTTTGTAAGGAACATAGTTCCTTGATGTAGGTATCATAGGAAAAGTCATACACACATGTAACTACACTCGCATATCAGAATTGTGAACAATAATTTATTTATAAACAAAACAGATTGTTTCGCTTTACAAGAAAACAGAAGAATAAAAGCATAAGACAGCAACATTTTCTAGTCAGCCAACTGCTCATCCGTGGGTTGGATTTGCATTAGCAAGCTTTGGGCAATCCCTTAGGAAATGGCCCATCTCGCCACAGTTGTAGCAAGACCCTGGTGAGAAACGAGCTTGAGCAGAGTTGCCAGCTTGCTTTGGAGCAACTGCAGCTCGGCAAACTCTTGCTGTATGACCTTTAAGTCCACAAATTTGGCATTTGCGGCACTTCACACTAGGGTGATGATGAAGACTACATTGGTTGCACAAGGGTGCAGTTCCGTTGTATGGCTTCCTAGCAGTGGGTTGAGCTGGTTGGTTGGGGATGGCTTGACCATTGTGAGCGACCACGGTGAAGTTCTGAGAAGCCTTTCACTTCTTTGACTTCTTAGGGGATCCAGTCTGTTCATCCATGGTCTTTGATTCCTTGATTGGTTTCTTGGCTGGTGGTGCTGTCTTGACTTCTGCTTCCTTTGGTGGCTCTTGAGTGGCTTCATTGTTGAGATGAGACATGGCAATGCCTAATTCAACAGTCTTCAGGATTACTTCGCCTATTCGCTGGGCAAATTTGGCTGTTCGCTCGGACATTTGACCGTTGCTGAGAGGAAGAGACATTCTAGAAGGAAATGAAAGACATAGGGAGAAACAAGTGAAATGTCACCGGATAAACAATATAGAATGGCAATGCATAAGAATTTGCGATCATTTGTTTGTTACCTAAGGCAAACAAATGAGACGGTGGCAAATCGAAGTGAACGAGTCATATTAATGTATCACTGAAGACATGCTCGCCTATAAGTGAACACTCACCCCAAGAGTTCCCAGGTAAGAGTGACTGGTCCGATTATGTGGATTTGTACGAACACTCTAGCCTTAGACAGAAAACTCAGAGTACAGGCATCCACTCTTCCAGTTTGCACGTGTTCACATTATACGACCCAAACTTTGACGAGATTTGAAAACTTAGAGGGTTCAAAACTTTATAGCAGAGGGTTCAAAACCTAGTAATCAATCATCCTAGAACAGATGATTAGTTTTCAAAGCGTTTTTGAAATTTATGTTCTTGTTGTGGTTGTCGCCTAAGGATAGGTGACAGTATTGTTTTATGACTAAAAGTAAGTAAACTCGCGTTAGGGTCCTAGGAAGGTTATAGACTAGGTCAAAGTATTACTAATAACCTAATTCCTTATAACCATGAGCTCTAATACCAACTTTTCTGTCACACCCCGACCACGTAAAACAACAAAACGTGGCGAAAACGTCGGGGAGTGTTGTAACAGAATCATTGTTTCATAACACATGGAAATTGAAATATTGTTTTATTGATTAAAAGAGTTACAATGTTTTGACAATCAAAGAAACATAACATAAATAACTAGTCTTGCATCTTTTATTGTCACTAAGGCCCAAGTCCGCCTATGTGTATCTTGATAAGTCCTATGCATCATCTCCTGAAAACACATGTGAAAATAGGTACGTCAGCATAAAAATGCCTGTGAGATACATAGGTTTTGTGAAAACAGAATTCATGACTTATGTTTGAGAAAATGTTTAGTCATGAACCTTGTAATTTGCTTTGTCTTGTAAATCATTTGAAAAGTGATAAATAAACCATATGATATATATGTATAAAAGAATGATACATGGTTAAGTAAATAACCAAGTAAAATGAGTTTGTATAAAATAAGTTGTTTGTAAATTAATATCTTGTGAAAAGTATGTTATTTGTATAAATTGTTATATGTCCAAATTGAAATGATTCAAATAACGCTACGGTATGTAATACCATACAATCACTTATATATAGGAAGTACCAGCGGCGTATCCACCATGCTTGTATCATATTACACACGCCTCGTTACTTGAATCACTTACTCAAACCAAACCAACAACGTAAGATGTTTATGTTTAAACCAATTGCCAAATGTATTGAATAATATGTCAAAATGTTTATGTCAAGATGTAAGTCATGTAATGTATAACCAATGTCAATAATGTTTATGTGTTAAATGTAATTCATGTAATGTGTAACCCAACATGATATGTATGGCTAGTGAAATATATCAACTAAACCATATGCACAAAAACAAAGTATTGAAGTAAAACATGGTTTAAATCAAAGCTATGTTTTGTGGAACAAATGCATGCTATACTGATATAAACATCTATGCGGTATTATGAGAATGCATACATCCAAGCCTTGAGATTGTGGCGATAAACCCTTAAACAAATTAAAGGTTTATCTAAGTTATGTATATCGAATTCGGTCATTCCTTTCATCCAAACCTACCCAGGATGTCCGAAATGGGAGTTGTCAATTCCTATGGTACCACACCTACTAACGAACGGCGTGATCGGTGTTAATGAATGTATATTGATCCATCAAAACAAACCAAATATCATATCAAAATGTAAGCATGTGAATGAAAAATAAATGAACTAAGTATGATGAACATACATAGCATGTGATGTGAAACAAATGTACTAAGTATGATGAACATACATAGCATAAAATGTAATGTAAAATAATGTACTAAGTACGCACACAATGGGCATATATAGCATAAAATGTAATGTAAAATAATGTACTAAGTACGCACACAATGGGCATACATAGCATAGAATGTAATGTAAAATAATGTACTAAGTACGAACACAATGGGCATACATAGCATAGAATGTAATGTAAAATAATGTACTAAGTATGATGAACATACATAGCATGTGATGTGAAACAAATGTACAAAGTATGATGAACATACATAGCATAAAATGTAATGTAAAATAATGTACTAAGTACGCACACAATGGGCATACATAGCATAAAATGTAATGTAAATAATGTACTAAGTACGCACACAATGGGCATACATAGCATAGAATGTAATGTAAAATAATGTACTAAGTACGCACACAATGGGCATACATAGCATAGAATGTAATGTAAAATAATGTACTAAGTACGCACACAATGGGCATACATAGCATGAACACAATGAAATCATGTACTATAAATGTACTAATGAACATAGCAAGTATAGGATGTGAAAGCACGAAAGTAACAAATAGGCACATGTGTTCCACCCCAAAACAGTTTGGAAAACAGTAAAAGAGGGGTCTATGTACTCACTTGAGATTGCTCAGAAGTCCTAAGATAACCACCAAGCAATGCTAGAGATCACGGAATCAACCGGCACCTAGTATAGGTAACTATGTTAATAAACCGGACCTATGTCGGAGGATCGGATAGAATGAGGGCTCGTAAACCAAATGAGTATGGGAACTCATGTAGTATGGTTTAACAAGGCCTACATACTAAAATGAAACCTAACCTAAGTGCTTACGACCCATTACGACCCGTTTACGTAGCTTATGCTACTTTAACGTGTCGTTCGCGTAAAACATGTTCGGAACGCCTAACTAGTCCTATGATAACTAAAATATGCCTTAACATGTCTAATATTGTTATCCAATCAGTTTAGATACCAAAAGTTATGTTACATATGCTTAAAATGAATTTTGGCGTAAAAAGGGCATTTTGGTAATTTACCTAAGGCATATAAAGTACCTATCATACAACTAGTTAAACGAAGCGATCATAAGGTATAACCTCGGAAGGTTATTCCCTATATACTATGGTCACCTAATGTGTTTGGTCGGATCCTAATGATCGACCAAATGGGTCGGGTTCGAAGGTATAAGCGATTTATTAGATCGCTTACCATTACGACCCTAGACAACGTGGTAATCAGTAGGCATAGTCACAAGGGACTATAACCATCGTGATTACGCTCACATTGCGAAGTTCAAACGAACTTCGCATTGACCATAAACTGGTCAATGCAGAAAGTCAAACAAAGTTTGACTTTCGGACTCGAAAAGCAATAAAAGAACGAAGGAACACTTACAAAGGGTCCCCGAATGCTAATCTTGATTCAAGTTGCTCAGGTATGAAACAAAGGTTTCAACTTAGAGCTTCTCAAATCAGAATCTTGTGAGGAATGAGTGAATGTGATGGGTATTTATAGATTTCGGTTCACCGTTAGGATCGTTTCTTGGAGAAGAGGGAATGATCACATCCCTACACTTGTTGGAATGTTGTGGTAGCTCAATTTGCTTCCACCATAAGAGTTTGACACTTGGAATTGGCCTTTGGAGGGTTTAAGGGCTGTTAACATGTGTTTAAATGGCTTTTTCTGATCAGAAGAGGCCTAGCGTGACGCCAAGGGGGCTAGGTGTCACGTTAAGGTCCCCCTGATCAGCAAACACTTTCCAATGTTCCGATTTCAGTCCCCGTTGCGTATTAAGGCCATTTCCGACATGTTTAAGGCTCGTTAAATCATTTTCAAGGCTCCACAAGGATGCCTAAACATTGTGGGAATGAAACATGCTAAAAAATATGCCGGATGTTGGTTCGTTTGGTCGTACGATCGCGATGTTCGCTTAATTACGACGGAATGCGCATAAGCGCGAAAAACGATTCAAATAACGCGACGAATGGATTTTTCTTATGCCAAACACTAAAATAAAATATTTTAGTGCTTACATAAATTTTTGGATGTCCGGATGTATTCAGAACGTAAGTTATGCGCGAAAATGCAAACTTGTGCACTTTTTGACGCTTTTAGTCCCTGAATGACCCAAAAGTTTATTTTAGCACACCGAACCCCTCAAAGCCTATTTCTAAGCTATGTAAAGGATATTTATGGTATGTTTAACTTATGGTCATGTTCCGGAATGTTCGTTACAGTTCAAATTGGCATACTTTCGTAGTTTGTCAAGTTTAGTCCCTGTAAGCGAATTAACTTGTTTTTGACATACCAAAGCCTTCAAAACTTATTTCCAAGTCATGTAAAGGTTATTTAAGGTATGTTAAGTATATGTTAATGTTCTGAAGTATTTTTCACATTAAACTGATTACGTTTACGCACCAGTTTGCGTATAACTCTCCAGAAAGCGATATAGAGTTTGAAATTGAACAAGGATTGATATGTGCAAATGATACACATATTTGTACAAATCCCAAGTATGAAATACAATATTTCATTGGTTTGGTATTTGTTTGATGGTCGCAGTGACCCAGGAGTCACAACGCTCTCCCACCTGACGCATTCTCTCACTGCTTTCTAAAATTTCCTCCCCAAAAGTCCTAAGTTCTTGGATGTTTTCTGCACTCATTGGGGGTGCAGGTTCTCGGACTGGGTTTGGAATCTGGGGTGCGGGTTCCTGATATGGGGGTGAAAGTTCCTGAAATTGGTAAGGATCCTCTAAGATCTCCCTAATGTAGTTATTATGGTAATAAGGATCTAAAGGGTCCATACCTGGGTAGGCTTCTATGTTCTGTATGGGTGGGTATTCCTGGATAGGGTAACGTTGCACAAAGTCCCTATTATTGTCCCACCAGGGGTCGTAATTTGGGTCTAGGGGGTTTGGTGCAGGTACCCTAGGGATTTCTTGTGGGTTAAAGTCATGCATCTCCACTTGGTTATCGGGAATTTCTATCTCCATAGGTTGTTCTGGGTTTTGTGGTTGTGGGGCTACTAGTTGTTCCAGACTTGGGTCAGCAGCAGTTGTAGCTACGATATGGAAATTAGCTAGGCTTCTATTAAGCATATCCTGTGTATGGGCATTTGTCTTTCGCTTAGCAGCTGCTAAAACTCTTTGCTGTTGTAACTTTCGCATTCTTTTCCTATGATCAAAGGCTTCCTTACTGAACCATCCTCGTTTCTTATGAGGGAATGGCTCTTCTGACTGAGCTCTAAAAGCAAACACTCCTTCTTCCTGATCAGCAGTATACCCAGAGAGGGCAGGCTGTGAAGAGGTACCTTCACTCCTAGGTGAATCAGATAACTGACGATTTATGTCTGAGGGTCCTTGATCACTCATACTGTAAACTAATAAATAGTCAAATAACACATAACAAATAATTACAGTTATGCACTTATTTCTGAAATTTATTTCCTAACACAAAATTTAGAATTCAAGTGTCAGCAGAACACTTCTTTGGCTCAGACTAGTGGCTAGGCTCTGATACCATCTTCTGTCGCAACCCCCCGATCCCTTATCTGTCCCGGGAACGGGCGGACGCGATCTCAGATTTTTTTGGTGGTATCAGGTATTTAATCTCGCAGCGGAATTTACATCAGGACCGTAGTTAGGAAATGTTTATCAAAGTAAAACCACCATATTTGATATTAATAATAACATGGGCAAAACCCAAGTTTCTTATTACAATACATTTATAGGGATAACCCCTATTTTATTGAATTTAAAACATCGTTTGTTAGGTAACTTTTATAGCCACATTTTTCCCAAGCCTTCAGTGCTCTCCAGCTGGCTTTTCACTAATTGGCTGATCACATTGTGTTACCTGTAACGCGTTTTAAAAACATTTGTCAGTCGGAAATACTGGTGAGTGAATCCCAGTTTAATCAAAAACATTTGATCAATTAAAACAGTATTGAGAGCGATCACATTGTTTATGTCTACACAATTACTCCATTTGGTCCTATCAATCCACTGACTTGTGGGTCATATTACACATTGGCTAACTCATTGTCCAAAGGTAACGTACTTTCAACCTTGACTTACTACTCACAGTGTAGTAAATTTTGTATACAAAACCCCAACATACCGGCAGTAATTGAAGAACTACAAAGACTCAATCACCGCTTAATTTCATTGTAAAATATTTAAGGTTTTGTAAAACATTACAAAAAGGTTATCAAAAAGAGGATAAACTCACATTGCTATATTAGGCTTCTTGTAAGGGTTTCTTGGATATAATATATAATTTATACAAATGTACATTGGTTAGTATCATAACCCTTTGAAAATATTAATGATATCCTCCCCGAGACGGCATTCCAACAACTACGTCGGGCAGAACCACGACAGTTGTTACGGAACCCTAAATCAATCGGGCAGCGTATCTATTATGAAACTGGGGTTATAATACTTACAACGGAGCAGAACTTCGCTAATTAGGGGGATATAATACACGACTATAATGTTTCTTCTACAGAATTTCGAGATTGAGAATGAATTGTGAGCGACAGAAAACGAAAACTGATGCGTTCTATTTATAGTTATTGAAATCGACTCTTAGGCGGCCCGCGTAAGAGTAGCCATAAGGCTACGCGGCCCGCGACAACATGTGGTCAACGTGTATCTTGTCCCGGTCACCAAGTAGACCCGCCACGATGTCGACACGTGTCGGCCTAGGATGTCTCCGCGTTTAATGATCTCTAGCGGCCCGCGTAAGAGTAAGCTAAAGCTTACGCGGCCCGTATCAACTTAAGAAATCAGTGAAGTCCGGTCTCAACCTTGATACCGCTCGCGTGAAATGTTGGGGTGGGTCTACGCGGCCCGCCCTAACTTAACATTTTCCGATTTTTATTTATTTTATATGCAATAATATATTTCGGGCTCGGTTTTCACAGACGGGGTGTATTTTAAGACATAATGGGACATTTTAAAGTATACTAAGGTGTCGGAAATATTATGAGGGTGTTGGTTTTACCGAGGGTTGTTACATTAGGCAAGTGTGAAACCACTGGTGGTTGTACCAGTCGTTGTTACTGATGATCTGGTTATAGCAATTATCGTTGCAGTCGGAAAGATATACAATGCACCCCTGCAGAAGTGCTTACTATGCTCAGTGACCCCGGAAGGGTGTTCAGAGCATTATTTATGTTTCCCACAATATTTTTATAATTGTGGGACAAGTACTTGGTTTTTCATCAATGGTTGTGTGCATCTATTACCAAGATACCCACTGGAATTGAAAAATTATATTATATATCATTATTAACACGGGAATTGAAAAATTACGTCATTCCTCTGATAAATACACCAAAATTACTTGTTTAAGCTCTTAGCGAGCCGCCCGCCGGATCATGTGGCAGCGGCGTATCTTGCCAGCCCGACCCAGGTGTCAGCGTGTGCACTATGGCGCGAAGTGGTGTAGTGTGATCGAAGGCTTTCGCCGGAGGTGGTATAGAAAAAGAAAAAGCACCCGCCATATGTGGCGGGGTAATATAAGGTGTCCCCTATGAGCGGCGCCGACGAAAAGAGTGTTCCCGCGAGGAGGTCGGACCACTAAGATCTGTATGGCAGATTGCAGTGAAAAGGATTTTGATTCGGACTTCAAATTTCTATGGGGGTTTAATGCGAATTTATTGTACGGAGAAAGGTTGCCTAGGACCCCATGCTACAATAGCTTCACAGGCATATATAATATGACCAAGGGGATTTATGCTTGAACTTATGATCATATTTAAAATACAAAGTCATCAATATTCAATACATGTTTTATATGTACTAAACAAACTTGTGCATGTGATTTCTTTGCCTGAATGAACATTAGTTTCTTCTTTGGTGTCCATTTTGCCACATCTGAATGTTATTAGATCGTGATGGGAATGCGGTGTTTAAATTTGATTTTGCTTGATATCTTGAAATCTCACGAATAGTTGTTGTGAATTTTAAAAATAGATCTGTCAACCCACAAAATGAGTTCAAACATGAGTTTCTTAATTCTCCACAAAAGGTTAAAAGGCTAGAATCTTTTATAGCCACCTTCACCGTCAACGACTCGGTGTATAGGTAATATACTTTATTAGTGCATTAAGATGGATGAAGAATGCATCTATGGAGCTTGTCTATAGAGGCGGGGAGTGTGTCAGATAAGGGTGCGCAGCAGATTCTACCCATAGCAACGGAGGGTGTCCGACAGGCAGGGTGTATTCGCTTTGCGGCAGCTGACCAGTTCTGGCGCAGAGTTCACTTGCGTTTCAGCATATGTTTGGCAGGGGCAGGGCGTTCTTGCGCGTAGTGGTGGAGAAGCGAACGTCCGATGCACGCGATAGTGGCGGAACAAGCATCCGACGTGCACCCGGAGCTTGTCCTGTGTGAGCGCAGGTGACGGACGACCTATCCGGCGTGCGCGGTTGCTTTCGTAATCACACCTTCCTAAGGGTGATCGTGTGGAAAGGGGTTTTAAAACGACAACCAATGCTCTTTTCTTGCGAAAAAATGGACCAGCGAGTGAAGTCCTTATTTTTGGGACATGTGCTAGTGCCTGACACGGAAACTGTCATATTGTATTAATAGTCTCCTTGCCAAAATAATAATAATTTAAAATAAAAGAGTTTAATGTACTCGTTTCTGCAAAACAAAAGTTTCACCGCCATTAATTGTTCATGAGCTCTTATATAACGATAATAAAATGACTATCATGAGCATGTTGAACTTTTTGAGGTGACGTAAGAATGAACCTAATCAATGAGGCATAGAACTCCGCCAAATATGGGTCTTAAAATTATAGCTTTAAGAGAACATTATACCTCAATAGATCTGTACCCTTTTGGAGCCGAGATGTATATCCTCTTCCAACAAATGTAGATCAGAAGGGCTTTAAAACCAAAAATCTCGTATGGATCCGATGAAACAAGACAGATCTTAAAGATGAAGTAGAGAAGCAGACGAGTTGTGATCCAGCGGTCCCACAGATGGCGCCAATGTAAAAGAATGGACCTGGACGGGTCAGTACTTCTATGGTGATAAATGGCCACACCTCGTCTTCTCCGCTTCATCCTAGACCTACAAACAAGAAGAGAGAAACATGGGGAATGTAGAGACAACCGGTAGAGGAAGAATCCCCTATTTCCATCTACAAAAGTGTGTTTGACACATATCGCATGGCCTAATGAGGAGGTGGAGACCTTCTTATATAGGAGACATGGGCAACCCTAACCTCAATAGGCCAGGCCCAGTTAGGGGTTGTCTCTACAAGCCCACAGCCTAGTGTAGTATAAACTACAACACGCTGGGCTTTGCCGGTTAGTACGCAATAATAATATTATTAATATACAGGGCGATAAACAATATATAACCGTTTAAGCCGGGACAAGTACCTTACCTCTACAAGTCCCCCAAGTCTAGTTTTGCACCCGCGTGCAAGCGCTAGGAGCAGCACTGGACTTATTAGGATCTCGGGAGTGAAGATTACTAATTCTAGGCTTACATGTCGTCCGGGTGCGAGAAAGTTGTTGGCCATGTTTGTTGTGGTTGTCGTTAGCTCTGAGTGGAGATAATGGAGCAATGAATAGTACACGATTGTTCATCGTGTACATTGGTTGGGCAGACCTGGCTCACACTGATTGGTTATAGACAATTGTCATTTGCATTACCATGAGCTTGTTAAGGTTTCACGTACGCGGTTAGGTTCCGTGTATAAGCCTTGGAACAGGCTGAGTTTTGGTAGTTTAGTGTCTCGCCTTTGGATGATTTTTTCGGGTGTAGCCCTGCCTTAGTGGTGCACACATGGTCGTGTGGGCTACTGGAACGCGAGAAGCAGATGATTAATTATATGCTTCTGGAAGAAATCGAAGAATTTCTTGGGAGTCCTACAAGATCCGCTCGTTCTTTTTTCTCTAACAGATGGTCAGAACTTCATCTGGGTTCGAACTTTTGGTGTGACTTTCATTGGTTAGCATATGGTACACTAACAATGTTCAAAGCATTGAAAGAGTCGATGTTGATGTGACAACGATCCATACCACGCGTCCGTGTCACCGGGATCTCCGTTGTCGTAATGTGGAGCCATTGGTGGTCATAGACACATATGCGGATGTTATGCCACCTTAGGCGTGTGTGAAACCACTAGTGGCTGTACCAGTCGTTGTTACTGATGATCCGATTATAGCAATTATCGTTACAGTCGGAAAGATATACAATGCACCCCTGCAGAAGTGCTTGCTATGCTCCAGAGCATTAATTAGGCGTGTGTGAAACCACTGGTGTCAAGTACCTTACCTCTACAAAAACTAATTACGAACCTTGGAAATTTTGAATAAAATTTTGGTGTGTATAAGAATTTAAACAATTAATTAGGAATTAATTTTAAGAGTTGTAAGAAAAGAAGATTAAGCAAAGTTTACGTATTTTTTTTTATCTAGATTAATTAAATAAATGAATTTCTTGGATTTAGAAGTTCAAAAAATTAAACCGTATAATTATAAAAATTATTTATGTGAAAACTTTATAAACAAGTTTATATTTTTAAGAATCATATAAAATACTAATTGATAAACTTATAAAAATTATATTTTTTTTATAAAATTTGTATTGAAAGATTTTGCTTTATATGTATATTTTTACAAAATAGACTTTTTGTTTCAAAGTTTATTATTCATAATAAATTTAAATATAACAAATTCAATTAGCAAATAACAAAACCAAAATTTGTTTGAATTTTTGAATTCAAACAGTTTTTCAAAAGTTACTACAATAAATTCATATATTAAAAACACATGGACCATTTTAGCAATTTAATCTTCTCAATACATAACCCAGAAAACCTTAGCCCTTCGATCCAAAAATTGTATGTGAATTGCCCTCTGTTATGTAAGATTAAGGGGATGTTTGTTTTTCCAAGAAGAAGCTTCTTGTCCTCTAATATCTGCGTCACGCAGACCATGCGTACTCATTTGGGTTTGAAGACTGTTTATTTTCTGGAAGATCTTTCATTAAAAAAAGGTTTGCGTGTCCTTTTTTTGGTGCAGATGTGAACTCTCCTTTTCTAACATCTTTTCCTCCTCTGCCCCATTTTCAACACAAATGCTCCTCTTCCCACACAAACCCTAGCACCTTCTCCTCCACCTCTTCCTCCTCCCAGTTGCCACCTCCACATCACATCGCCGCCACCTCCACATCGCCGCCCACTTCGCCACCTCCACAGCGTCGACCACTCCGCCACCTCCACAGCGTCGACCACTCAGCCAACCTCCACAACATCGCCGTCACCTCCCCCACTCTCTACAGCCACCGTCACCTCCGCCACTCTCCACATCCACTGTCACCTTCGCCACTCTCCACAGCCACCGTCACCTCCCCCGCTCTCCACAGCCACCGTCACCCCCACTCCTCTCCTCAACCGGCGCCGTCGACCACCCCTCCTCCCTTAACAGAACCGGTCAACCACCCTTTCCTCCCTCAACAACAAGCAACAGCAACTGTTACAACCCAGTTCTCTCCTCGCCTCTCCTCCTTAAGGTATGTGTTGTCTTAATTTTCAGTTTTCGGGTGTTAAATTTCAGAATTTGGTGGTTTGTTGCTGAATCTTGGTGTTACTTTTGAGTTTTTTGGTGTTAAATTTCATAAATTTGTTGGTAGTTTGCTGAATTTTTGTGTTTGTTATTAGAATTTTTTATTGTTATTCATGCCTATTATGTTGTTTTTGATTGTTATTCATGCTTGCAGAAGTTAAAAAAAAAAAACAGTCTTGCAGACTGCAAAGGTTTGGTCCACTTACAGATGTGATCTGCAGACTGCAGACGTTTTACCTCTGAAAAAACAAAAAAAACCTAACAGAGGGCTTTTGTTGTTTATAGAATCTCGATCAAAACACATACAAAAATCATGCCAGATAGCTCGGATTGAACATATTTGAAGTTTGTCGGAGTTAAAGTTTTCCGACGAGTTGTGCATAGCTATAACAGGAGAAAATTTTGAGAGACTTAGTGTTGGGGCGAGTTCGAGTTCGAATCTGGCAGGAGGCCTTGTATTTAATCGCGGTTAGAGATAAACAAATAAAGATGACAGTTGTAAGTTTCGAAGTCAACGGGTTACCGGATGAAAATCATTGACAGCGTCTTACAAGATACAAATGAGTAGTTAGATTTGATTAAGATGGAGATAACGCTTATCACTAGGGCTGTAAACGAGCCGAGTCGAGCCGAGCTAGACCCAGCTCGAGCGTTGCTCGAACTCGATTCGAGCTGGCTTGGCTCGAGCTCGAAATTAAAAATCGAGCTGAGATTTGAGGCTCGAGCTCGACTCGATTAGAATTTAAGCTAGCTCGGCTCGGCTCGATCTAGCTCGAACTAACAAAGAACCGCAAAATTTACTACTTAAAAAGCTCTTAAAAATGAATTTCTTCATAGAATAAGGGCCATAATTGCCATTTAATTTAACTATATGGCTAAATATGCAAGTATAAACAGTTAATTCACTTTGTACATTGTCTTTACCTGCTTTTATAGGGGAGATACTCCCTTAGTTTTTGTTTTCTAAGTGATGTGGGATAAAAAAATGAAGGATGTAAATCTTATCGAGCCAGCTCACGAGCTCACGAGCCAAGTCAGGCCAAGCTCGAGCTCGGCTCGTTTACAAACCGAGCCGAGCCGAGCTGGCTCGTTTGCAACAGAGCCAATTTCAAGCCGAGCTTTCTTCGAGCTTTTTTTGAGCGAGTTTCGAGCGAGCTGCGAGCCACGAGTTTTTTGAACACCCCAAGTTATCACAAAAAGAATGGGCTGAAAGCGAACTGATCGGTCGTTGCGGGAATTCGGACGACTTTGCCGGACGAGACGACAGAGGCCAGTGGGAAAAGGTTGTTGTTTAAATGTTTTGAGGTTCTTGTCAAATATAGTCCCTGCAATTTATAAGTTGTTTAATGTAACAACTGTGCTTGTAATCGCTATGAACAGTTCTATTATCAATAAAACAATGTTATTTGATCCCAATGTTTGTTTTGTTATGTTTTACATTTTTCATGTTTTGACTTTTATCCAATTCCAAACTCTACATCACTTTCTGGAGAGTTATACGCAAACTAGTGCGTAAACGTACTCAGTTTAATGCGAGAAATACTCCGGAACATCAACATATACTCAACATACCTTAAATAACCTTTACATAACTTAGAAATAAGTTTTGAAGGCTTTGGTATGGCAAAAAAACAAGTTAATTCGCTTACAGGGACTAAATATGACAAACTGCGAAAGTATGTCAATTTGAACTGTAACGAACATTCCGGAACATGACCATAAGTTAAACACACCTTAAATATCCTTTACATAGCTTAGAAATAGGCTTTGAGGGGTTTGGTGTGCTAAAATAAACTTTTGGGACATTCAGGGACTAAAAGTGTCAAAAAGTGCACAAGTTTGCATTTTCGCGCATAACTTACGTTCTGAATACATCCGGACATCCAAAAATTTATGTAAGCATGACTACATTATATTTTAGTGTTCGCCATAAGAAAAATCCACTCGTCGCGTCATTTGGATCGTTTTTCGCGCTTGTGCGCATTCCGTCGTAATTAAGCGAACATCGCGTTCGTACGACCAAACGAACCATCATCCGGCATATTTTTGAGTATGTTTTGAGTTCCCTATACTTTAACTTCATTTTAGAGCCTTGAAATGAGGTTAACGGGGTTCAAACGCATCGAAAAAGGCCTTAAACACGTGCAGGGACCATTGCTGCCAATTTTGAAACTTTCTGATTCAGGGGAGGTGCTAGCGTAGCGCGACGCCTATGGGGCTACCTGTCGCGCTACGCGACTGACTATCTGGGCAGATTCAATGTTTCTAAATACAAGTTGCAACTAATTGATCCTTAACCACATGTTCTAAGTTGCTTAGTCACTAAGATAAGCATCAATTTTAGCTTCCATAACCTTCCAACAAGTGTACGGATGGGATCGAATCACGGTTTCCATGAAACGATCTCAACGGTTCACCAAAAACTATAAATACCCCATCACCCCTTTGCAAAAATTACTAGAAATTTGATTTGAGAAACTCTAAGTTGAAACATTAGTTTCATACCTGAGATTTTCGAATCGAGTTTAGCATTCGGGTACCCTTCGTAAGTATTCTTTCGTTCTTTTCCTTATTTTTACTGCTTTTCGAGTCAGAAAGTCAAACTTTGTTTGACTTTTAGCGTTGACCAGTAATGGTCAATGCGAAGTTCGGTTGAACTTCGCAACGTGATTGTAATCACGATGGTCATAGTCCCTTGGGACTATGCCTACTGATTACCACGTTGTCTAGGGTCGTAGGGTAGGCGATCTAATAAATCGCCTATGCCTTCGAACCCGACCCAGTTTGGTCGATCATTAGGATCCGACCAAATACATTAGGTGACCATAGTAGGTAGGGAATAACCTTCCGAGGTTATACCCTATGGTCACGACGTTTAAGTAGTTGTATGATAGGTAGTTTATATGCCTTAGGTAAATTACCAGAATACCCTTTTTCATGTATAATTGGTAATTAAGCATATGTAACCTAAACCTTTATCACATAACCGATTATGTAACATGTTTAGGCATATAACACTTGTCATAGGGCTAGTTAGGCGGTCCGAACGCGTTTCACGCGCACGATGCGTTAAAGTAGCGTAAGCTACCTAAACGGATCATAATGGGTCAATAAGACTTAGGTTAAGTTTCATTTAGTATGTAGGCTTTGTTAAACCATATCATATGAGTTCCTACACTCATTTGGTTTACAAACCCTAATGCTACCCAGTCTTCCGATATAGGTCCGGTTTATTAACATAGTTACCTATATTAGGTGCCGTTTGATTCCGAGATCTCTAGCATTACTTGGTGATTATCTTTAGACATCTGATCAATCACAAGTGAGTACATAGACCCCTCTTTTACTGTTTTCCAAACTGTTTTGGGGTGGAACACATGTGCCTACTTGTTACTTTCATGCTTTCCTGTTTTCACATCATATACTGCTATGTTCATTAGTACATTATAGTACATGATTTCATTACATCTTATGCTAGGTGTGCCCATTGTGTGCATTACTTGGTACATTGTTTTACATTACATCTTATGCTAGGTGTGCCCATTGTGTGCATTACTTGGTACATTGTTTTACATTACATTTTATGCTAGGTGTGCCCATTGTGTGCATTACTTAGTACATTGTTTTACATTACATTTCATGCTAGGTATGCCCATTGTGTGCATTACTTAGTACATCGTTTTACATGACATTTCATGCTAGGTGTGCCCATTGTGTGCATTACTTAGTACATCGTTTTACATGACATTTCACGCTATGTATGTTCATTTGATTACATACTTAGTGCATTATTTCACATGCTTACATGTTGGTATGACATTTGGTTTGTTTACATGGGACAATACATTCATTAACACCGATCATGCCGTTCGTTAGTAGGTAGTGGTACCATAGGAATTGACAACTCCCGTTCCGGACATCCCAGGGAAAGGGGACAGAAAGGAATGACCGAATTCGATGTTATAAGACAGATAGACCTTTAATTTGTTTAAAGGGTTTATCACCACAGTCGCAAGGCTTGGATGTATGCATTTTCACAATACCGCATAAATGTTCATATTAAATAGTTGCATGCATTTACACAAAACATAGCTTTGATTTAAACCAAGTTTTACTTCAATACTTTGTTTTTGTGCATATGGTTTAGTTTGAGACATTTCACTTGCCATACACGACATTCTGACATAGACATTTGACATGGATATTTGACATAGACATTTGACATGGATATTTGACATAGACATTTGACATGGATATTTGACATAGACATTTGACATGGATATTTGACATAGACATTTTGACATGATTTACATTTGACACAAACACTTTTGACATTGGTTTTACATACTACATGATTTACATCTTGACATGAACACTTTGACATATTATTCAATACATTTTGACAATTGGTTTAAACATAGACTTCTTACATTGGTTGGTTTGGTTTGGTTTGATTAAGTGATTAAGTAACGATGCGTGTGTAATATGATACAAGCATGGTGGATACGCCGCTGGTACTTCCTATATATAAGTGTTTGTATGGTATTATATGTCGTAACGTTATTTGAATCATTTCAGTTTGAGACATAGAAAATTTTATACAAATAACATACTTTTCACAAGACATTGATTTACAAACAACTCATCTTATACAAACACATTTTTACATGGTTATTTATTTAACCTGACATTTACTTATACATATCATCTGATCTTATTATTTTCAAATGATTTACATGACAAAGTAAATTACAAGGTTCATGACTAAACATTTTTCTTAAACATAAGTCATGAATCCTATTTTCACAAAACCTATGTATCTCACAGGCATTTTTATGCTGACGTACCTATTTTCACATGTGTTTTCAGGTGCTTTTCCATAGGATGTTGATCATGATACTAGGGCGGTCCTGTGCCTTAGAGACTTTAAAAGAAGATAGACTATGTTTAATTATGTTCTGAACTCTTTAAATTCCTGTTTGAAACAATGTAACACCTTTGTTTATAAATAAAACACAACTTTGTATGCCATGGTTATGAAACAATTAATTCTGTTGCAACACTCCCCGATGTTTCCGCCACGCTTTGTATGTTACACGTGGTCGGGGTGTGACATTTAAATTTTGGTGGGATTTGTATAATTAAAATAACTAGTGGGAACCCGCGCGTTGCGGCTGGAGATCTGTACATATACAAAAGAGATTATATTGGCAGAGTGGACATATTACATCATTGTACTCGTTTTCTGTTTGATTTTCAACAGTGTCATTTTCCGTTGATTCTAATTAAATATATTTAATTTAATTTGAAACAATACTTAATGGGAAGACAATACAAAGATTAAATGTGTGGTTTAGTTGGGTTACACATGACTAACGTATGAAATTCTTTTGATTTTGAATACATGGCTACTTACATAGATGATGTTGTAGAAGTTATCGTTGATGGTTCAAACATCAAGTATAATCGGAAGGATCTGTAGTAGCAAAAGTAGATAGTAACCATCATAAAATTATGTGTCAACTAAGGTGGCTTAACTCTATAGTAAGGTGCACGGGTTAGACAGTCAAACGCGCCCAGGTTTCAGCGGGATTTATATTGTGGGTCGGTTTTAACGGACCCAAAAAACACTTTCTTGTGAAATCTTTTATAACTAATTAATGTATTATATATGAGATTACAGGACACTCAATAAAAACTTGGGAGGTTGAACGCATTATAAACAGACTTTGGCCGTTTTCCAACCCATATGACATAGACCCGTTTTAGCTATATTTAAGTGATTTGACCCGTTTGACATGAAACCGAATCCAAATCAAACCATTGAGACATTCAGTAGTAACTCGGGTTAAAATGATGCCTCTATCTTAAAAGCTATGTATATCAGTGTATGCAAGTAGTAACGTACATAAGTCCATTCAGACAACTGTAGATTAACAACTTAAATAGCAATTTGGTTCAATACTTACGAATGGGTCATTTCAGGTTGTATTTTATCTCTAATGGGTCACCACTTACAACTAAAAAAAGAGGTAGATTAAAAGGGAAACGGGTCAAAAGGATTAAAGACTCATGTTTAAAGTTGGGCAACTAAAAAGTCGGAATTAAACACGCGTTTCTACCAATGAATAAAATACTTACCTAAATATTTAGCGGCACTCATTTAACTGATTATAAACTTGTAAAGAAATAGGAAATCTTTTATAGCCTTTTTAGTAGGCAAACACTCCAAGAAATTAGAGAAAGAACAAGTGATTTGGGGCAATTTTCTGATATATTTTCCAACCAAAAATGCAGAATTTAAACATGATGGACACCAAGGCTCATCATCCATGTCCCTTATTTCATGGAGAGCATGCATAACAACCTACATTACATGCACCACTAACTTACTTGCAACAATTAACATGTGACATAAAAGAAACGTGGATCCTAAATGCAAACAAAATGCAGAATTAAATAACTTGAGCTTCAATCCATAAATCTGTTGGGCTTTTGGACATTTTGCTTGGGCCTGTTGACTGCGGATGGACCTGGTGCGGTTGGATCTGCTGTTGGGCTGGCCCGAGTTGTATCATCACCCTCCCCTGGAGAACTGGTATTGTCCTCAATGACTAGAAAAAATGGAATTTGATCTTTAATGAGTGAAGTGTCTTCCCAAGTGCCGTCTTCGAGTTGTCGTTTCTCCCATTTGATCAGCAGTTGCGGTTGATTGGTGTTGCCTAAGCAGTGATCGAGAATGGCTTATGGTAATAGTTTGACAGGATCTTCCAGCTGATCCGAATCAATAGGAATTTGTGACGGTTCAGCAATGACATGACTAGCCTTCAAGAGTGACACATGAAAAATTGGGTGAATTCTTGACATGACTGGTTGGTCCAATTTGTAAGCGACCTTGCCAATTGTGAATTCGCTCCGAGGATCTAATCTTCAACCGTTGTATGCGTAAGAACACGTGATATGTGCGGAATCCAATCATGTGTGTGGATGAGAACACAAAGTTGTAATTATAAGTTGTTTCCTATTGATACTAAGACAGTACAAAACCGTGAAAACAAACGGGCAGAGCTTCGCCTCAAAGTTAAAAATGACAAAGACCTAAGCTCCTATATATAGAAGTGTGGCTTCGTACGAAGCCTTTTGTAGTCCCTTCGTACGAAGCTGTTTTAGCTTCAATTCATGCTCTCTTCTATTCAATACCAGTCTTGTATCATCTGTTTAAGCTACGATACGTGATTGACGTAAAGGATAGACATATGCACTCACAGACTCCCCATTGGATATTGCTGCAGTCAATCTCGTAGCTTTCAGTCTTTCTCTGAGTCTTTCAGAAGTGTTGACATTTTCAGCACCATAGACTCTCCCTTTACTCTAACAGAATCCCAGTGGATCTGCTTTCAGCTTCCAGCTGCTCCCCCTTTCGATTTACTCGATCTACAGGCTCCCCCTTTCGTTTAAGCTTCCGTGCTTTTTAAGATCGACACCTGGATCTAACAATCACTTCCAGAATCATTATCCGACTCTTTGAATACAAGCTCCCCCTTGCGTTGAGCTCGTCTTCAGACTCCCCCTTATCTTAAGCTATTAGGATCGTAGTTTAACTTTTTCATCTGAAACATCTCATACCGTTTGTAAGATATTTGACAAATTTAAGATCGAAAACCTATCTCTTAAACATAAATATAACAATATGTAATCATCCAGGATTGCCCGACTCTACTCCCCAATCAAACTAATTTATATCTGATAATTTAAGCATCCAAAACCTCACAGATAATCATCCAAGTCCAAATTAATACCTTGGAGATTTTCACAAACCGTTTTTGAATTTGTCAATAAAACTATCAAGTTTCAAATTAATGAACTTTTTTATTTTCAGAAACACATTCAGCATACATAGATTTTGAAACTCAGGTCTCAGACATTGGTTGTCGAAAATAAACTAGAAACAAAATCTTTTTGTATTTTTCTGAAACATAAAGCAGTAAACAAATATTTACAGATAATATTTTTGTTTGAGTTTGCATCAGAGGATCATATCAGTTTATGACAAATCACTAGCACCATTGAGCTTTATAAACACTTTATGTTTTAAACGATTCACTTAGATTGTTAGTATACTGATCCACTTAAATTTTCACACAAAGTTCAACTGATCTGAGATACGAAATTTAATGTTTTAAGAACTTAAACTTATTCGTGTGTCCCACCTCAGAATATACCCCCGTATCAAAATTCCCTAGATTCAGTCTTACAGGTGAATATACTATAATGATATCTGTTCTCTGGGTTAGTGCGAGACCTTGAGAGCTCAGGTATGAACTACCATTCAGTCAAAGAGATGAAAGTTTGACTTTGAGGTGTGTCCCACTTAGGGATCTTCTTTACAACTGCACTTGATTTATATCTTTCGATATTTCTCAACTTTTATACATAGGGAAAGCTATTTAAAGTGAATAAAGTACTATACGAGGTCTAAGCCATTGCAGACGCAAAATCAAAAGACTAGGTATAATACCCCAGATATCAAATAGAATACAAACCTAGTATCTCAGAATCAGGCAATCTCTCAATCAAGATTTCGGGGGTTACCCATATATCCGAGAGATGTTCCCCACGAGATAAGTAAGCTATTGATATTTAGGTTTATATCTCGAAATCAATCTACTAAATGTGTAAAAACCTACTGGCATATCATCATTGAGACCGTTTATCACATTTTAACATTCCATTTCTTTAGCATACTGTGATTGTCTACTGATGTACTATCATTTTCTTTTTTTACACAAAAATCTTTTTCATTTTCTATTGTTTTTGGCTTTTTTAAATTTTCAAATGTTTTTGTATTTTCTGAAATTTTTACTCCCCCTAAAATCCAAAATATTTAAAGAAAATTTGACAACCCAATGCAGATAGCTTTGTCTCGCCATCCACTTTCTGCTTCACATGCTCTGTTTTGGAGAAAATACCCCCATGATTTACAACACACTAATTTTTAACAATGTTAAAACCATTTTCAATTGTGAAATAATCATGTTTGTTCAGCCGTGAGGGTTTCGGCATATTCAATCAACATATTTTTTTCTCAAATTTTTTATTTCTGACAAAATTTAAAAGCAAACATCTTTTTTTTTCATTTTTTATTTTTAGCGTTTTTGAATTATGGATTATTTATATACAAAAATGAACAAACTCCCTATTTCTCAGTCGCTGAGTTCAGACTTCTCTCGTTCCAGGCTGCTCTTTCCTTCATCTTGACAATTAACTTCTATCTGGAGCACCTGCACATACAACCTATTCAATTACTTGAACAATGCAACCCAAGCCTGCTTTGACTCAGGCAGCTTAACATGTATTTTTCGTGGTAAAATTGGATAATTTATGTCATTCTTTTCAAAAACATTTTCTTTTTCATTCTCACTCACAGAAATCTTTTGTTGTTTGACCACCAAAATTTGACCTTTTGAAACATTCCTTTTGTAAAATTTTGATTCATTTTGAATGTTTTGACTCTGAACAACAACTTTTGGTTTCCAAAACTGGTTTGGTTTTGTTGCATCAACTGTTGTTTTCCAACTTTGTGTTGTCCTAAATCTGGGTGTCACCGGTTTCCAAGATTGTTTTTGAGATTTTCGGCTTCCAAGTTTGTTTAGTTTCCAACTTGGTTGACTTTTGATTCACAACATCAGACTTTCTTTTCTCAACATCAACGGGTTTAAGATTTGGACACTTGCGACTAAGATGTCCAATTTGACACACTTAAAGCATATTCTCTTTGAAACATCTTTCACGTGTTGTTGTTGTTTCTTTTGAGTATAGAACTCTTCATTAGACTGTCGTCCAAATTGGAGTTCTTTCTCATCCTCAGAACTTGTTCCTTGAACAAAGTTCGTCTTTTTCTGATAATTTTTCTTTTCAAAACGTTTATGATTATGTTTCTTCTTATAACCCAACCCAGCCCTCATGTTTTTCTTCTTGTAACTAGGTTTGTTATAAGATGGTTTTTTGCTCTTTCCAGCAAATTTTGAAATTTTAGATTTTTCAATTTCTACCAATTTAAACACTTTATCAATCTTATCTGAAATCACATTTTGAATCAGAATTTCAACATCTGAGAATAACTTGTCCGATCCAGTCATGGTATAAGCCAATCCTATCGGATCATCATTCGTATTTTTTTCAAACTTTGAATTTTTAACATAACTTTCATGAAAACTTCCCTTATTTTCATCCTGTGATTCAGGCTTATATGTTTTGGCAGACTACTCTGTTAGAACGTTTCAACAACCTTACCTACCACCTCTGAATCATCAAGATCATCAGATTTGGTGTAAGTCACATCAATGTTGTCAGGTAATTGGTAAACCATATTAGTTGCTTTTTCCACCTTTTCGCCATCATAGAATAAATCATTGTTCTACAACGGTGGTGGAACCTGATGGTATTCTGACCCAATTCCCTTTATGTTCTTTTCAGACTCTTTACCATCCAGTGTGATGTTGAAAATACGCTTCAGAATATATGAAGAAGCATGATAACTTTGAAGTTTGTTAACCAATTTTTCTTTTTCAGCCAGTTCTTGTTTAAGTTTTCCACTTCATCAATATATAAAACCTTTTGCTTTCCTTCATATCTGGCGTCAAGAAATTTAGTTCTTTCTTGACAAGCTGACAATCTATTATCCAGATGTGTGATTTTACTTTTCAAAATTTCATAAGCTTCTTTTACTGTGTGATATGACAATTTCATTCCATCATATTCTTTTTGCAACTGTTGAATAGTTTTATCTTTTAGAATACATTCATTGCACTCAGCTAAAAACTTTTGTTTTAAAACTTCTTTTTCTTTTTCAAGATTTCCACATTTCTATGTTAGCTCGTTTTCTTTTTCTTTCAAAAAACCTTCATTTTCGAACATTTATTACATTTTTCTTTAAAAATCTTTTCAATTTTAGCAAATTCAATGTCTTTGGATCTTAGATTGTTATCCTTTTCAGTACAAGCCTTGCATGTATCCATGCATTTCTTGACTGTTCACCAGTTTTATAATCAGATTGATTTAATGTTTTAGAAGATTCAGATTGAGTTTTTACCTCAGTGTTTGGCACCTCGGCTTCTTTCGTCGTCTTTTTCTGATCTCCCATCACTTGCTGTTTCTCTACAATAGCTTCCTCTGCCTTTGCATCGGCTTTCTTCACCTGTAGTTCTCCAACAACAACTTTATCAATCATCTTCTCCAGCTTTTCATCATCTGTTTTCTTCACTTCATTCACCATCTTCTTGCTTTCATGAACAATCTCCTCTACCGACTTCTTCTTCTTCTCTAAGCTTGCATAGATTACCTTGTTTATTCCTTCCTCAACCTTTTCTCTGTAGTGTGGAATGTCTTCAACCCCTCGACACCAAACTCCAACAGATGGAATTGCGGCAACTAATGCTTCAAAATCTACCTCAAGGATCAACAGTCGGGTTTCCTTCAGGATAAACAAAACACTCTTTTTCTTGACTCCATCTATTTGTCCGCCTTGCTTCTTTGTAATCATTATAGACATTACTCAAATAAGCTCATGCATGTTCTTCTTCTCGGCTCTATTTGAGCTCAGCAACCATCGCCCATTTTTCAGTTATTTCATCTTTAATATATTTGTTCCAATTGAAACCTTCATCATCTTGAATTTTCCATTTGTTATCATCTTGAAACGTACTGGGTCCAATACTGTCATCATGAATCGTTAACATAGCTTATTTTTTCTCTTTAGATGACCCTTCCTCAATCTGCTTTCTTGATGGTTGCTCGTTATTGCGGTGATAGATAGCTTTCTTGTAGTAGTCTTTATGAAAAGGATTCACACTGTCATCTGCTTTGTTGTTTGTGCATTCTCTTCTGAAGTGCCCCTTCTATTTACATTTAAAACATGTAACTTTAGCTTTATCAAAACCTATCTTCATATCAGGGCCTTCCAAACACTTTCTCCCAGTGATCTCCATGAACCGTTGAGCCCTCCTGATAACGCTTGCCATGCACCAGCGAATATCCATGAGCTCCATCTCTTCCGGATCAACTTGATCGTAATCCTACTTTGTCATATTCGGATTACCGATCCTTCCTGTGACTAAACCTTCATATGACTCCAGAACAGAAGCTAAGAAACTCATGTACTGTCTAGCAAAATCAGTGTTCAAATTTGGAGAATCTTTCCAGTTTTGATTTGAACCAGATTTGGATGATGCAGATGATGAATGATATCCAGAATCATAACTTGAAGACTTGCTTTTCGATGAATCACCAGAATTGTCTACACTGAATGCTGTACTGATCTTTGGTGACTGGTTGTTTTGCAGCATACTTCTTTGGTAATACAGATCAACATTCTGTTGATAACTAGAACTGGACATTTTGTTTTGTTTTTGTAACATCAAATCATGTCCCTCTAGTTTTTCAATTAAACTATCTAAAGACAACTCATCAAACTTGGCATCATTTTTCAAAATTATCACATATGTCTGCCAGTCATCGACGTGTGGTAATGCCTCAACTAGTTTGTTAACAATCTCTACTCGGTCTTTGTATATTCCAAACCTCTCCAACTCAATCTTCAGATGACAGAATCTTTCTATCATTTGTCGTACCGTTTCTCCTTTCATACACCCAAACAAATCAAATACCTTTTTCAGCAGAGAGATTTTGTTCTTTTTGATATCTTTACCTCCTTCAGCTTTTAGCCTCAATGCTTCCCACATTGATTTGGATGTTTCACCATGTAGAAGTAAAAACAAGATATCCCCTCTAACTGATGGTTGCAATAATATTACCATTTTTAGTTCATCAGAATGTTTTTGTTTTTCAATTTTTGAAAATTGTGGAATTGTAAGTAATACATTTTGATCGTTCACCGGTTTTTCATATACGTAAGTCATCATGATCCAACTCTCATAGGCATATGCCTTCACCCAAAGCCGTGTAGCTCAGTTGGTTAAGGGGGCGTCAGATTTGCACCAAAAGCCTTCACCCAGTTTTCAAAATGGAGTACTCCACCAATGATAATATGCGATATTCATTAGCTTTTGATGGCTTTTGCTGATTTCCATAAACATTTGGTTCAGACTCTCAGAAATCATACTCGTAGCAGTCTTTGTTGTAACTGGAATTTCTTCAGATGTGAATGCATTATAAAATGAGTTCTAGAATTCTTCAGCCATGATTCCTGCGAAATAAACAAACACTTAGACGATTTTGAAATGAAAATAACCAAAATAGTTCATTTGTACGAAACTAGAATACTGCCTTCGTATGAAGCTGCATACAAAACAAATTTACTCTTAACACCTCGATTCATACGAAGCTAAGACAATGGGTTCGTACGAAGCTAAGCTTGCAACAAAAACTATTGATTAAGTGACTTCATACGAAGCTACAACCTGCCTTCGTACGAAGTAACACAGCGACGAACACAGCCATGTTTTTCACAAATTTGAGTACAATTTTCTTTGAATTTTGATCTGAAACTTTTTTGGATTGTTCAAAAACATTTTTCAACAACATACTGAAAAATTAGCCCATTTTAACCGTGAAAATTGTGTAGATCTGAGTTTTAAGTTCAAAGAAAAAGTGTAGAAGATGAGTAGAAGAAGATGTGTGATGAAGAAGATGAAATTAGCTCTGAATCTGATGTAGAAGCATGAATCTTCGTGTCTTCAACCGCAAACAATCACCCGCTCTGATACCACTTATGAATTCGCTTCGAGGATCAAATCTTCAACCGTTGTATGCGTAAGAACACGTGATATGTGCGGAATCCAATCACGTGTATGGATGAGAACACAAAGATGTAATTATACGTTGTTTTCTATTGATACTTTGACAGTCCAAAACCGTAAAAACAAACGGGCAGAGCTTCGCCTCAAAGTCTGCTCAAAGTTACAAATGACAAAGACCTAAGCTCCTATATATAGAAGTGTGGCTTCGTACGAAGCCTTGTGTAGTCCCTTCGTACGAAGTGTCAAACCCCAACCGATGGCGGAAACATCGGGGCGCGGCACTAAGCGAATCAGATTGCTCAAGAGAATCCATAACAATTAATTGTGACAATATAATTAATTCAAATTTCATAATTACTAAATTGTCAAACATTGATCCAAAACATTGTTAAAAGTGTATCAAGCATCACAAAATTTAAACATGATTTAAAATATTGTTTTTCTAAGGTGTGTTTCTAAAGGCACGCAAGCTTGATTCTTGATTCACTACGACTATCAACCTGCAACATGTATTAAAATAAAATCAACAATAATGTTGGTAAGTATACAAGTTTAATACATAGCATAAATAGTTTAAAATGTGCAACTGCGAAAATCCAACATGAAAAACATATAACAAGTTTCAACATGCTAAGCTAACGCAATCAATATGTTAACCCAAGTTTCCAACGCGTTAATTTTCCCTGTCCCAAAAGAGTAGCGAGAGGTTAACATGTTTGACTCGACAATACCCCAAGACTCAAGGGCAGTGTGTTACTCCTATAGCGCTATAATTGTCAAGGTAGGATAAACACAAGATTCAACGTTTCACGTAGCGAATAAGTCTCACAAGTATCACAAGTATCATGTTTTCATGTTTAATAGTGGATAGAGTATGCTTCCAAACAAGTTTCAAGTGTCGTGGGTTTCATATAGAATACATGTTACATCCCAAAGTATTTAAAACAAAAAAGGATCGAGTATACTCATAGTGAGTGCTTAGAACCTAGACACACAGTCTGGTTGGACTGAAGGGAGCGCGGGATCAGCCTGCTCATGGAAACAGAAGCATAAGTCTTCTCCAAGGCTGAATGGTTGTAAACAGAGTGTTGGGCGCGATAAGTGTTAAACAGGTGATCCGGACAGATGGTCATCCGGGCGGATGGCCATCCGAACGGATGGGATCCATCTGGACGGATTGTCATCTGAGCGGATGACCATTCGAACGGATGGCCAGTCGAACAGTGTGCGAGTGTTAAAGAGTTGATGTTTTGATCGAAGTGTCCTACAAAAGTAAACAACAATTGTTATCATAGGCAGATCATCTGGATGGATGGTCATCCGATCGGACAGCCATTCGGACAGATGATCGGGGTATGAAGTTTCATAAATTTTTCTAAATAAAATTTTTGAGTTAATGGAGACGGCGTGACGACGTGTCAAACAACGGAAACATGCCAAACACAACTCATTCGGTCGGATGGGTACCACCCCTTCGGACGGACGAGCTGTTCTTGGTTAAATTTCATGTTTGACCCGTTAATCGGTCCATTTCTCCGATGGAAATCAGTTTTCAAGCCGACTCTTACTAAGGAATGAGTCGAGAGTCTGATTGAGTCTGATTTCACCAACGTTTTATATAAAACTGATGAAAAGTTTAGAAATAAGTTGTAAAACGTGAAGTTGTCAGATATGAGCCGAAAAGCATGTGAAAATCCTCTAGATCTGGTGTAAAAATGTGAAAATCCTTTAGATCATGTATAAAAATTGTGAAAATCCTTTAGATCTGGAACCAATCTTGGTTAAATGGGGCTTCTCAACAGTTTGCATAAGCAACCGAGTGGAAACTGTCACACCCCGACCACGTATAACATACAAGACGTGGCGGAAAACGTCGGGGAGTGTTGTAACATAATTAATTGTTTCATAACCATGGCATACAAAGTTGTATTTTATTTATCAACACAAGAGTTACATTGTCTTAAACAGGAAATACAGAGTTTATAACATAATTAAACAAAGTCTATCTTCATTTTAAGTCTCTAAGGCATAGGTCCGCCCTAGTGTCATGATCATCATCCAATGGAAAAGCTCCTGAAAACACATGTGAAAATAGGTACGTCAGCATAAAAATGCCTGTGAGATACATAGGTTTGTGAAAATAGGATTCATGACTTAAGTTTAAGAAATTTTTTAATAAAGTTTAGTCATGAAGCTTGTAATTTGATTTGTTTTGTAAATCGTTTGAAAAACAATAAGTTCAGATGATATGTATAAATAAGAGAATAATGTATGGTTAAATGAATAACCATGTAAAATGAATTTGTATAAGATAAGTTGTTTGTAAACAATATCTAGTGAAAGATATGCTATTTGTATAAAATGTTATATGTATAAATGGAAATGATTTAAATAACGCTATGATATGTAATATAATACAAACACTTATATATAGGAAGTATCAGCGACGTATCCACCATGCTTGTATCATATTACTCACATCTCGTTACTTAAGTCACTTAAACAAACCACCAATGTATAAAGTCTATGTTTAAACCAATAGTCAAAAGTCCTTGTATAACCCATGTCAAATGTTTATAAGTCCAAAAGTAGTCAAGTAATGTGTATCAAATGTTATGTATTGAAAGTAAGTATTGTCACATAATCCAAATGTAGAAGTGTACAAAACAAAGTATTTTGAATATATCAAAAAGTTATGTTTTGCAAAGTAATGCATGTTACATTGATACAAACATTTATGTGGTAAGTTAATGCATACATTTAAGCCTTGAGACAGTCGGATAACCCTTTCAGTCAAGGTTATCAAAAGTAATGTTTTCGGATTCAGTCATTCCTTACATCCAAACAAACCCGGGATGTCAGGAATGGGATTTGTCAAGTCCTATGGTACCAGTACTTACTACCGAGCGGCGTAGCTAATGTTAATGAACATATAATAGTCTCGTTTGTGCAAACCAAATGTCATAGCAAAAGTGAACATGTTATATGAAAACAATGTACTAAGTATGCTAAGTTAACATACAAAGCAGAAAAGTCATGTAAATTAATGTGCTAGCATGCTATCAGTTAACATACATAGCAGAAATGTAATGTAAAACAATGTACTAAGTATGCACACAATGGACATACATAGCATGAAATGTAATGAAATCATGTACTATAATGTACTAATAAACATAGCAGGTATATGAGGTGAAAACAGGAAAGCACGAAAGTAACAAGTAGGCACATGTGTTTCACCCCAAAACAGTTTGGAAAATAGTAAAAGAGGGGTCTATGTACTCACTTGAGATTACTCAGTAGTCCTGGAGTGACAACCAAACAATGATAGAGATCACGGAATCAAACGGCACCTAATAAAGGTAACTATGTTAATAAACCGGACCTAAATCGGAGGATCGGATAGAATGAGGGTTCGTAAACCAAACGAGTATGGAGACTCGTGTAATATGGTTCAACAAAGCCTACATACTAAATGAAACCTAACATAAGTGCTTACGACCCATTACGACCCGTTTATGTAGTTTATGCTACTTTAACGCGTCGTTCGCGTGAAACGCGTTCGGATGTCTAACTAGTCCTATGACAAGTGCTATATGCCTAAACATGTTACATAATTAGTTATGTGACAAAATTTTAGGTTACATATGCTTAATTACCAATTATACATGAAAAGGGTATTCTGGTAATTTACCTAAGGCATATAAACTACCTATCATACAACTATTCAAACGAAGCGACCATAGGGTATAACCTCGGAAGGTTATTCCCTACCTACTATGGTCACCTAATGTATTTGGTCGGATCCTAATGATCGACCAAATGGGTTGGGTTCGAAGGTATTAGCGATTTATTAGATCGCTTACCCTACGACCCTAGACAACGTGGTAATCAGTAGGCATAGTCCCAAGGGACTATAACCAACGTGATTACACTCACGTTGCGAAGTTCAAACGAACTTCGCATTGACCATAAACTGGTCAACGCAGAAAGTCAAACAAAGTTTGACTTTCAGACTCGAAAAGACTCGAAAAGCAATAAAAGAACGAAAGAATACTTACGAAGGGTCCCCGAATGCTAATCTAGATCCAAATAACTCAGGTATGAAACAATGGTTTCAACTTAGAGTCTTTTAGATCAGATTCTAGTGAGTTTGAAGTAAATGGGGGTGGGGTATTTATAGTTTTCGGGTAACCGTTAAGATCGTTTCATGGAAACCGTGCTCAAATCTCATGCGTACACTTGTTGGAAAGTTAAGGTGACTAAAAATGGCCTATAATCAGCTGAAAGGTCAAGTGTGAGCATGTGGTTGAGGATTAAACAGCTGGAATCTGCTGATTAAGCGATCTTATCTGATCAGAGAGGCTGATGTGGCCCGCTTCAGGATCAGACAAAGCTCAGGCGGGCCGCCTAGAGCTTCTGATCAGAAACCAAGTTTCAGAAATTACAGTTTCAGTCCCCGCACGTGTTTAAGGCCATTCCTGACACTTCTAAGGCCCGTAAAGACAACTTTAAGGCCCTAAAATGATGCCTAAACATTGTGGACATGAAACATGCTCAAAAATATGTCGGATGTCAGTTCGTTTGGTCGTACGAACGCGATGTTCGCTTAATTACGACGGAATGCGCATAAGCGCGTAAAACGATCTAAATGACGCAACGAATGAATTTCTCTTATGCCAAACTCTAAAATAAAATATTTTTGTGTTTACATAAATTTTTGGATGTCCAGATGTATTCAGAACGTAAGTTATGCGCGAAAGTGCAAACTTGTGCACTTTTTGACACTTTTAGTCCCTGAATGACTCAAAAGTTTATTTTAGCATACCGAACCCCTCAAAGCCTATTTCTAAGCTATGTAAAGGATATTTATGGTATGTTTAACTCATGGTCATGTTCCGGAATGTTCGTTACAGTTCAAATTGGCATACTTTCGCAGTTTGTCAAGTTTAGTCCCTGTAAACGAATAAATTTGTTTTTGCCATACCAATGCCTTCAAAACTTATTTCTAAGTTATGTAAAGGTTATTTAAGGTATGTTAAGTATATCTTGATGTTCCGGAGTATTTGTCGCATTAAACTGGCTACGTTTACGTACCAGTTTGCGTATAACTCTCTAGAAAGTGATATAGAGTTTGAAATTGAATAAAAGTCAAAACATGAAAAATGTAAAACACAACCAAACAAACATTGGGATCAAATAACATTGTTTTATTGATATTAGAACTGTTCACAATGATTACAAGCACGGATGTTATAGTCTCCCCTACTTGTGGAAATTTTGTCCCGAAATTTATTTAGAGGAAACTCGTGGAAAAAGATGCGGATATTTCGCCTTCATTTGATCTTCGCGTTCCCAAGTAAACTCGGGTCCACGTTTAGCTTCCCAGCGAACTTTGACCAAAGGAATGCGCTTGCGTTTAAGCCACTTAACTTCACGTTCCATGATTTCCACTGGCTTCTCAACAAATTTCAGTGTTTTACCAACACGAATTTCGTCAAGTGGTATGTGGAGGTTCTCATCAGCTAAACACCTCTTGAGATTGGACACGTGAAAAGTTGGATGAACATTTCCAAGTTCAGGAAGTAACTCAAGTCTGTAGGCTACCTTTCCGATACTTTCGACGATCTTGAATGGTCCAACGTATCTTGGTGCAAGTTTTCCTTTCTTTCCAAATCTGATCACACCTTTCCAAGGTGAGACCTTAAGTAATACTCGATCACCGACTTGAAATTCCAAGGGCTTGCGTTTTGGATTCGCGTAACTCTTTTGACGGCTTCTAGCTGTCTGAAGGTTATCACGAACTTTCTTTATCTTGTCAGTTGTCTCTAAAATGAGAGCAGGTCCAGTAAGTTGAGCCTCGCCGATCTCATTCCAGCAGACTGGTGAACGACATTTTTGACCATAGAGAGCCTCGAAAGGAGCCATTTTGATGATGGTGTGATAACTGTTGTTGTAGGAGAATTCAATCAACTTAAGATGTGAATCCCAACTACCACCAAAATCGATCACACAAGCTCTAAGCATATCCTCTAGAGTCTGGATTGTTCTTTCAGATTGACCATCCGTTTGCGGATGATAAGCCGTGCTCAGATTAAGTTGGGTCCCCATAGCAGATTGCATGGTTCTCCAAAAATGAGACGTGAAACGAGCATCTCTGTCAGAAATGATGTTCAAAGGAACACCATGTCGAGCCACAATTTCATCCACATAGATTTTTGCAAGTCTGTCAGCAGGAAAATCCTCGCGGATTGGCAAGAAATGCGCTGATTTAGTAAGACGATCAACAACTACCCAGATGGCATCATGACCTTTCTTTGTGCGTGGAAGTTTGGTGATGAGATCCATAGTAATGTTTTCCCATTTCCAAACCGGGATCTCTGGTTGCTCCAATAAACCAGAAGGACGCTGATGTTCAGCCTTAACCTTAAGACAAGTAAGGCATTTTGATACGTATAAGGCAATGTCTTTCTTCATACCAGGCCACCAATAATGAATACGAAGATCCTTATACATTTTATCCGAGCCCGGATGAATAGAATAACGCGACTTATGGGCTTCATCCATAAGTAAGGTATGAAGATCATCCTGGCTTGGGATCCACAAACGGTCCATGAAGTAATACGATCCATTGTCCTTCAGTTCCAAAGCAGGCGTTATGTGATAGGGAAATTCCTTATCCATTAAACCTTGTGAAACACAAGATTGTTGAGCCTGAGAAATGCGTGCTTGGATATCGGATTGAGCTTGAATAACAGATTGAACACGTACACAATGAAGCTTAGTACGTTCCTTATGACTCAATGCATCAGCTACGACATTCGCCTTACCAGGATGGTAGCGAATTTCGCAGTCATAGTTGTTTAAAAGCTCAACCCAACGTCGTTGCCTCATGTTGAGTTCTTTCTGGTTGAAGATATGTTGAAGGCTTCTGTGGTCAGTGAAAACCACACATTTTGTACCGTACAAATAATGTCTCCAGATCTTAAGAGCGAAGACAACTTCACCCAACTCAAGATCATGAGTGGTGTAGTTCTTCTCATGTATCTTCAACTGCGTCGATGCATATACTATGACTTTGTTCCTTTGCATCAGGACACAGCCAAGACCCAATTTAGATGCATCGCAATAAACGACGAAATCATCATTGCCCTCAGGCAAAGTTAGAACAGGCGCGTCGCAAAGCTTTTGTTTCAAGTGTTGAAAAGCTTCCTCTTGCTTGAATCCCCAGTCAAAGGGTTTGTTCTTCTGAGTTAGAGCAGTTAGAGGAACTGCAATCTTTGAGAAGTTCTCAATGAAGCGGCGGTAATAACCCGCTAGACCAAGAAAAGAACGAACCTTAGTGGGAGTAGTAGGCGTATCCCAATCCTTAATCGCACTGATCTTGGAGGGATCTACATGAATACCTTGTTCGTTGATGATATGTCCTAAAAATTGAACTTCTTTAAGCCAGAATTCACACTTGGAGAATTTGGCGAAAAGTTGGTCTTTCTTTTGGAGTACCAAAGTAAGACGAAGATGTTGCTCGTGATCAGCTCGCGTCTTAGAGTATATCAAGATGTCGTCAATAAAAACAATGACGAACTGATCCAAATAAGGTTTGCAGACCCTATTCATTAAGTCCATGAAAACAGCAGGAGCATTAGTCAAACCGAATGGCATGACTGTGAATTCATAATGCCCATAACGAGTGCGGAACGCCGTCTTGGGAATATCTTCTTCATGCACCCGAAGTTGATGATATCCGGAACGTAGATCAATCTTCGAAAAATAAGAAGCGCCTTGTAACTGATCAAAGAGATCATCTATGCGAGGTAGGGGATATCGATTCTTGATGGTAAGCTTGTTAAGCTCACGATAATCGATACACATCCTAAAGGATCCATCCTTCTTCTTGACAAAAAGAACGGGAGCACCCCAAGGTGAAAAGCTAGGACAGATAAAACCTTTCTCAGAGAGCTCCTGAAGCTGCTTAGACAACTCTTGCATCTCAGATGGTGCAATACGATATGGAGCTCTGGCGATGGGATTTGCACCAGGTACGAGATCAATGCGGAACTCGACTTGGCGTGCTGGGGGTAGAACAGGTAACTCTTTAGGGAAAACTTCAGAATAATCCCGAACGACAGGAATATCTGAAATAGACTTACCCTTGCCTTTATCTGCTGTAACATGTGCTAAGAAAGCCACATAGTTCTTCCGCAGATACTTTCGAGCTTTAAAACAAGACATGAGCTTGAGGCCACCAGACGGTTTCTCACCTTGAACCTGTAGGATCTCGCCTGTCGAAAGCGGCACACGAACTATCTTCTCGAAACAAACTACCTCTGCGTGATGCTTAGATAACCAATCCATACCCACTATAACGTCGAAGCTTCCAAGTTGCATAGGCGTGAGGTTAATAGGAAAAAGATGATCGTTAAGGTTCAACTGGAAGTTGTGAAGAACAGAATCAAGAACAATGGGTTCACCACTAGCAACTTCTACTGTCAAAGGTTTACCTAGTTTTGTTCTAGACACGCGAAGTAATGGCTCAAAAGACAATGACACAAAACTCTTGCCGGCACCCGAATAAAAAAGAACAGATGCAGGCTGATTATTAATAAAGAACGTACCGATCACCACATTATCGTCCGCCTGCGCCTCTTGGGCATTCAAGTTAAAAGCTGTTGGGATTGAACCCTATCAGAGGAACAGATAATGTAAAGCCAAAACTGGATCAAAGCAGTGGATCCAGAATAAGCAGACGTTTACAGTTGGTTCATGCAAATCTCTCCCCTTGAAAGTGGTTTCATATCTGCTGACCTCCTATCCGCTGATCATACTAAGTGCTGACCTACAACTGCTGCTTCATATCTGCTGACCAATGTCAAAGACTGATGGAAGACCAAAGCTCTGTTGACTCAATCTACTGCTTTGGAACAAGTACTGCTGATCCGGACAAGCACTGCTGGGTTCACAGCAGAGGAAGGATGCAACAGCAGTTTAAGTGTCTTTTATTTAATATAATGTAATAGCAGTAGTTTAGTACATCAGTGTTTATAGATTAGTAGTTAGAGTTTGTTAGGAGGTTAGATGTCACTTTCATGGTGACGTCAGCTAAGATGCTCAGTGGTTTGCAAGTGCCTATAAATAGTTCAGTACTTTGTACTGTTCTATTAGCTCTTTCATCACATCGTCTTCTTTGCACGAACAAACTACTGAGCTCTGGCTGAGGGGGAGTTTGCATTCTTACATCAATCATTGTAATCGGTGTTGAAACAAATTCAATCATTCGGTTCTTTGTGAAAAGATGTTTGATAAAAGTATTACTCTCGTTTGATTGTATGCAAAGTTTGCTTTCATCTTATTTCCGCTGCACAACTCTTTCATTTCCATCTTAATTACAAACGAAAATACAACCAAAAAGAAACTCAGATCCAACAATTGGTATCAGAGCTTGGACAGTCAAATTTGATTTAACAATCATTTTGACGTAAATAGTTCAGCTCATAACAGTTGATACTGATCGTTTGTTCGTCCGTTGAAAAACAGAGCAAGGATTAATCACCATTAAAGTTGATTTCTCAGTGTCTGTAAAACAACAAGAATGACGTCACAATCTCAGGATGATAAAAACAACATCGGCTCACTTTTTAAACCACCTATGCTAAAAAGAAATGAGTACAACATCTAGCAGAGGAGGATGGGTCACATCCTCGCTCAACAAAGCACAGGTTGTTGGAGGTCTGTCACCTTTGGTCCTCATGTTCCTTCAGTGCCAAGCGCTGAAGATGCTAAAAAGTTCGTTCCAAAACCAGTTGAAAATTACACCGAAACCGATTTTCAAAAGATCGAACTAGATGCTAAAGCGTTTAGCATCATAGCATCAGCGCTGCCCAATGAAATATATGCTGGATTGTTACACTGTAACAGTGCCAAAGAATTGTGGGACGCACTTAAGGAACAGTTTGGAGGTACTGAAGAAGTCATAGAAAACAATAGGGAAATCCTGAACCAACAGTATGAAACATTTTGTCATGTTAGAGGTGAATCACTGACTCAACAATTTGAGCGGTTTAGTTGTCTCATCAGTGAACTGAGGCTTGTTAATACTACCTTTACAAACTCGACTAAAAACAGCAGGTTCCTCAGGTCACTGCCCGAAAAATGGGACACTATAGCCTTTGTCACCAGAAATTCACCTGAGTTCAAGGATCTGACCTTGACCCAACTCCATGGTCGACTCCTGACCTACGAAAGGGAGTTGAACCAGAAAAGGAAGTTACAAGAGTCAGGAAAAGCCGTTGATGATTACACATTCGGTAATACTGCTCTTCTGGGTCAAGAAGAATCTGGGGGCAGTGGTAAGGACCAGGGTTTTGATCACTTCATTGACATAACTGCTGGTGCAAACTTTAACAACCCTGATCCTCACTCTGCTAGTTATGCATTCACTGCAAATGAAAACCAGATGTCAGACAATTTAAGCTTTGAACTAAATGATTTGCAACATTTTGATCCCACTGATTTAGAGGAAATGGACATTCTGCACCAACTGGCTTTGCTAAGTGTTAGAACTAGCAAGTTTTACAAAAGAACAGGGCGAAAATTCCCAGGTCTGCATGGAAATCTAAGGGTTGGGTTGGATAAATCGAAAATCAAGTGCTATAAGTGTAATAGGTTGGGACATTTCGCTAGGGAATGTAGGAGTCAAACTACTGGTCCCATAATTACTCATCCTAGCTCAAATCCTAGACCTCAAAACCAAAACACTGTGCACTATGCCCAATATACCCCAGCAGCTCAAGTGAACACTGCTCACTATGTTGCTGCCCCTGTGCCAGTACATTATGTCCAAACTACTGTTCCACAAATCCAATATGTTCAAACCCCTGCTCCACAGGTACAAGTGCAACCTGTTGCACCTCAAACCACTGCTCCAGCAGCAGCACAACCAGATCAACAAAGTTTTTTCACTCAAGGGTTTGTTGACTGGAGCAGTATGCCTGAAGACCTTAATGATGAAAATTTTGCACTCTATGCTTCTAATGATTCTTCTCATGATGAGTTTTGTTTGATGGCATTAGAGTCAATACAGGAAGGGGTTGAAACTGAGGAGGAACAGCAGTGCTTTGAAACAGTGGAAGAGGTGACTGAAGCAGTGGTTACTGCTGTGGCTGGTGAAATACTGTTGGGAGAAAGTTCAGGTACCCTGATTGAACCAATGACAGATCCATGGTCCATAGAGGACAAAGAAGAAGAGAAAGAAGAAAAGGCTGATGAAAAGAAGGTAAAAGCTGATGATGATGAAGATCATCAATGTGATTGTGCAATGATGGCAGCTGCCAAGGTATCTCCTCAAGTTCTTGAAAAACTGTGTTCAGACAATTGCATAATTGCTTTTGCTAACATCAAAGAGGTGAATGAAAACCTTCGGGATAAAATCTTAACTGATGAGGTCAAATTTGAAAGCTCTTTAAAAGAACTTAAAAACAAATTGACTGAAAAGGAAAAAGAAATCAGCTGTTTAAAAGAAGAGCAAAGTATAACCAAAACCCAACTTCAAACTATGGTAGAAAAATACCAAGTTTGCAAAAAGGAGTTGGAGTCTGCCCAGATTACTTGCGAAAGATGGGTGGAATCCTGCAAAGGATATGAGGTTATGCTTGAAAAACAGAGAAAAAGCAATGTGAAGTTTGGGGTTGGGTATAGAAAATATGATGATGAAAACACTGCTTTTGAAAACTCTGTTCAAACCACTGATGAAGCTACTGAGCTTATCCCCACAAACAAGAATGGCCAAGAAGTGAAAATCACTGACAAACTTGGTAACAAAATCACACTTAACAGACCAATGGGTTCCTCCACTTTCAAGGAGCTTGAAGATCATCAGTTTAAACCAAAATGGTCTGATGTGTGTGATATTCTTGAAAATTTCAAGCCAATGGACTTTACATCAATTGATGGTGCTAAAGCTCCAAAAGCTAAAGTCATACCTCTCAAAGATATCCCAGCAGTGGTTAAAACCTCTGCTGCAAAGGAATCTGAAAAGAGAAAGAAGAAAGAAAAAATTGATAACTTGTTTTGTGAATTCTGTGAGAAAAGGAATCATCTAACAAAAGACTGTTTCCACTTAAAAGCTTATGATCTAAACAAAACAAGTGTCATTGTTTCAGCAGAAAGCTGCATTGTCTGTGGGAAAACAAACCACAAAACTCAAGCATGTGTGTACCTCAAAAACTTTGATGTGAAAAAGAATGAGTACATTGCTAAAACATCCTTGAGTCCATCATCATCATCATCATCATCATCAACATCTGTCAAATTCACCAAGAAACAACCACTGTTTGTGCCAGTACAAACAGCTGTTACAAAACAGCTGAACCAAACATCTGTCAAAAGAGATGTTCAGGTTACTGATGCACCCCCTGCCAATCAGTTCAGAAAAGGCAGAGAAAAACAGTCTTACCAAAGGATTCCTCACGTTTATGAGGCCTACAAAAGGCCCTCTAAACCCAAAGTGAACAAGCATCCTTTTGGTTACCAGCAGATGATTGGTCAGGACCCACAACAGTGGTTAGAGAAACACTGTCCTAAAACAGTTCAAACCCCTGACCTAACCACTGTCCATCATCTTGCATCCATCCCAGACACTGTTGAGACCCCATCCAAAGCCTTGTTGGCTTTGGAGACCTTAATGAACTAATCCTTTTACTTCATGTGCAGGGAGCTTCTGCATGCTTTGATAGTCTTTGGTATGTAAATAGTGGAGGCTCCAGGCACATGACAGGATGTAAAGCCCTCCTCAAAGACTTTAAAATCCATGGTGGGGGTGATATATCCTTTGGGAATAATAGTAAAGGGAAGGTTCTGGGGTCTGGTACAGTGCAATCTGGAAATATAAAATTTGAAAATGTCAATCTAATAGACAATCTAAAATTCAACCTTCTGAGTGTGTCCCAAACGAGTGACAAGGGATTTGGGTCATTCTTCACAAAAGACTGTTGTAGGATTGTTGGACCAGAAATGGTCAAAAAGATTGAAGCAATAATCAAAACTGGTCAAACTAAACTTGTTGCTCAAAGAAGTGGCAATGTTTATGTTGTTGACATGTCAAAAGAGTGTCCCAGAGCTGATGCCTGTCTGTTCTCAGCTGCCTCTAACAAAGAGACAGAACTTTGGCACAGAAGGCTGGGACACACAAATCTTAAGACAATCACAGAAATTTCAAAAAATGGTTTGGTGAGAGGCCTACCACAAAAATTGTTTTCATGTCCTGAACTTTGCATTTCCTGTTTAAAAGGAAAACAGCATAAAAGTTCTTATAAGTCCATTGAAGAGTCCAAAACAACCCAGTGTTTGCAAATGCTACACATGGATTTGTTTGGCCCAGTTCAAGTCATGAGCCTTAAAAAGAAAAGATATTGTTTGGTTATTGTTGATGACTTTTCTAGGTTCACATGGACTTTCTTTTTGCACTCAAAAGATGAAACTGCAGGCATTTTGCAAGACTTTGTAATACAGGTTGAAAAGCAATTTGACCTTCCAGTAAAAAGCTTCAGGAGTGACAATGGCACAGAATTCAAAAATAGGGAGTTGGATGCCTTCTGTGTGAAGAAAGGGATTGTAAGGCAGTACAGCATCCCAAGAACACCAGAGCAAAATGGGGTAGTGGAAAGGAAGAACAGAACTCTGATTGAGGCTGCCAGAACCATGCTTGCAGATTCAGGTTTGCCTTTAACTTTCTGGGCAGAGGCAGTAAACACTGCTTGCTATGTTCAGAACAGAGTTTTAATAAACCCCAGGCACAAAAAGACTGCCTATGAAATTCTGTATAAAATTAAACCACTGATCTCATATTTTAAAGTGTTTGGCTGCCCATGCTTTATTTTGAACTTAAAAGATTCCATTTCAAAATTTGCAGCCAAAATTGATTGTGGTTATCATCTGGGATACTCAACCACTGCCAAGGCCTACAAAGTGTTTAATACACGGACCAAGGCAGTGGAGGAGACTTTGAATGTTAAGTTCAATGAACTTTCATCAATGAAAATCCCAGCAAACCCTGCAGATCTGTTTGATCTTGAAAAATTCACTTTTGAAAATACTGCTATCAAGACTAACAGTGCAGGTCCATCAGAGGATACAACACCAGACTATGGGTATGAAATCATCATCCCTCAAAGGTCTGCCACAAAGGGAAAAGCATCAGCTGTTCAAAACAGTTGTCAAAGCTCTACCACTGCTACCTCAACAGTTGTTGACCAAAGTAGCCCATCAACCACTGCTTCCACATCCTCAAACACTGCTGACAAAAGTCCTCAAACAGTGGATAAAAGTCAGCAGTTGTCCACCTCATTACCTCCTATTCCACCACCTTTTGAAACCACTGCTGGATCATCAAAGTCCCCAGCAGTGGTTAGCTCAGATGATACACATTTACAGCCTTCACCAACCAATGCCATCATACCATACCAAGGAGATTTAATCTTCTTGAGATCTCATCCACCTGATCAAATCATTGGCAACATAAATGAAGGGGTGCTCACAAGAAGCCAAACCCAAAACATTTGTCTTTTTGCTGGTTTTCTATCACTCCATCAGCCAGTCAAGTACCAAGAGGCACTGAAAGACAACAGCTGGGTAGAAGCCATGCAAGAAGAGCTCCAACAGTTTAAAAGACAACAAGTATGGGAGCTTGTACCACTGCCAGAAGAGGTTAGTCCCATTGGCACAAAGTGGGTCTTCAAGAACAAAACTGATGAAAGGGGTATTGTTGTCAAGAATAAATCCAGGCTTGTGGTTCAAGGTTACAGACAGGAAGAGGGGATTGATTATGATGAAACATTTGCCCCTGTTGCAGGATTAGAAGCAATTAGACTGTTCCTGGCCTTTGCTGTCAACCACAATATGAAGGTGTTTCAAATGGATATCAAAAGTGCTTTCCTCTATGGTACAATTCAAGAAGAGGTGTATGTTTGTCAACCTCCAGGTTTTGAGGATCCATTTTATCCAGATCATGTCTACAGGCTAAACAAAGCCTTGTATGGCTTGAAACAAGCACCAAGGGCCTGGTATGAAACTCTTTCCAACTTCCTACTCTCAAATGGTTTCAAAAGAGGTACCATTGATAAAACACTGTTTTTAAAATGGAGAGGGAAGGATTTAATGATTGTCCAGATTTATGTGGATGACATTATTTTTGGAAGCACATGTAACTCAATGTGTGAAGAGTTTAGAGAACTCATGACAGCTGAGTTTGAAATGAGTGCAATGGGTGAGCTGCAATGCTTTCTTGGTCTCCAAGTACAGCAAATGCAAAATGGAACTTTCATTCATCAAAGCAAATATACCTCAACACCTATTAATGAGAATATACCTCAACAACTGACTGGGTCTGCTGCATCAATCTTTGCTAACCCACCAACACAACCTGGGGAGGTTACACCCCTTGAGTTACAAGTAACTCTTGGTGGTATTCCAAGCGAAGCAGCCACTACAACTGTTACACCCACTGGGTTACATTTGGACAGTGGTTACATTCATAAGACTTCCTTGGAGGCAATTCCTTTTATAGCACCTCTGCCAACCACCAGTGGATTTATTTATCCTACTGGCAACATCAAAAGGTTGTCAAGTGTTGAAGGAAGAAGACCCCAGTACCAAGAAAAAGGGGCATCAGTGGTTAATGTTTGGAGTATATTTCCTACATCTACCACTGATAAAACCACTACTAGTGGGAAATCAGATGATCCCATTAACTTGGGTGATGGTTTAAAGTACCAGAAATTGACGGATCGTATTGCAAAGCTTGATAACTCTGTTGCAGAACTCAAAGATATGCTACAACAGGTGTTACAAGTTCAGAAGGTACAATCAACTGCTGTTCCACCTCAAGCACTTGCTCCACAAAGGGCACCTGCTACAAATGAGCTCTGGAATCAATTTCAATCTTTTCTCCAACAACAAGCACAATTAGCAGATCAGCAACATGAAAAACATGTCCAACAGCTGAGAAATGCAATGGAGTCAAGATTCAAGAACACTCAGGCTGATTTAAAGGCTCTCAAAACTCAGATATTACACACCACTGGCACTGCTCCTCCAAAAGTCCGCTACATTTATCAACTCCCAGAAGATAATGCCAAAAAGGGGGAGAAAATTCAGGAGTGGAAAAGGAAGGGTATAGAGGATGGTCTCTATCTTGAACCAGAAAATTCAAACATGACCAAAAAGATCCCTTTGCCAGATGGTAGCAAGAAAATTGATGTGACAACAAATGCACTAGCAGAAGCAGCTGCAAGTGTAAAAAGGGATAGAGAGGCCAAAAGGAAAGCCAGGGTGGAAAGAATGGATCATCCAGAACAGGGTACTTCTGGGTCAAGGGATCATGAAAATCCTGTTGAGGAAAAGAAGAGGCCTACTAGAAAAGTAAGGCAACCCAAATCCATTCCTATCAGACGTTCAAAGTCTGCTCAAAAATCACCATACAAAATAGCTGATGCAGCAGGAGTTACAAAAACTACTGCTTATCAAACAGTTGTTCCATCAACACACACCACTTCAACACACACAACATCCACTGCTTTACCATCATCATCACCAAAAACAACACCTGCTGACATACAGCAGATGACAGCAGATGTTATAACATCTATTGTAATGACAACAGTGGTTGAAACACCAGTTGTTTCAACAGCTGTTAGTCAATCACAATCCACTGCCACAATATCCACCACCACTGTTCCATCCAAAACATCATCAGTCTCTCCTAAACCAAAAAGGAGAAGGCTAATTTTAAAAGATGATGACACATCTCCACCACAAACATCTTCAAAATCTTTAGCTCTTGTCACAATACCAAAACCTGTTCCTCTCTCTTCAGTACCAATGTACAAGCCCTTACCTCCTGCAGGTGTTCAATTTCCTCTTGAACTAGTAGCTGTTAGAGATGAAATAAAATCCTTCTACTATGAGGATGACCCTGCCAAAAGGAGGTTGCCATCAATAAAGGGATATCCTTGGCCTAAAAATGTTGATGAATACTTGGATATCAAAGCCAAGCAAGCAGAGGATATCTCAAAAAGAAACACACAAGGGAAGTCTGACAAAGAAATCTCAAGAAATTATCAATAACTTCTTACACAATTCAGATCCCTAGAGCAATTTGCAAAAAATGTTAGTCAACAAATTTCTGAAAGAGCAGCCGAATCTCTGAAGAAAGACTACATTGAAAGCATCATGGCTCATAAAAAGTACAAAGGAGAGAGATATATGTACAAAGAGTGGACTGTTCCTGAGCTTGAAGATGAAGCTGCAAGAATTCAAGACATGATAAAAAGGAAGGTCACTCACACTCCTCCTAACTGGGCAAAATTTAGAAAGAATGTACCTGACAAACAGGAAGAGCTGAAGAGAATGAAAGAGGAGCTGGTAGCAGCTGATTATGGTAACAAAAGACAAGTTGCTAGATGGAAAGAAGATGTGGTCAGGGCTACTTACAAAAAGTTGGAACAATTAAGAAAGAAAGATCCCACAGTTCCTCAAAAGCCTGACTATTCTAAAGCAGCGGTTTCAAAAAGACAATCAAAGCTGCAAATCAGGAGATCCACAGCTCCAGTTGGTGCTGCCATCTACAAAAGAAGGCCACACAAACAGCTGATTGCTGAAACCATCAAAGAGTTAATGGAAGGTGAAGACCTTGGAAAAGAGGGTATAAAGAAAATGATCATGGAAACTCTTGGTTTGGATCAAACTGCAAGTACTGCTCAGCCAGTCATGAATAGGCCAGCCTCTCCAAATACTTCTGCAAATAAACATCTCCCAAGAAACCCACCAGGCTCAAAAATACAAAAGTGGGAAACTGACAAACAGACCTGCGTATTGACTTTGCTCAGGTCTGGTGGAGGAGTGGAGAAAATATCAAGGGAACAAGCTCTTGGCCTGAGTCTTGAAGATTTGCAGGATCTCCTTGATCTTCCACTCAGCAGGGATGATGAAGATACAGAAGCCCTAGACTTTGAATTACAATTTAAAGGTCAGATAAGGGAGCTATTGATGAGGCAATAAAAATTTCCACAAATAATGAAGAGTTTTGGCATTATCTGTTCCAGGGGGAGATTGTTGGGATTGAACCCTATCAGAGGAACAGATAATGTAAAGCCAAAACTGGATCAAAGCAGTGGATCCAGAATAAGCAGACGTTTACAGTTGGTTCATGCAAATCTCTCCCCTTGAAAGTGGTTTCATATCTGCTGACCTCCTATCCGCTGATCATACTAAGTGCTGACCTACAACTGCTGTTTCATATCTGCTGACCAATGTCAAAGACTGATGGAAGACCAAAGCTCTGTTGACTCAATCTACTGCTTTGGAACAAGTACTGCTGATCCGGACAAGCACTGCTGGGTTCACAGCAGAGGAAGGATGCAGCAGCCGTTTAAGTGTCTTTTATTTAATATAATGTAATAGCAGTAGTTTAGTACATCAGTGTTTATAGATCAGTAGTTAGAGTTTGTTAGGAGGTTAGATGTCACTTTCATGGTGACGTCAGCTAAGATGCTCAGTGGTTTGCAAGTGCCTATAAATAGTTCAGTACTTTGTACTGTTCTATTAGCTCTTTCATCACATCGTCTTCTTTGCACGAACAAACTACTGAGCTCTGGCTGAGGGGGAGTTTGCATTCTTACATCAATCATTGTAATCGGTGTTGAAACAAATTCAATCATTCGGTTCTTTGTGAAAAGATGTTTGATAAAAGTATTACTCTCGTTTGATTGTATGCAAAGTTTGCTTTCATCTTATTTCCGCTGCACAACTCTTTCATTTCCATCTTAATTACAAACGAAAATACAATCAAAAAGAAACTCAGATCCAACAAAAGCTCGCCCTCAAGCCTGTGCCTGATTTTGGTTCTGATTCTGATTTTGGTTGGCCAGCCTTGGGCACCGGTTCCTGTAGTGGGTCAGATCCCCACAATTGTAGCACGAACCAGGAGGAAAATGAGGTCGTGCAGCTTGACCTTGTTGCTGAGCAAGAGGCTGAGCAACTTGTTGGGCTTGGTTCTGAACTGCCTGGTTCAGGTTAACAGGAATGCGGCAGGTGGCAGCAAGATGACCAGGCCTTCCACAGTTGGTGCACTGACGACACTGGAGGTGTGGTTGATGATGGCCGTTATACCTGTTGCACAAAGGTGCATTGCCAAGATAAGGCTTCTTGGCTAGTGGTTGTGCAGGCTGATTTGGTGCAGCATGAGCCTGTGCAGTAACAGCATAGTTTTGGGAAGCCTTCCGCTTCCTAGACCCTCCAGAATTCTTTCCCTTCTTGTTTTGACCTTTCTTGCTATCTTCCTTATCAGACACCTGCTTCTTACCCTTGTGACCCTTTTTGTGCAGCTTCCCCTTTCGAACCTGCGACTCGGTCAATGTCGCTGATAACTCGATCGCCTGACGGAGTGTGGTAGGGTTGCTACCAGTAATGATGTCTTGTACCGAGTCAGGTAGGCCGTCGATGTATCTTTCGATAGCCTTGTCGAGTGGGGTAACCATAGTTAGGCAAAGCAGACTCAACTCTTCAAACCTATCAGTATAAGCCCTGTGCTCGCTACTGTCTTGTTTCAAGTCCTCAAACTCTTTCTCCAACGCTCGCTGTTCATGACGAGGGCAGAATTCCCTCATCATAAGGGCCCTAAGTTCAGCCCAAGTTTGCGCTAGAGCAACTTCTGCAACCCGATCTCTCATAACCCCGTTCCACCATGTGAGAGCCCTCTTCTGAAACACGCTCGAAGAAAACTCGACCTTGCGATTATCCGGACACTGCACGTGGCGGAAAGTATTCTCAATGCTCTCAAACCATTGAAGAAGCCCAGTCGCTCCCTCAGAACTACTAAACTTGAGTGGTTTAGCCGAGTTAAAATCCTTGTATTTCCATGGAGCATTGTTGTTGTTGTTGTCTTGTTGCCATTGAGCAAAGAGATTTGGGAATTGAGCAGCCATCTGCTGCGCAATGATTTCTGCCAGTTCGGCAGTCGCTATTTGGTTTTCGCGTCGAGGAGGCATTCTAAAAGAGGAAAACATGAAAGGAAACGCGTGAGATGATTGGGTGAAAAGAATGAGATGAAACAAAATTAACAAAAGCAAAGATGGTGGTCATTTGTCCGCATTACCAAGCAAACAAACGACGCACAGTGACTAATCAAAGTAAATGGATCAAAAATAATGTATCACGAAGACATGCTCGCCTATAAGTGAACACTCATCCCAAGAATTCCCAGGTAAGCACAACTGGTCTCACGTCTGATGAGATGTATACGAAGTGCTTGCCTAGACAGAAAACCCAGAATACAGGCATTCACTCTTCCAGTTTGCACGTGTTCACATTATTTAAAACCCAAAACGTTGACGAGATTTTGAAAATTTGAAGGCACAAGGCCAAAAATTTAGTCAAACTGGAAGGGTTCAAAACCTTACAAAAGAGGGTTCAAAACCTTGTAATAAATCATTCAAAAACAGAAGATTGTTTTTCAAAAATCGTTTCGAAAAATTTGGTTTCTTGTTTTGATAATCACCTAAGGATAGGTGATGTACATGTTTTAAGATCTAAACACAAGATAACTTGTGTTAGGGTCCTAGAAAGGTTATAGTCTAGGTCAAAGCATTACTAATAACCTAATTCCCTATAACCATTGGCTCTGATACCAACTCTTCTGTCACACCCCGACCACGTCGGGGAGTGTTGTAACAGAATTAATTGTTTCATAACCATGGCATACAAAGTTGTATTTTATTTATCAACACAAGAGTTACATTGTCTTAAACAGGAAATACAGAGTTTATAACATAATTAAACAAAGTCTATCTTCATTTTAAGTCTCTAAGGCATAGGTCCTCCCTAGTGTCACGATCATCATCCTATGGAAAAGCTCCTGAAAACACATGTGAAAATAGGTACGTCAGCATAAAAATGCCTGTGAGATACATAGGTTTGTGAAAATAGGATTCATGACTTAAGTTTAAGAAATTGTTTAATAAAGTTTAGTCATGAACCTTGTAATTTGATTTGTTTTGTAAATCGTTTGAAAAACAATAAGTTCAGATGATATGTATAAATAAGAGAATAATGTATGGTTAAATGAATAACCATGTAAAATGAATTTGTATAAGATAAGTTGTTTGTAAACAATATCTTGTGAAAGATATGTTATTTGTATGAAATGTTATATGTATAAATGGAAATGATTTAAATAACGCTATGATATGTAATATAATACAAACACTTATATATAGGAAGTACCAGCGACGTATCCACCATGCTTGTATCATATTACTCACATCTCGTTACTTAAGTCACTTAAACAAACCACCAATGTATAAAGTCTATGTTTAAACCAATAGTCAAAAGTCCTTGTATAACCCATGTTAAATGTTTATAAGTCCAAAAGTAGTCAAGTAATGTGTATCAAATGTTATGTATTGTAAGTAAGTATTGTCACATAATCTAAATGTAGAAGTGTACAAAACAAAGTATTTTGAATATATCAAAAAGTTATGTTTTGCAAAGTAATGCATGTTACATTGATACAAACATTTATGTGGTAAGTTAACGCATACATTCAAGCCTTGAGACAGTCGGATAACCCTTTCAGTCAAGGTTATCAAAAGTAATGTTTTCGGATTCAGTCATTCCTTACATCCAAACAAACCCGGGATGTCAGGAATGGGATTTGTCAAGTCCTATGGTACCAGTACTTACTACCGAGCGGCGTAGCTAATGTTAATGAACGTATAATAGTCTCGTTTGTGCAAACCAAATGTCATAGCAAAAGTGAACATGTTATATGAAAACAATGTACTAAGTATGCTAAGTTAACATACAAAGCAGAAAAGTCATGTAAATCAATGTGCTAGCATGCTATCAGTTAACATACATAGCAGAAATGTAATGTAAAACAATGTACTAAGTATGCACACAATGGACATACATAGCATGAAATGTAATGAAATCATGTACTATAATGTACTAATAAACATAGCAGGTATATGAGGCGAAAACAGGAAGGCACGAAAGTAACAAGTAGGCACATGTGTTTCACCCCAAAACAGTTTGGAAAACAATAAAAGAGGGGTCTATGTACTCACTTGAGATTACTCAGTAGTCCTGGAGTGACAACCAAACAATGAGAGAGATCACGGAATCAAACGGCACCTAATAAAGGTAACTATGTTAATAAACCGGACCTAAATCGGAGGATCGGATAGAATGAGGGTTCGTAAACCAAACGAGTATGGAGACTCGTGTAATATGGTTCAACAAAGCCTACATACTAAATGAAACCTAACATAAGTGCTTACGACCCATTACGACCCGTTTAGGTAGCTTATGCTACTTTAACGCGTCGTTCGCGTGAAACGCGTTCGGACGTCTAACTAGTCCTATGACAAGTGCTATATGCCTAAACATGTTACATAATCAGTTATGTGACAAAAGTTTAGGTTACATATGCTTAATTACCAATTATACATGAAAATGGTATTCTGGTAATTTACCTAAGGCATATAAACTACCTATCATACAACTATTCAAACGAAGCGACCATAGGGTATAACCTCGGAAGGTTATTCCCTACCTACTATGGTCACCAAATGTATTTGGTCGGATCCTAATGATCGACCAAATGGGCCGGGTTCGAAGGTATAAGCGATTTATTAGATCGCTTACCCTACGACCCTAGACAACGTGGTAATCAGTAGGCATAGTCCCAAGGGACTATAACCAACGTGATTACACTCACGTTGTGAAGTTCAAACGAACTTCGCATTGACCATAAACTGGTCAACGCAGAAAGTCAAACAAAGTTTGACTTTCAGACTCGAAAAGACTCGGAAAGCAATAAAAGAACGAAAGAATACTTACGAAGGGTCCCCGAATGCTAATCTAGATCCAAATAACTCGGGTATGAAACAATGGTTTCAACTTAGAGTCTTTTAGATCAGATTCTAGTGAGTTTGAAGTAAATGGGGGTGGGGTATTTATAGTTTTCGGGTAACCGTTAAGATCGTTTCATGGAAACCGTGCACAAATCTCATGCGTACACTTGTTGGAAAGTTAAGGTGACTAAAAATGGCCCATAATCAGCTGAAAGGTCAAGTGTGAGCATGTGGTTGAGGATTAAACAGCTGGAATCTGCTGATTAAGCGATCTTATCTGATCAGAGAGGCTGATGCGGCCCGCTTCAGGATCAGACAAAGCTCAGGCGGGCCGCCTGGAGCTTCTGATCAGAAACCAAGTTTCAGAAATTACAGTTTCAGTCCCTGCACGTGTTTAAGGCCATTCCCGACACTTCTAAGGCCCGTAAAGCCAACTTTAAGGCCCTAAAATGATGCCTAAACATTGTGGACATGAAACATGCTCAAAAATATGTCGAATGTCAGTTCGTTTGGTCGTACGAACGCGATGTTCGCTTAATTACGACGGAATGCGCATAAGCGCGTAAAACGATCTAAATGACGCAACGAATGAATTTCTCTTATGCCAAACACTAAAATAAAATATTTTGTGTTTACATAAATTTTTGGATGTCCAGATGTATTCAGAACGTAAGTTATGCGCGAAAGTGCAAACTTGTGCACTTTTTGACACTTTTAGTCCCTGAATGACTCAAAAGTTTATTTTAGCATACCGAACCCCTCAAAGCCTATTTCTAAGCTATGTAAAGGCTATTTATGGTATGTTTAACTCATGGTCATGTTCCGGAATGTTCGTTACAGTTCAAATTGGCATACTTTCGCAGTTTGTCAAGTTTAGTCCCTGTAGACGAATAAATTTGTTGTTGCCATACCAATGCCTTCAAAACTTATTTCTAATTTATGTAAAGGTTATTTAAGGTATGTTAAGTATATGTTGATGTTCCGTAGTATTTTTCGCATTAAACTGGCTACGTTTACGCACCAGTTTGCGTATAACTCTCTAGAAAGTGATATAGAGTTTGAAATTGAATAAAAGTCAAAACATGAAAAATGTAAAACACAAACAAACAAACATTGGGATCAAATAACATTGTTTTATTGATATTAGAACTGTTCACAATGATTACAAGCACCGATGTTACAGAAACCACCTTCAAGAGATCCAAATCAGTTGGTTTTCGAAGAAAAGTTGAAGTGTTCGTGTGATTTTGATTAAGAAGCTGGTGTAGAAGTGATTAAAGATGAAGACTAGCAAAGATTCGGAGAGAAATGCTTACAAATTGGCCTGGAATCACTTCTGGAACTTAGAGCGAATGGCAGTGGTGAAGGGTAAGAATGAGAGCTTATGTGCACTATTTATAGGTGACAGTGACATGCTTAGTCGATTGGTCATGATCGGATGGCTAAAGGCGGTGCAAGTGGTGAGTGTCGGATGGGGTCACGTCAAATGGCCATCCGGGCGGATGGTCATCCGATCGGACGTCCATTCGGACAGCCGGTTCGCATTTGCTAGTTTTCCGCCTTTGGTTCGTTTTGCGATCCATGTTAAGTGTTTACGTTGCGTATTATTGTGAGTACCCATTATTAAGATTAAAGATATCATTATATCATATGATTAACATAATTATCATGAGTAAATCCGTGTTTGAGTTCGTGCCAAAATAGTTTCGCGTTCATTAAGTATCAAAGTATCACCAAGAGTCAAGAATCTAGGATAAGTACATCGTTCACATATAATAAGCATCAAAAGGAGCATCACATAGAGTAAAAGTTTCATATAGTTTAACAAAATTAAAGTTTCAAGCAGTCTCATTTTCATTATGATCGGTCGTCTCGAGCATTGAAACGTTGGGCATTACAGTCTCCCCTCCTTTAGGAGATTTCGTCCCCGAAATCTGTGAGGAAGACTGAACAAAGAGCTGTGGATACTTGGCTTTCATTTCACTCTCGAGTTCCCAAGTGAATTCGGCGCCACGCTTTCCTTCCTATCGAACCTTGACTATGGAAATTTTATTGCGCCTTAGCCGCTTCGTACCTCGGTCCATGATTTCGACTGGTTTCTCCACAAAATGAAGAGTCTCGTTTATTTATAAGTCTTCGATGGGAACTTGAAGTTCCTCATCTTCTAATCACTTCCTGAGATTAGAGACATGAAACGTCAAATGTACGTTGCTAAGCTCTTGAGGTAAATCCAGTCGGTAAGCCACCTTGCCAATCCTTTCGAGTATCTTGAAAGGACCCACATAGCGAGGGGCAAGCTTTCCCTTTTTACCAAAACGTATCACTCCTTTCCAGGGAGATACATTGAGTAGAATGTGGTCTCCAAAATTGAATTCTAGAGGCTTACGCCTTTTGTTAGCATAGCTCTTTTGTCTGCTTCTAGCCTTGAGCAAATTGTCGTGGATTTGAAGAATTTTATCCGTCGTTTCTTGAATGATCTCAGGGCCAGTAAGTTGCTTGTCACCAATCTTATGCCAACTGATGGGAGACTGGCGCTTGCGACCGTACAAAGCTTTGAAATGAGCCATCTAAATACTAGAATGGTAGTTGTTGTTGTACGAGAACTCGATCAATAGTAAATGTACATCCCAATTACCACCAAAGTCGATGACACATGAACGGAGCATATCCTCTAGGGGTTGAATAGTACGTTCGGTCTGTCCATCCGTTTGAGGATGAAAGTCTATACTAAGATTTAAGTGAGAACCCATACCTGATTGAAAAGTTTGCCAAAGGCGTGAAGTGAAACGACCATCGCGGTCAGAGATGATGTTAATGGGTATTCCATGGCGACATATGATCTCATCAGTATAAACTCGAGCAAGTTTCTCCACTTTGAAATCCTCGCGAATAGGAATAAAGTGAGCTGATTTGGTCAAACGGTCAATGATTACCCATATACTGACGTGACCAGAAGGCATTCAAGGTAGTTTGGTTATGAAGTCCATAGTTATCACACCCCAACCGATGGTGGAAACATCAGGGCGCGACACTAGGAGAATTAGATTGCTCAAGAGAATTCCATAACCACTATTTAGTGACAATATTTAGAGCGTTCGTTATCCTATAATAATAAACAATACATCAATAAACAGTCATACAAATTTTCATGTTCTCTCAAACAATACAAATCCGACAACCTAGATTTATTGTGAGTTTCTAGACTTCCTAACTTGATTTCGAGATAGCCTGCGGTTATCCTGCAACATACGTTAAAGCGACGTCAATACAAAAAAGTATTGGCGAGTATACAGGTTTGACATGGTGAATAAAGTAGATAAAAGTGTTTCGAATTTCCTCATACATAAATGAGACACACAACATATACACCACAAAACAAATACTACCAGCTAAGTCACTCGATACTAGCTAAGGTGGGACGTCGCGAGTAAAAGTCCTAGCACATATGTATCAAGTATAACGTGTAAATATGTACGACAGTAATTCGCTTGTGATAATAGTTTTGGTAAGTACGTTTTAGATATGAATGTATGATACACCCCAAAGTGTGTTTAAAGCGTAAAAAGGGGTCAAGTATACTCACAGTAGGTGTTTAACAAGTAAACACAACTTGATTGGATTGATTGAGAGTGAGTCCGAGTTAGCCTAATCACAAAACGATAGCATAAGCGAGGAATAGTGCGATAAATGGTGCGAAGTGAACTAAGTGACAAAGGGTCATCCGATTGGATGACCTTCCGGAAGGATGGTCATCCGGACGGATGGCCATTCGCTCGGAGGGTTGTCCGTTTGGGATGGATGTGTTTGTGTATGATGGAACTTTGAAGTTTTCATTGTAGCATTTTAAAATGAGAGAAGTATCTCTACCTTTCAGGTCATTCGATCGAACGGTCATTCGATCGAACGGTCATCCGGATGGATGGTCGTTCGATCGGATGGTGATTCGTTCCAAGTGAGATGTTCAAAAGTTCAAGTCCCTTGGTTAGAAGAGTCATTCGATCGGATGGTCATCCGATTGGATGACTATTTGTTGGAGACTGATAATCTTTGAAAAATTGTAAAAGTTTAAGTGTTGGAGACCACAAGTCATCTGATCGGATTGTCGTTCGATCGGATGGCAGTCCGTTCAGTGACCTGATCGTTTAAAACTTGTAATATTTGGTTAAGTCTGAAGAGTTTGTGGTTTGGCCGAGACGGTATGACAACGTGTTTGAACTACGGGAACTCCGCCAAGTCCAAGTCATCCGATCGGATGGGAATCACCCCATCTGATCAGTTAAATGTTCTTGACGGTTGTTCATGTTCAACCCGTTAATCGGTCGTCTCGTCGTTAGGAATCCATTTTCAGTCCGGGTCTACACTAGAGATTGAGTAGTGAACCTGAACTAGTCCAGATTCTAACGAGTTTGGGTAAAAATTTAAGGAAATCGAAGAAAAGTTTGAAATATTAAAGAAGTGTTTAGATTTAGGTGAAATCAGTGTTTAAACATTGTAGAATTCCTTTAGATTTGAGTTGTTCTTGGTGGAATGAGGTCACACTTCGGTGTTCATGAACACCCACGATGACATCATCATTGAACAACCCATTTCAGGTGGATTTCTTGGTTAAAAGTTGTGATTTGTTGGTGAAAATGATGAAGATGTGTGCCTAGATCAAAGAAGTACAAGATTTGGTTCGAAAACTTATAAGAAACATGAGGAATCGAGGGAAAATAGCTTGAGAACGAGTTTGGTCGAAGGAGAGGTGTCACATCAGTGAAAGGCTGATGTAACAGGTGGTATTTATAGGTGAGAGGAGAGAAAGGCGGTGTATGTGATTTGATCAGAGGGCCCTTTGTCACACCCTCAAAATCCACATGCGGAGTACCACCGCGAGGCGTATGACATGACCAGGATCCAGCCACTAATTATTTTGAACGATTTAGTTATTATTACAAATAACGGTATAATTAGCGACCAATTTAAATTTTCAAAACATAGTTTAAGTTTGCAGCGGAAGGGAAAAGAGAACATATCGTAATTTAAAACCACAAGTTTATTAATTATGAACGTACAAGCCATGCACTCCAGCCGATTGCAATGTCCGTCCTAAACTGTATCGAGAAACCTGCAAAGCATGCAGTTGGGTATCAACATAAAGTTGGCGAGTTCACGAGTTGTCCAGTTTTAGTTTTTGAAAACGTAAGTTGTTTAGATAAAACATTTATAATCACGTCATGGGGAGCTACCCCATATGAAAGCTACTAAACTGGCGTTACCGAAACTATTGACGAGAAGATTTTGTGCCCCGAGTCAATGTCTATCGTCATTGACCAAGATGCAAGGTATACTAGTTCACGCCCGATCTCCCCCGGTCACGGTGTGAGGTTGTCAAACCTAATAGCGCTATCAACTAATAACCCGTTCGCCCCCGGCGATTAATCGGTACTATAAGCAGGGACTTTACATGATAGAGATTCGTTTAGTTTTGCTAGTTGTGATCTATAAATAATATCCAAACGTATCTCCCCCGGAGATAGTAATTTAAAAGTACCCGTTTTCATTTTCCCCGGGAAATATTAATTGAAAGTAATCTTTAAAGATGGCAGTTTGTTCGTGTCCCTCCCTGGGACGCATGCTTTTAGTGTGTGAACTCACCTTGGTTTGCTCGGCAGATAATTTACTTGTGTTACGTTGGCCAACCATACCCTGGTTCCGATGCCGTAAAGGAATGCGTTAAGAAAAAAGATAAACGGAGTTTCGAGTCAGAGCGTCGCGAGCTACCGGAGGTTGAACGGAGAGCACAGTATCGTCGGAGTTTGATCGGAGAAGAAAGAGCTTGGTCGTAGAAGAAAGGCGGCTGCATATGTTTACGAGAAAGGTGTCATTGTCGTCGAGTAGCTTTGATCGGAGGTGAGAGTATTTGGTTTGCAGGTTGTTGTTGTGGGAGGGGTTTTAGGAAGAACAGGACGTTAAGGTTGATTGTGCGACCGGAGGAGGAGGTTTAGAGGAGTGTGAGTGCGGCTGCCGAAATACGGTCGGCACTCGTGTGCCGCCGGAGGTCTCCTTCGATGATCGGAGTTCAGAGAGAAAGAAAAATGGGGCGTGTTTGTGTGGCTGCACAAATATTTGAGATTAGGGTTTTCAAAATTATGAGAGGGGGTGGGGTGTTTAGGATAAATATAAAGGGTAGGGTTTTAGGTTTAGGTTAGTGGGCTTGGGCCTAGCCCAAGTGTGTGAACCCGTTAAACCTTTACATGTTTCATTTAAACAGACAGGCCCGATTATTCTAAAATATAATCGTTACTAAATACGAAAATAAATAAATCTCTCGTGTGTGTTATTATTATTTTAGTAAACAATACTAAAAAATATAACCATAATAATATAAATAATAATATAATAATGAAATTGAATATTAATAAAAATACTCTCGATGATCGGGATCGAGAGTACGGGTTGTCACATTCTCCCCATGTTACAGAAATTTCGTCCTCGAAATTTAAGCTAAGTCATACAATACATACTTGTTTATAAATTCGCTAATAACCTTATGATCGCACGTAAATACACATAGCTTCACGAAAGTTCACAAAACGGATCATGTAAGACACATAGCACATAAAATCATGTATCACGTAAAGTCACGTAATTCGCATAACATGGAAAAAAAATTCACGTAGTTTTTACTCATTTCACACAGTAGGGAATTTCACATAAGTTATATCTACTTGCTCAAAAATACTGTGTCGTGAGTGTATGTGAACTTTTCGAGACACTTGGTTCATCTGAACTCAAACGAAATGCCTAAGTGAATATATATAAGTTAACGGAGTTAACGGAGCTTATGTTCACTCTGTGAAGGCCGGGTGTCACATCATCCCCTAGTTGAAAGGATTTTCGTCCCGAAAATTTAAATATCGTGATTTTAAAAACGATGCTGGAAGTTCGTACTCAAACGATTGGGGATGCGTACGCATCACCTGGTCTTTCCGTTCCTGAGTAAACCCTGGGCCACGACGTGAGTTCCAACGAACTCGATCTATAGGTAGCTTACTATGCTTGAGGGTTATGGTCTCACCCGGTCCCTCAACGAAGTGATAAAGTGGAGTTTGTTAGCTACCCATCTAAATTATACCAATACCTCTACAAGTATTTCTCCCCAATCCAGGGATAGTAGTACTCTCATCCAGAAATATAAAGCGGTCCTAATCCAGGGATAGTAATGGTTCCCAACACTCGGGAATGTGTACTATTCCAAGAACGTGTGTGTAGTCCTAAGCTAGGGTACCATATGTATTTTCCCAAACCGGGGAAATAGTGTGTTGTCCCAAACCATGGACACTTGTTTTTAGTAAAAAGTTGTTAACTCACTCTAGGGTGTGTGCCGTATCAAAAGTTTTGCGACGACGACGCGAACTGGCGTAGTATGCAAGCAATCACCAAGACATTCTTAAAAATGTTTACACGTCCTAAGTGACCCATACTAGGGTACGGTTGTTTCTCATAAGGTTGAGCTCCATCAGTACTGTAAATGAGGTAGGTGTTGTTTCCAACCGTGGACAAAATCGGTAGCACACGCCTGTAGCATGTCTTCAGGAGTTTTTTTGGTTCGACCATTCGCTTGTGGGTGTTAAGTAATGCTCATGCATGATCGTGAACCGAAGGATTTGTGAATGCCTTGTCACAAATCTGACGTGAAACGTAAGTCGTGTCTAGAGACAATGGGAGTCGGGCGCCCTGCGCCTAGCAGCTACTTCCTTCAAGTAGATGTTTGCAAGATTTGAAAACTTGTCGGTTTCCGTAACCATGAGAAAACGTTCAGTTTTAGTCAGGTGATTACATCACTACTCAACCGATGCCATCTTTGAGTTTGAGTTATTTACCCATGCCCCGCATGGACTTGGCTAAAAGGTTTTTCTCTTTTTCGAGTATGAAGGCTACCGTTCCCAATTCTAGACCGTGAGTAGTGTAGTTTCCTCACAACCTTGCGTTGTCGAGTTACGTAGGCAATGACTATCCTTGCGTCGCTTTAGCTAGTGCTTCGAGTACTTGAATGGGCGTACTGCAGCAAGCAGTAATTTCATCAATGCCCTGAACAGGATAGGGTAGAATAGGAGTACCTCATAGTACATCTTTCGATCATTGGAATTGCGAATCCCTGAGCATCTTTCTAATGCTAAGTGATACTCTTTCGAGTTTAGGCCATGAGAGGTTGTGTACGTGATTGGAAACTTAGCGTAATGCGCTTTGTGTCGTAGGTGCTCCATGGTAAGGCATAGGTATCGTTCGGATTCCTACTGTTTCTTGGAGTAGATTCGAATGTCGTCGGAGAAATAAGTGGCAAATCTGTCAAGGTAGGGTAAATTCGAATGCTGTGACTGAGAATCTATATTGGTCGTACCGAGTTCCAAGACAGTGCTTGTGATACCTTTATCCTTCGGGGTATTCCTTGGCTCGTTGCTCCAACGAGTAACGTTCGTAGAAAGTAATTCGTCCAAACGGAGGTTTGTGCAGAATAGGGTAGGATAAGAATCATGGAATTCGTGAAGCATAACACGAGTAGCGAGAATATGTAAGAAGGGTAGTCGCAATCGATGCGTTCATTTTGAGGCAAAACATAAAGGCCTTGGAATCGGCAATAAGAATTTATCTAATGTCGATAAGGTAGCTGGGCATACCCAAGCAGTGGGCGGTTAGGATAAAGAACGTCGCTGGCTGATAGGGGATGTTACGTCGATGGGGTAAGCACAAAAAGTAGTTAGAGAGGGATGGTCGTCGTGCGGGTTTGTAGGTTTTAGGATCTACTGGGACATCTGGAAGAATGCGATCTCTCAGACTGGTAGGAAGTCAAGTTCAAGTGGTTTGTTCTAAGTCGTGCGAATGAGTTCGAAGTAGGGCTTGCGTCGTCGAGGGGTTTTGATGTGGAGATGCGGAAACAAGCTTTCGAAAAAAAAATTATGATTGAAGTGACACGTTGCTGAATTTCAAGAGCTAAAAAGTTTGTCGACTAAAGGTCGAGTTTGTTGAATTCCCCAAACTGACGAGAGATCTGGTCAAGGCTCCTATATGAAGAAGCGTGGATGTCGTGATAAAGAAACAATAGAAGTGAGGATACCGTCTTAAGCAATAGATGCTGATTCGTTCGAAAGCTAGTGAAAGGATTCACCAAAATCAGAAAAGTCGTCAAAGAATAACGACTCTTGGCAAATGAAGGATAAGGTAAGCATCTAGGTCTCCCTGCTCGTTGATGGGTTGTCTGGTTTGTGTCTTCGTCGCGTCACGCCTCAACATATGCCGATTTGTAAGAAAGATATCAATTTGCGGGGTTTTGGGGCGTGCTGAGGTATAAGGTTGAACTGGAATAAGGTTTCACCACGTAATCGGGGAATTTAGGGAACTAGCTTCGTGACCGATGGGAGCGTGATACGATCGTTGGCACTGCAATGAGAAGCATACATTGCGCATGCTTCTTGTGTTTGAGATGTGCAAACATAAATCCGAAAAGTGTAGGCTTACTAAAGTGCTTTAAGAATCCATGTTATCGGTCGGACGAGGGAACGAGTCTCAGCACTCAAGTCGGGAAAAGAAGTACGTGAATACAAAGGATGTGAATGACGTTGTCGATCCTACTAATCTTGGCTAGTTGCTCCACACATGAAACCAAATCGTTGTGCTTCTGCGCCATAGCAGTTTGTTTTCCCCAATAACGCGTGATTTTGGATTTGCTCTCCTTCGTCGTTTTGCCCTCGAAACTTCTTTCTAGGATCAGCAGCGGGCTCCTAGAGGTTCACCGCGTCGGTTTGTTCTAGCCCAGAATGGAAATCGGAAAGAAAATGCATGGGAGAGAGAGTTAGGGATAACTGGTTCCTTGCCCTCAACGTGTCATGATTTCGAATCAAGGTTAGGAGATTCCACTCCCACTTAGCGCACATCAGGTTTGCGTAGTTTTCGTATGATTCACAGTACTGAATACCAACTATACAACTACGTATTTACGCACATATGCTACATATATACATACACATTTACACATAGATGTGTGCACAAGTAAATGCTAATGACTATAATTACCATGTGAGTACCTGAATCTGACGAACCTTGCAATCCGGAGTGTGGTGTCGTTGTGGTTTTCATTAAGGAACGGTTATAGTCTGGTTTCCATATAAAAATATTTTATTTCCAACACCAAAATATTTTATACTTAAAACCTAGTTCACTATAACCAATGGCTCTGATACCAATCTGTCACACCCTCAAAATCCACATGCGGAGTACCACCGCGAGGCGTATGACATGACCAGGATCCAGCCACTAATTATTTTGAACGGTTTAGTTATTATTACAAATAACGGTATAATTAGCGACCAATTTAAATTTTCAAAACATAGTTTAAGTTTGCAGCGGAAGGGAAAAGAGAACACATCGTAATTTAAAACCACAAGTTTATTAATTATGATAGTACAAGCCATGCACTCCAGCCGATTGCAATGTCCGTCCTAAACTGTATCGAGCAACCTGCAAAGCATGCAGTAGGGTATCAACATAAAGTTGGCGAGTTCAAGAGTTGTCCAGTTTTAGTTTTTGAAAACGTAAGTTGTTTAGATAATACATTTATAATCACGTCATGGGGAGCTACCCCATATGAAAGCTACTAAACTGGCGTTACCGAAACTATTGACGAGAAGATTTTGTGCCCCGAGTCAATGTCTATCATCATTGACCAAGATGCAAGGTATACTAGTTCACGCTCGATCTCCCCTGGTCATGGTGTGAGGTTGTCAAACCTAATAGCGCTATCAACTAATAACCCGTTCGCCCCCGGCGATTAATCGGTACTATAAGCAAGGACTTTACATGATAGAGATTCGTTTAGTTTTGCTAGTTGTGATCTATAAATAATATCCAAACGTATCTCCCCCGGAGATAGTAATTTAAAAGTACCCGTTTGCATTTTCCCCCGGAAATATTAATTGAAGGTAATCTTTAAAGATGGCAGTTTGTTCGTGTCCCTCCCTGGGACGCATGCTTTTAGTGTGTGAACTAACCTTGGTTTGCTCGGCAGATAATTTACTTGTGTTACGTTGGCCAACCATGCCCTGGTTCCGATGCCGTAAAGGAATGCGTTAAGAAAAGAGATAAACAGAGTTTCGAGTCAGAGCGTCGCGAGCTACCGGAGGTTGAACGGAGAGCACAATATCATCGGAGTTTGATCGGAGAAGAAGGAGCTTGGTCGTAGATGAAAGGCGGCTGCGTATGTTTACGAGAAAGGTGTCATTGTCGTCGAGCAGCTTTGATTGGAGGTGAGGGTATTTGGTTTGCAGGTTGCTGTTGTGGGAGGGGTTTTAGGAAGAACAGGAGGTTAAGGTTGATTGTGCGACCGGAGGAGGAGGTTCAGAGGAGTGTGGGTGCGGCTGCCGAAATACGGTCGGCACCCGTGTGCCGCCGGAGGTCTCCTTCAATGATCGGAGTTCAGAGAGAAAGAAAAATGGGGCGTGTTTGTGTGGCTGCACAAATATTTGAGATTAGGGTTTTCAAAATTATGAGAGGGGGTGGGGTGTTTAGGATAAATATAAAGGGTAGGGTTTTAGGTTTAGGTTAGTGGGCTTGGGCCTAGCCTAAGTGTGTGAACCCGTTAAACCTTTACATGTTTCGTTTAAACAGACAGGCCCGATTATTCTAAAATATAATCGTTACTAAATACGTAAATAAATTAATCTCTCGTGTGTGTTATTATTATTTTAGTAAACAATACTAAAAAATATAACCATAATAATATAAATAATAATATAATAATGAAATTGAATATTAATAAAAATACTCTTTATGATCGGGATCGAGAGTACGGGTTGTCACACCCTTCGATCGGATGGCCATCCGATCGGATGGCGCGTGTGAGTTAGTTTCTGACATTTCATTTTGCGCATTGAGCGTTGCTTGCGTTTCAAGTAAGCGATGCGATAGTATTACACATTAGTTACACAATTAACATTACCAACCTAATAATCATAAAAGTAACTTGTATTTCGAATTTGCGATGCGATAGCGATGTGAATGCGTTTAGATAGTTTCAACAATTTCACTATTATTATTATTGTATATATAACAGGTCATAGCATAAGTAATTGCGTTGAGTCTGCGTTAGCCTTGCGATGCATTACGATGATCGATGGGAACAGCTTAAGTACTCACGCGATGTCGTCATTACCATGATTGCGTTGCATCACGACGATCGACGGGAGGGACTTAACTATTCACGCGATGTCATCGTTAGCGTTAACGTATGAGTTGTCATGTGCGATATAGCGTGTTGAAAGTATGTGAATATATATGCGAAATAGCGTTGTAAGAGATATAGTTACATTATGATCCGAATCTCTGGTGCTAGGCGTAACGAGTGTAGCGAGAGTAACAAGCACGAAAGTGCGGGTTGTTACAGTCTCCCCTGCTTTGGAAATTTCGTCCCAAAATTAATCCACTAGGAGGGCTGCGAGATACGAGAAAGAGTAGCGAGCATTGACACAGGTAAGCGGCGATCGAGAATTGATTAGCAAGAGCATCTCGGTGACATGAGAAAGTGATGAGCAAGGCGATTCGATCAACTAGAGGTCGGTAATGCATGAGTTAGCGATCCAAAAGTTGTTTTGAGCTCTCGAAAAGTTTAAGGCGATAAGATTTTAAAGAAAAAGTTTGGTTTTAGGGAAACTTTCATACGGCGTGGCATTGAACTTGAGTCGATGTTCACGCCAGCGTTGTCGAAAAGGTTTTGTTGAGTTATCAAAAGGTCTTATGGAAACTTGATTATTACGAAAAGTTCTTATAACGTGGTGTTAACTTGAGTTGATTGTTAAACCAACGTTACAAGAATGTTTTATTTTGTCAAAAATGGTTTTAATTAAAAATCTTCAGAAATCTCCTTTTATTCTCAAAAATTTTGTTTTCACATAAAGCTTTAAACGGTCCAAATTGTTTTAATTATCGTCGAGCCCCACATGGCATCTTTCCACGAAAGTTTGCCAATATGGCTAAAACACTTATATATAGGAAGTACCAGCGGCGTATCCATCATGTTTTAGCCATATTGCCTCTGTCCCATGCAGCACTGTCATGCATGTCGATATGGTACGAATAGTCTTTGCATCCTCGGTCCAAGCGATTGGTGGTTGGACCAAGTTCAAAAGAAAGATCGAGTAAACTGAGTGACGAAGTTATCTACGAACTCAGTTTTAGCGATACGAGTGTGCGTGAATGAGTTGGCGATTGAAGTATTGAGGTAGCGATAAGCGGAAATCGATATGTGGTACGCGACGAGAAACATGCGATGAGAGAAAAGCAATTAGTGTAAAGCGATAAGTGAAAAACGAAAAGTGGGAAGCGATACGCGATAGGCGAGGAGCGATTGCGAAAAGCAAACAGCGATACACGACGAACGAAAAGCGATAAGTGATCAGCGGTAAGCGGTAAGCGATACACGAGTATTGAAGCATTTGAGGTTGACACATGCGATAAGCGTTTGAGCGTTCAAGCAAATGTGATAGCGAGCGCGAGTTAGATTCCAGCGAAGTGCGATTGCGTGCGGGTAGACTTACGAAAAGTTTAGCGATGGCGCGTTTGAGATGCGATGAGATGTTACGCCTTGCGATTGAGTTTAGTGTGTTGAAAATAATATCAATAGTATTCGAGGTCTAATAACGTTCAACTCTGCATGGCACTTTCTTCATAAGAAATTGGTTAGCATGGTGAAGCACTTATATATAGGAAGTACCAGCGGCGTATCCACCATGCTCCAACCACATGCCTCCATTCCGTGAATAGGTGTCATACCTTGTCGACATGGTTAAGACGCTTATATATATATAGGAAGTACCAGCGGCGTATCCACCACGCTTAACCATGCTTTTAACGTTATGGCATCATTGGAACTTACTATGATCTTCGTGCACTGACCAAAATAATCCCGTGTGCACCCGTGATTAAGTTGTTCCTTGCACGTTTTTCGTAACTTATTTCAAGGACGCGTAGTGAGGGTAAAACACATTACATCGTGATATAGTTTATGGTACTAGTATTATAGTCTATGTTGCGATCTTAGACTAAGTGCAAGAACGAAAGTGAGAGAGTGAGAGAGAGGGTCAATGTAACACCCTTGCTTGTTTTATAATATTTTATATAAGTTTCGTATAAATACATGATTATACGATTGCACATACATATGACAATACGAGTTTACTAAAACTTTTACAATAAATAAAAAAGATAGTACAACATAATGTAATTGAGTTCGTCGTTTAAAAGTTACGACGTAACGCCGTGCGGAAGCTTTAATCTCGTGTGTCCGGTTCTTCGTTGAGCTTGATTTTCATCCGGGCACTCTTGGCTATCACCTATGATCAAAACCAACTTAGAAGTTAGCTTTGATAGTTAAATAACAAGTTTAAACAAGTTATATGTGTCAAACAAACAAAAGTTAAACAATTTTCGGAATCAGGGGGCTAGACGCTACGTCTAGGGGCTAGACGCTACGTCTAGCCCCTCTTTTGACAGCAAGTTGCTTTAATTGCTGGAGCATTCACCCAGCTCAACATTTTATCATATCCAAACTTAAATCCACCATAACTTTTGATTCGTAAGTCCGTATTAAGCGATTCTTTTTCCTACGCGTTCGTAATTTAATTCTCCATCATATGGAGTTATAATTTATTATTCAAACTAATAAAATACCAAATTTTAAGCAGTCGGTTTATTATTCAAAATCAACATTTTGACCCGTTTGTATTTAAAACCACTCCCTTGGTTTTAAACAACAAAATATACACCAATGTATTTAACCCAAAATCCTTTGCTCGGGTTCGAAATTTTATTTTGAATTACGTATTCACATGAAACCATTTCGACCTATTTAGTGAATATTAAGCATTCTAGTCTAAAACTCGTTCTTTTCCTTTCACACTTCATAATTCCACATTCAAGGTATCTACCTATATCTCATAACCATAATGCAAGTTTCCAAACAACCCATATGGGTCGTTTGCCTTATATACCCATCAAGGGCTCTTTGGTTAATTTTTAATCCCTCAATTTACGACGAAGGACTTCCACTAATTAATTAACCACAATACCACTTTTAACTATAAATCTAACTATATGTACCTGGCTCGGGTCATAGCATTGACCCGTTTACATACCTCTTGCTTTAAATTTTCTAATTAAAGCAACGCAACATATGTTATTTCCTGTAATAACAAAACTCAACAAGTAGTCGTCAGTTATTAATGTCAAATGATATTAACACACCATTTGACCCGTTCAGTCGACATGACCATTTTCGCTATATCAACCTTAAACATATTTTAACTAAGCTTGTCTATATAAATGTAACGAGACGACAACTCGCGTACCTTTAAAGCGTTCCCTTCAAGCGCATGTCCACTCCGGTATGTCCGCTTGAAAACTCGACTCCTTTGTCTATAGAGTTCAATCAACAATTTGTTTAGAACTCCATTCATGACATATAACACATATTTCACAATGTTATTCGAATACGTGTTTTTATTCAAAACTTAACGTCGTAGCTTTCTCTTAGGCATTTTAACAAACACCTTATGGGCAGTAATTTACATGATTCATTATCAAGTTCATAACTTGTCATATTGCCAAATATAACATCAATCGGACTATTTTATATAAAGGGTAACATCAATAAATCAAAAATCGCTTCATAAATATCAAATTACACTAGAACAACATTCGAAATCCTAGTGTTCATCAAGTTCACAACAACCCACTAATCACCTTCAATGGTGTTCATGGAATTTACTACAATTAGGCATGATTTCATCATATACTTGTCTAGGGCTTACTCCTAGACACAATATTGTTCCTATTCCATCCATATAACAAACATGCAACCATAAATTTCGAATTTTCTAAGATCACCCAAAAATTCAACTAGAGATTTCTCATGAAATTCACGTACCTTGTGACCCCCTTATGGTGGAGATCATCAATCTAAGCTCGGATTTCGTTTTGGAATGGATTTGTGCCTTCAATTTGTGAATTTTTGGGTGAGTTAGGGTTTTGAAGAAACCTGTTCGCCACCTCTGTGTTCTAGTCGATCCACACACCAGTGTGTGTGTTGGATTTTTCTTTTATTTGTTTTTAATAAAACTTGTTTCGTATTTGGCACTTTTAACCCTCTTACTTTCATGAGGTTGTTATTTTGGGTGTTTCTAACACTCTAATTTATTATCACTAAACTCTTATCTAAGTAGGTTAGTTTTATTACTAGTTAGTTTATCTCGTTAATATCAACGTCGGATTTATAATAAAAGGATTTATATTTTAGGGGTGTTACATACACCCCGTTACCTCGGGTCCTTTATAAGCTTTGTTTCCTCTAGAGCTTCGATTCACTTATTAGTTAATATTAGGCTTACTTATTTAGATCCAAATATTTTCCGGGTTTATTTTTACCACTACGGTATTTTACCCGTTTATTTTCGGTTACTTTATTATAATTAATAAACCCGTTTTTGGGGTGTTACAAGTCTACCCCCCCTTAAAGAGGTTTCATCCCCGAAACCTTATTTACGTAGTTCGTTGGTTTAATCAAACGAACCTAGTTTCGTTTTCAAGGCACCCTTTTCTTTTGGTCAAAGTTTTCATTTATATTGACGCGTACGTCTTTCATGTGTAAGGCCTCGTGGGCCGTTACTTTCAGCTCGTGTCAGTTATCCTTATTAATTATCTATTTTGGCGGTTTGACTTGTTAGTCGCCGTCACTTCATACCCCGTCACTCGGGTATTCTATTGCCAACCGCCCCTTTGCGTGTTTTCTGATTTCATATCTCATAAAACTCACGTTATGACGTGGTTATATTACGTATCACCCCCCTTTTTAGTGACTATCACCACATCACGTCTTGTTTACGTTTATGTCGACTTGTCATTACCGTAAATCTTTCTCTCGAATGTATCGCCTTGCACCTGTCAGTGTCAAGATCTTTATTCCTTGATACTAATCATTTTCCGAATTCATCTCATAATAATCATATTTGTTAAAGGGTTGTTTATTATAAATACTAAATTTTAGTTTAACGCTTTTCTCTTTGACTATGTCAATTACTCATGTCAAGGAAATTGACAACCCACAATTTATTCTTTTTCCGTTCTCGTTTTAGACGGGGAATCATAATCAGTTCCCTCGTTTTACGCTATTGACCCGTAGGTTCTTTCACTTAGTCTCATAGGCTAATTCTTTAGATTTCCCCCTTTTTAAGGTGAGTCCCAACAGTTCGTTTCTTTCTATTTATGACCCAACGGTCTCCTTCGTCCCGTAGACCTTATCACTACGTTTAATCCCGTAGGTTATGATGATCCCATAGATCATCTTTTATTCACGTCTATATTCAAATGTATATTTATACATATATAGCTTTAAAGCATCCCTTGTTTTGTTTGGAATCATTTACTTTTGCTTTTGAACTTTATTTGACCTTGACCGTAGTCTAAGGTTTCATTTGTTTACTTTCGGACTATTTTCCAACTTTACGACTTCTAACGTGTGACACCTGTGCCTCCACGTCCATCAAACAAATACTGTATCAATGAAATATTTTATTTCATACTTGGGATTTGTATATATATGTGTATCCTTTGCACATATCAATTCTTGTTCGATTTCAAGCTCTAAATCGCTTTCTGGAAGGTTATACGCGCACTGATGCGTAAATATAACCCGTTTAATGCAAAAAACACTCCGGAATAGTGAAATAGGCTTAACATACCTTAAATAACCTTTACATAACTTAGAAATAAGTTTTGAAGGCTTTGGTATGACAAAATCAAGTTAATTCGCTTACAGGGAATAAATTTGACAAACTGCGAAAGTATGCCAATTTGAACTGTAACAGACATTCCAGAACATGACCATAAGTTAAACATACCACAAATATCCTTTACATAGCTTAGAAATAGGCTTTGAGGGGTTCGGTGTGCTAAAATAAACTTTTGGGTCATTCAGGGACTAAAAGCGTCAAAAAGTGCACAAGTTTGCACTTTCGCGCATATCTTGCGTTCTGAATACATCCGGACATCCAAAAATTTATGTAAGCACTAAAATATTTTATTTTAGTGTTTGGCATGAGAAAAATCCATTAGTCGCGCAATTTGGATCGTTTTTCGCGCTTATGCGCATTCCGTCGTAATTAAGCAAACATCGCATTCGTACGACCAAACGAACCAACATCCGGCATATTTTTGAGCATGTTTCATGTCCGCAATGTTTAGGCATCATTTTAGGGCCTTAATGTTGGCTTAACGGGCCTTAAACGTGTCGGAAATGGCCTTAAAACACAACAGGGACCAAAACTGTCATTTCTGAAAGTTGTTTGCTGATCAGACAGGCCAGGCGGCCCGCGTAAACCCAAGGTGATACCTTACGCGGCCCCCGTCAGGCTCCCAGACCAGATTCAATGTATTAACAGCCTGTTAACAGCCTTTCAAACACCCCAAAGGCCAATGCCATGTGTCAAACTCTTGTGGTGGGGGCAAAATGAGTTACCATAACATTCCGACAAGTGTACGGGTGAGATCAAGGCACGTTATCCAAGAAAAGATCCTAACGGTGGTCCATTTACTATAAATACCCACCTCAACTTCACTCATTCCTCACAAGAATCTGATCTTAGAAGCTCTAAGTTGAAACCATTGTTTCATACCTGAGCTACTTGGATCAAGATTAGCATTCGGGGACCCTTTGTAAGTGTTCCTTCGTTCTTTTATTGCTTTTCGAGTCCGAAAGTCAAAATTTGTTTGACTTTCTGCATTGACCAGTTTATGGTCAATGCGAAGTTCGTTTGAACTTTGCAACGTGATTGTAATCACGATGGTTATAGTCCCTTGTGACTATGCCTACTGATTACCACGTTGTCTAGGGTCGTAAGGGTAAGCGATCTAATAAATCGCTTATACCTTCGAACCCGACCCATTTGGTCGATCATTAGGATCCGACCAAACACATTAGGTGACAATAGTATATAGGGAATAACCTTCCGAGGTTATACCTTATGGTCGCTTCGTTTAAGTAGTTGTATGATAGGTAGTTTATATGCCTTAGGTAAATTACCAAAATGCCCCTTTTACGCCAAAATTCATATTAAGAATATGTAACATAACTTTTGGTATCTAAACTGATTTGATAACAATATTATACATGTTAAGGCATATTTTACTTATCATAGGACTAGTTAGGCATTCCGAACGCGTTTTACGCGAACGACGCGTTAAAGTAGCATAAGCTACCTAAACGGGTCGTAATGGGTCGTAAGCACTTAGGTTAAGTTTAATTTTAGTATGTAGGCTTTGTTAAACCATATTACATGAGTCTCCATACTCGTTTGGTTTACGAACCCTCATTCTATCCGATCTTCCGATTTAGGTCCGGTTTATTAATGTAGTTACCTATATTAGGTACCGTTTGATATCCGTGATCTCTAGCATTGTTTGGTTGTTACTCAAGGACTACTAAGCAATCTCAAGTGAGTATATAGACCCCTCTTTTACTATTTTTCAAACTGTTTTGGGGTGGAACACATGTGCCTACTTGTTACTTTCATGCTTTCCTGTTTTCACATCATATACTTGCTATGTTCATTAGTACATTTATAGTACATGATTTCATTGTGTTTTATGTTATGTATGCCCATTGTGTGCGTACTTAGTACATTATTTTACATTACATTTTATGCTATGTATGCCCATTGTGTGCGTACTTAGTACATTATTTTACATTACATTTTATGCTATGCTATGTATGCCCATTGTGTGCGTACTTAGTACATTATTTTACATTACATTTTATGCTATGCTATGTATGCCCATTGTGTGCGTACTTAGTACATTATTTTACATTACATTTTATGCTATGCTATGTATGCCCATTGTGTGCGTACTTAGTACATTATTTTACATTACATTTTATGCTATGTATGCCCATTGTGTGCGTACTTAGTACATTACCTTTTTCATCACATGCTTACATTTTGGTATGACATTTGGTTTGTTTAAATGGGACAATGTACATTCATTAACATCGATCATGCCGCTCGGTAGTAGGTAGTGGTACCATAGGACTTGACAAATCCCATTCCTGTAATCTCGGGTTTGTTTGGATGGAAGGAATGACCGAATCCGAATACATTTTTTTGATAACCTTTACTAAAAGGGTTATCCGACTGTCGCAAGGCTTGGATGTATGAATTTTCACAATACCGCATAAATGTTTATATCAGTATAGCATGCATTCATTACACAAAACATTTTGACATTTACATATGGTTTAGTTGATATATTTCACTTACCATACATAAACATTTTGACATTTACATACACAATTCATGATTTACATTAGACATAAACATTAGACATAGACATTAGACATGGTTTTCACATAAACATTTTGACATTTGATTATACATAAACATTTTACTTTGGTGGTTTGGTTTGAGTAAGTGATTTAAGTAACGACGCATGTGTAATATGATACAAGCATGGTGGATACGCCGTTGGTACTTCCTATATATAAGTGTTTGTATGGTGTTACATATCGTAACGTTATTTGCATCATTTCAATTTGAGACATATAACATTTTATACAAATAACATACTTTTCACAAGACATTGTTTTACAAACAACTTATCTTATACAAACTCATTTTACTTGGTTATTCATTTAACCATACATTATTCTCTTATTTATACATATCATCTGAACATATTGTTTTTCAAACGATTTACAAAACAAATCAATTTACAAGGTTCATGACTGACTTTTGCTAAACAACTCTTTTCTAAACTTACAAGTCATGAATCCTATTTTCACAAAACCTATGTATCTCACAGGCATTTTTATGCTGACGTACCTATTTTCACATGTGTTTCAGGATATGATGCATAGGATTTATCAAGATAAACATAGGCGGACTTGGGCCTTAGTGACAATAAAAGATGCAAGACTAGTTATTTATGTTATGTTTCTTTGATTATCAAGACATTGTAACTCTTTTATTTAATAAAACAATATTTCAATTTCCATGTGTTATGAAACAATGATTCTGTTACAACACTCCCCGACGTTTCTGCCACGTTTTGTTGTTTTACGTGGTCGGGGTATGACAAAAAAGTTGGTATCAGAGCTCATGGTTATAGGGAATTAGGTTATTAGTAATACTTTGACCTAGTCTATAACCTTCCTAGGACCCTAATGCGAGTTTACTTGCGTTTAGTCATAAAACAATACTGTCACTTATCCTTAGGCGACAACCACAACAAGAACATAAATTTCAAAACCGCTTTGAAAACTAATCATCTGTTCTAGGATGATTGATTACTAGGTTTTGAACCCTCTGTTGTAAGGTTTTGAACCCTCTGTTATAAGGTTTTGAACCCTCTAAGTTTTCAAATCTCGTCAAAGTTTGGGTCGTATAATGTGAACACGTGCAAACTGGAAGAGTGGATGCATGTACTCTGAGTTTTCTGTCTAAGGCTAGAGTGTTCGTACAAATCCACATAATCGGACCTGTCACTCTTACCTGGGAACTCTTGGGGTGAGTGTTCACTTATAGGCGAGCATGTCTTCAGTGATACATTAATATGATCCGTTCACTTTGATTTGTCACCGTCTCATTTGTTTGCCTTAGGTAACAAACAAATGATCGCAAATTCTTATGCATTGCCATTCTGTATTGTTTATCCGATGATATTTCACTTGTTTCTTCCTATATCTTTCATTTTCTTCTAGAATGTCTCTTCCTCTCAGCAACGGTCAAATGTCCGAGCGAACAGCCAAATTTGCCCAGCGAATAGGCGAAGTGATTCTGAAGACTGTGGATTTAGGCATTGCCATGTATCGTCTCCAGAATGAAGCCACTCAAGAGCCACCAAAGGAAGCAGAAGTCAAGCCAGCACCAAAATCAAGGAAGTGTAAGGCTTCCAGGAAACCCGCAGCAGTCACACATAATCGAGCGGGACCTAGCCAAGTGACAGCACTACCAGCCAGAAAGCCATACAACGGAACTGCACCCTTGTGCAACCAATGTAGCCTCCATCATCAGGCTAGTGTGAAGTGCCGCAAATGCCAAATTTGTGGACTTATAGGTCATACGGCAAGGGTTTGCCCAACTACAGCAGTACCAAATCAAACAGGACCCATCCGGGTGGCAACACCACCTGCTAAGAAGCAATACAAGGGAACGACACCAATATGCGACAAATGTAATGGGCATCACCAAGCTCACTTACAGTGTCGTCTGTGTGTATCATGTGGGCGAGTTGGTCAGCTGGCAAGTGCTTGTCGATATAACCCGAACCAAGGTGGTCCAAATCAACCACAAGCCGACTCTGCTCAAGCTCGTTTCTCACCAGGGTCTTGCTACAACTGTGGCGAGATGGGCCATTTCCTAAGGGATTACCCAAAGCTTGCTAATGCAAAACCAACCCACGGATGAGCAGTTGGCTGACTAGAAGATGTTGCTGTCTTATGCTTTTGTTCTTCTATTTTCTTGTAATGTGAAACACTCTGTTTTGTTTATAAATAAATTATTGTTCACAATTCTGATATACGAGTGTAGTTACATGTGTGTATGACTTTTCCTATGATACCTACATCAAGGAACTGTATTCCTTACAAACTACTCTTGCGATTTTTTCCCATTCTTGCGTTTTCTCATGATTCCCTTGGACAAATTCTAGGTACTCGTTTCATTCTAAGATACGAAGTACAGAAAATAAAGTGACATTATGAGTAATCATGCTTCTGCAGATCCGTGCCTTTGAATCCTTGGTTAGATAACTAAGGGTATTTTCAAATCTCATACCCATTACGTTTTGATTTTTCAACATACACAGTACAAGTATTTCAAAAACAATCTTCATGATCTCAAAACATTTCATATAGTTTGAAAACAATTTTTTTAAAATACGTTGTCTATGTTATTTCAAAAACATTGGCTATGCTTTCAAAAACAACCTTCATAATTTCAAAATGTTTCATATAGTCTGAAAACAATATTAACATAGTACATTTTCTTATCAAGTGCATGATTTCGAAAAGCATCATTCATGTTTTCAAAAACCTTATACATAATTTCAAAATTCATCTCGCATGATTTTAAACCAAATTTTTTTATATAAATATATACCTACCTAATACACCTACGTTATGATTTCAAAATTATTATATATAAGGTTTCAAAAACATTGAACACATTTTAAAAAAAAAAAACCCATGCATAGTTTTCAAAAATATTTTCTTCATACATTGACTTAACTTTCAAATTTCGCTTCATATGTCGCCTTGGCATGTCTGGCATCTGAACTTCATAAGCATTTTACTTCATGTTTTGACCTAAGCACATCAAGTGGAAGGTTTCAAAACATCTTCAACTTCTAAAATCCATATAGGATCTTTTTATCTTCACATTTAGACCCTTGTGGATGAGTATCATTCAAATCAGAGTCCTTAATTGGATTCCTTATGTACCTAAATTCGAACATTTCGGTTCCTTGTAATCGAAATCGAATTTTTCTTTTAAAAATCTTTCTATCTTTATAGTTAGATTCTTGATAATGTTTAAAGTACCAAATGAAATCCACGAGATGGATTCCTAGTGTGCTTTAAATACATGTGCTCTGTTAGCAAAACAAATTAACAAATTAAAGATCTAGATAAAAAAATCTTTGTGGTTATATGACTATGTGTTTATGCATCTTGTGTTTTCTTTTATGCATTTTGTGTTTTTGTATACTCTGGGTATTCGTTATCCAAATCCTCGTAGAATCTTTCATATCTTCATATGAGGGATTCGTAGTAGGATATTCAAAAAGGTACTACCTTAAATCCTTAATGGGCTTCTATGTAATAGTTAAGACCCTTGGATTATATAGTACCACACCATGATTCATAAGAGACCCTTTTAGTGGTCTAGTAAAAAAGATTGATTCAAAAATCTGGTTAAGAATGACATGTGATGATATAAGCTGAAAAGACTCCTTGGTTGTCTATTAAAATCATTTATTGATTTAATAAAAGGGACCCTATGGTGGTCTAGTCACACTCATCACAGGTTTGTTCATTTGGTTTTCCCCTACACATTATAAAATAGACTGTGTGAACTATGCAAGGAATTATCTAATTATGGACGCGTACATAATTATGAAATTCAGTGCACGGAGACCACAGTAAGATTTATTATGTGTAAGAACCGATAGTGACAACAATAACAAAATGAGAACGATGTAATGGAGGTACGGTGGACGCACCAATGACGCTTCATATACTTGTATATAAGTATCCCTCTTACATTGCAAGCATGATGTTATTAAAGTTACTAGAAGTTCAGAACCCTAACCAATGTTGTTCGATCTTTTCAACTTCATGTTTTAAACTCTCACAAGTTTCCTCTAAATAAAATTTCAGGACGAAATTTCCTAAAGTAGGGGAGACTGTGACACCTGTGCCTGCACGACCATCAAACAAATACTGTATCAATGAAATATTGTATTTCATACTTAGTATTTTTATAAATATGTGTATCCTTTGCACATATCAATTCTTGTTCGATTTCAAGCTCTAAATCGCTTTCTGGAAGGTTATACGCGCACTGATGCGTAAATATAACCCGTTTAATTCAACGAACACTCCGGAATAGTGAAATAGGCTTAACATACCTTAAATAACCTTTACATAACTTAGAAATAAGTTTTGAAGGCTTTGGTATGGCAAAATCAAGTTAATTCGCTTACAGGGACTAAATTTGACAAACTACGAAAGTATGCCAATTTGAACTGTAACAGACATTCCAGAACATGACCATAAGTTAAACATACCATAAATATCCTTTACATAGCTTAGAAATAGGCTTTGAGGGGTTCGGTGTGCTAAAATAAACTTTTGGGTCATTCAGGGACTAAAAGCGTCAAAAAGTGCACAAGTTTGCACTTTCGCGCATATCTTGCGTTCTGAATACATCCGGACATCCAAAAATTTATGTAAGCACTAAAATATTTTATTTTAGTGTTTGGCATGAGAAAAATCCATTAGTCGCGCAATTTGGATCGTTTTTCGCGCTTATGCGCATTCCGTCGTAATTAAGCGAACATCGCATTCGTACGACCAAACGAACCAACATCCGGCATATTTTTTATCATGTTTCATGTCCGCAATGTTTAGGTATCATTTTAGGGCCTTAATGTTGGCTTAACGGGCCTTAAACGTGTCGGAAATGGCCTTAAAACACAACAGGGACCAAAACTGTCATTTCTGAAAGTTGTTTGCTGATCAGACAGGCCAGGCGGCCCGCGTAAACCCAAGGTGATACCTTACGTGGCCCGCTTCAGGCTCCCAGACCAGATTCAATGTATTAACAGCCTGTTAACAGCCTTTCAAACACCCCAAAGGCCAATGCCATGTGTCAAACTCTTGTGGTGGGGGCAAAATGAGTTACCATAACATTCCGACAAGTGTACGGGTGAGATCAAGGCACGTTATCCAAGAAATGATCCTAACGGTGGTCCATTTACTATAAATACCCACCTCAACTTCACTCATTCCTCACAAGAATCTGATCTTAGAAGCTCTAAGTTGAAACTATTGTTTCATACCTGAGCTACTTGGATCAAGATTAGCATTCAGGGACCTTTTGTAAGTGTTCCTTCGTTCTTTTATTGCTTTTCAAGTCCGAAAGTCAAACTTTGTTTGACTTTTTACATTGACCAGTTTATGGTCAATGCGAAGTTCGTTTGAACTTTGCAACGTGATTGTAATCACGATGGTTATAGTCCCTTGTGACTATGCCTACAGATTACCACGTTGTCTAGGGTCGTAAGGGTAAGCGATCTAATAAATCGCTTATACCTTCGAACCCGACCCATTTGGTCGATCATTAGGATCCGACCAAACACATTTGGTGACCATAGTATATAGGGAATAACCTTCCGAGGTTATACCTTATGGTCGCTTCGTTTAAGTAGTTGTATGATAGGTAGTTTATATGCCTTAGGTAAATTACCAAAATGCCCTTTTTACGCCAAAATTCATATTAAGAATATGTAACATAACTTTTGGTATCAAAACTGATTTGATAACAATATTAGACATGTTAAGGCATATTTTACTTATCATAGGACTAGTTAGGTATTCCGAACGCGTTTTACGCGAACGACGCGTTAAAGTAGCATAAGCTACCTAAACGGGTCGTAATGGGTCGTAAGCACTTAGGTTAAGTTTCATTTTAGTATGTAGGCTTTGTTAAACCATATTACACGAGTCTCCATACTCGTTTGGTTTATGAACCCTCATTCTATCCGATCTTCCGATTTAGGTCCGGTTTATTAATGTAGTTACCTATATTAGGTACCGTTTGATATCCGTGATCTCTAGCATTGTTTGGTTGTTACTCAAGGACTACTAAGCAATCTCAAGTTAGTACATAGACCCCTCTTTTACTGTTTTTCAAACTGTTTTGGGGTGGAACACATATGCCTACTTGTTACTTTCATGCTTTCCTGTTTTCACATCATATACTTGCTATGTTCATTAGTACATTTATAGTACATGATTTCATTGTGTTTTATGCTATGTATGCCCATTGTGTGCGTACTTAGTACATTATTTTACATTACATTTTATGCTATGTATGCCCATTGTGTGCGTACTTAGTACATTATTTTACATTACATTTTATGCTATGCTATGTATGCCCATTGTGTGCGTACTTAGTACATTATTTTACATTACATTTTATGCTATGTATGCCCATTATGTGCGTACTTAGTACATTATTTTATTCATCACATGCTTACATTTTGGTATGACATTTGGTTTGTTTAAATGGGACACTATACATTCATTAACACCGATCATGCCGCTCGGTAGTAGGTAGTGGTACCATAGGACTTGACAAATCCCATTCCTGTAATCTCGGGTTTGTTTGGATGGAAGGAATGACCGAATCCGAATTCATTTTTTTGATAACCTTTACTAAAAGGGTTATCCGACTGTCGCAAGGCTTGGATGTATGAATTTTCACAATACCGCATAAATGTTTATATCAGTATAGCATGCATTCATTTCAAAAAACATAACTTTGATTTAAACCATGTTTTACTTCAATACCTTGTTTTTGTGCATTTTACATATGGTTTAGTTGATATATTTCACTTACCATACATAAACATTTTGACATTTACATACACAATTCATGATTTACATTAGACATAAACATTAGACATAGACATTAGACATGGTTTTCACATAAACATTTTGACATTTGATTATACATAAACATTTTACTTTGGTGGTTTGGTTTGAGTAAGTTATTCAAGTAACGAGGCATGTGTAATATGATACAAGCATGGTGGATACGCCGCTGGTACTTCCTATATATATGTGTTTGTATGGTGTTACATATCGTAGCGTTATTTGCATCATTTCAATTTGAGACATATAACATTTTATACAAATAACATACTTTTCACAAGACATTGTTTTACAAACAACTTATCTTATACAAACTAATTTTACTTGGTTTTTCATTTAACCATACATTATTCTCTTATTTATACATATCATCTGAACTTATTGTTTTTCAAACGATTTACAAAACAAAACAAATCAATTTACAAGGTTCATGACTGACTTTTGCTAAACAACTCTTTTCTAAACTTACAAGTCATGAATCCTATTTTCACAAAACTTATGTATCTCACAGGCATTTTTATGCTGACGTACCTATTTTCACATGTGTTTCAGGATATGATGCATAGGATTTATCAAGATACACATAGGCGGACTTGGGCCTTAGTGACAATAAAAGATGCAAGACTAGTTATTTATGTTATGTTTCTTTGATTATCAAGACATTGTAACTCTTTTATTTAATAAAACAATATTTCAATTTCCATGTGTTATGAAACAATGATTCTGTTACAACACTCCCCGACGTTTCCGCCACGTTTTGTTGTTTTACGTGGTCGGGGTGTGACTTATTTCTTTGTTACAATATTGAGAGTTTCCCACTTGGATAATTATCCCCAATCCAAGTTTCCATATGAACTAATCCTATTATTTCTTTGTTATTCATCATCGTGAATAACACATATTTCTATTAAACTTCTCTTAGAAACATCATCCCGAATAGATATCCTATTCATGTTTTATCAGATATATGCAACAGTTATCCCCTACGTGTTTGTTGCATATTACTACTTATGCGATTAAATTTAAAAGCGTGCACCTGGTAATGCTTGCCCTAACGGGCTTCTCTTGCCGTGAACTTTGTTCGCGATCATCACGCGATTTAGGTCCTCAATGAGTGTGCTCAACTTGTCATACGTCGGACCGTTCCACCGTCATATCCACAATTCGTTCAACTCTCGTCATCTTCAGATGCGAGTGTCCTTCAACTAAACATTTACAAAAGTTAGTAATTTCGACACTTATAAACGCCCGTATTGTAATACAAGGCTTTTTACTGTACGTGTCAACGCATGTAATTTCGTTAACTGTATCAATCATTTTAATTGGGGTAGCGTGTATTACGCGATAACCCTATGTGTTATTTACAACACTTTAACATGTTAAACCATTAACATACATGTACTTACCGGATTTGCGATCAAGCCTCGAACCGAACATACTTTATTCTTTAACCATGAGCTCTGATTACCAACTTGTAACACCCTTGCTTGTTTTATAATATTTTATATAAGTTTCGTATAAATACATGTTTATACGATTGCACATACGTATGAAAATACGAGTTTACTAAAACTTTTACAATAAATAAAAAAATAGTACAACATAATGTAATTGAGTTCGTCATTTAAAAGTTATGACGTAACGCCGTGCAGAAGCTTTTAATCTCGTGTGTTTGGTTCTTCGTTGAGCTTGATCTTCATCCGGGCACTCTTGGCTATCACCTATGATCAAAACCAACTTAGAAGTTAACTTTTATAGTTAAATAACAAGTTTAAAGAAGTTATATGGGTCAAACAAACAAAAATTAAACAATTTTCGGAATCAGGGGGCTAGACGCTACGTCTAGGGGCTGGACGCTACGTCTAGGGGCTGGACGCTACGTCTAGGGGCTAGACGCTACGTCTAGCCCCTTTTTTGACAGCAAGTTGCTTTAATTGCTGCTGCATTCGCCTAGCTCAACATTTTATCAAATCCAAACTTAAATCCACCATATCTTTTGATTCGTAAGTCCGTTTTAAGAGATTCTTTTTCCTACGCGTTTGTAATTTAATTCTCCATTATATGGAGTTAAAATTTATCATTCAAACTAATAAAATACCAAATTTTAAGCAGTCGGCTTATTATTCAAAATCAACATTTTGACCGGTTTGTATTTAAAACCACTCCCTTGGTTTTAAACAACAAAATATACACCAATGTATTTAACCAAAAATCCTTTGCTAGGGTTCGAAATTTTATTTTGAATTACGAATGCACATGAAACCATTTCGACCCATTTAGAGAATATTAAGCATTCTAGTCTAAAACTCGTTCTTTTCCTTTCACACTTCATAATTCCACATTCAAGGTATCTACCTATATCTCATAACCATAATGCAAGTTTCCAAACAACCCATATGGGTCGTTTGCCTAATATACCCATCAAGGGCTTTTTGGTTAATTTTTAATCCCTCAATTTACTACGAAGGACTTCCACTAATTAATTGACCACAATACCACTTTTAACTATAAATCTAACTATATTTACCTGGCTCGGGTCATAGCATTGACCCGTTTACATACCTCTTGCTTTAAATTTTCTAATTAAAGCAACGCAACATATGTTATTTCCTGTAATCACAAAACTCAACAAGTAGTCGTCAGTTATTAATGTCAAATGATATTAACACACCATTTGACTCGTTCAGTCGACAAGACCATTTTCGCTATATCAACCTTAAACATATTTTAACTAAGCTTGTCTATATAAATGTAACGAGACGACAAGTTGCGTACCTTTAAAGGGTTCCCTTCAAGCGCATGTCCACTCCGGTCTGTCCGCTTGAAAACTCGACTCCTTTGTCTATAGAGTTCAATCAACGATTTGTTTAGAACTCCATTCATGACATATAACACATATTTCACAATGTTATTCGAATATGCGTTTTTATTCGAAACTTAACATCCTAGCTTTCTCTTAGGCATTTTAACAAACACCTTATGGGCAGTAATTTACATAACTCATTATCAAGTTCATAACTTGTCATATAGCCAAATTTAACATCAATCGGACAGTTTTATATAAAGGGTAACATAAATAAATCAGAAATCGCTTCATAAATATCAAATTACACTAGAACAACATTCGAAATTCTAGTGTTCATCAAGTTCACAACAACCCACTAATCACCTTCAATGGTGTTCATGGAATTTACTACAATTAGGCATGATTTCATCATATACTTGTCTAGGGCTTACTCCTAGACACTATATTGTTCCTATTCCATCCATATAACAAACATGCAACCATAAATTTCGAATTTTCTAAGATCACGCAGAAATTCAACTAGAGATTTCTCATGAAATTCACATACCTTGTGACCTCCTTATGGTGGAGATCATCAATCTAAGCTTGGATTTCGTTTTTGAATGGATTTGTGCCTTCAATTTGTGAATTTTTGGGTGAGTTAGGGTTTTGAAGAAACCTGGTCGCCCCCTCTGTGTTCTAGTCAATCCACACACCAGTGTGTGTGTTGGATTTTTCTTTTATTTGTTTTTAATAAAACTTGTTTCATATTTGGCACTTTTAACCCTCCTACTTTCATGAGGTTTTTATTTTGGGTGTTTCTAACACTCTAATTTAGTATCACTAAACTCTTATCTAACTAGGTTAGTTTTATCACTAGTTAGTTTATCTTGTTAATATCAACGTCGGATTTATAATAAAAGGATTTATATTTTAGGGGTGTTACATACACCCCGTTACCTCGGGTCCTTTATAAGCTTTGTTTCCTCCAAAGCTTTGATTCACTTTTTAGTTAATATTAGGCTTACTTATTTATATCCTAATATTTTCCGGGTTTATTTTTATCACTACTGTATTTTACCCATTTATTTTTGGTTACTTTATTATAATTAACAAACCCGTTTTTGGGGTGTTACAGTCAACGTTACATAGAGTAATTGAATAAGTACGTGAGAGTTTTCATCGGGTACAGCATCATTACAACATTATTCAACACCTGGTTGGTGTTTAGTGTTGTAGACTCCTGCTGGGATTGCGGTTGTTGCTGGAGCTATGAGCTGCGTTGGCGGTGCGGGGAGTGCTAGTGTGCCTTAAGTTCGTGGCCCGATGCGGTAGTGGTGGGTATGGTGCCCAAAACAGTTGCAATTTGCGCAATAGCGACAGTCGGCTTCTGGCTGGTGGTGATAGGTACACTTCAGACACAAGGGCAGGGATCCAGTGTAGGCGCACTTTGAGCGAACCGGAACTGCTTGGAGGGGTTCTGGCTGTGGCAGTTTAGTTGTTGAAGAATTTAGGCTTGGGCCCTTTCGTTTGCGGCTGGGTTGAGCTTCTTGTGGCGGTGTGTTGTCCTCGGAGGATTCGTCTGAGGATTCGCTGAAAGAAACGTCTGAGGAGTTGTCAGAGGAATCATCAGAGGAGTCAATGACGATTACTTGATTAGCCTTTTTGGTTGGATTCTTGGAGAAAAATCCATCCAAGACTCGTTTGTCGTTGATCTCTGCGGCTAAGCGATAGGTTTCTTCGATGGTAGCAGTTTTCGCAGCTTCGATAAAATCGACCACACACTCCGGCAAGGCACGGATGTACTTCTTGATAGCCTTTTTGGGAGTGTCGACTTGGTTTGGGCAAATAATGCTAAGCTGTTTGAACCTTGCTATGAGGCCTGCGTTGTCACCGTCGATTTGCTTTATTTCCCAAAATTCGTTCTCTAGCTTCTGGACTTCGTGGGGAGGGCAGTACTCTTCCTTCATGAGATCTTTCAGCTCGTTCCAGGAGAGAGCGTAAGTTGCTTCGTTCCCATGTTTGTTACGCTCGGCTGTCCACCAGTCGAGGGCTCTTGATTGAAATACTCCTATAGCGCATGTGGTGCAAAAATGCTCGGGACACCCACTCTGACGAAGGGTCACCTCGTTGGCATCAAACCACTGGAGTAGCTGAGATACACCTCCTTCACCTGTGAAGGACATTGGGTCATAGGTTTTGAAGTGTTTGTAGAGGAAGGTAGTCTGCGACGCATGGGTCTTAGAGTCTTCCGGGGTTCGAGAGTTGCTGAGAGATTGAACCTGTGCAACGATTTGAGAAATGACCCTGGCCACTTCCTTCGCCACGAGTGAGGCGATCCTCTTATCGGCGCTTCGTCTGGCTCTTCTCTTGGCTGCATGTCTCAAGGCGGAATCGTTCGAAGATATCTAAATGAAAAGATATTTGGAGTGAGATTCGACCATAATGATTTCTGAGTATGCGATGCGATTGAGCGCATTTAAAACTTGTTGCAGGTAGTATAGTAATACATATTCACATAGCAGCCACATAGGAGACACGAGATTCCTAAGTTCTCACGTATCACACATGTAATTGTATAATATATATGCTTACATAGATACATGTTTGTATAGATAGCGCGAGGACGCGATGAAGAGAGAGAGAGTTATTAGACTTTAGTTTCGTTGCGGAAGTTCGTTTCTTGTTTTATATTGCGATGGCTGTGCGAGTTGTGCATACATAAAGCGGGGAGCGAAAAGTGACAAATTGATAAAGCGGTAAAGTCAAAAAGAAATGATAAAGCGTAAAATCGAAAGCACGTAAAATTCGACGTTCGCGACTTAAATTAGATGGAGTGTCTGGGGTGTTAGACATTGACTGCCCAAACTGATTCAACAATCCCTACAAGTTCTAACACACACGTTGGCCTGATGGACTATGCTCTCACTAGGCTGCAACTACAGCTTCATCCTTCCAGTTACAACGCAACTCGAGTTGTTGGTATCGTTGAGACTTTGGTGAGAGCTTTTGAAAACCATTTTAGAGAGTGGAACGTGTTATTAAGATGCGGGTTTCACCCCTAACTTAACAACTTTGTTCCTAGCTGGGGTTATGCTCATCGAATAAATTCGGGAGTTCCATTAGATAGAAATGGAGATTTCCGCTGAGATGTGGATGTCACTCCTAGCTCAACGAAAGGTTCTCATACTAAGAATAACGCGCTGAGTGAGCGACCTATTGAGAGTTCCTTGTTTTCACACCTCATCTCGACACGATCACTCGTTGATGCTATGCGAGTATCGTCAAACGTGTATACTGTGTTGGCCTTAGGAAAGGCAAATAGAATTAAGCCTTAGGGAAGGCTTTCCTCGTGCGAAGCTGTAGTATACGGTATTCGGACAAGGTTGTAGTTTTAGCGAGTTCGAATGAGAGTATTAAGTAGGCCCGTACAAACCCCCACTGGGTTCGCGCGAGTCAGTCTGTTGGTACTTAGACTATAGACTTGGTCAATTCTAAGACTTCAACCCGGACGAGGTCTGATGTCTTACCTAATTCCCTATAGTTATGGCTCTGATACCAATCTATCACACCCCAACCGATAGCGGAAACATCGGGGTGCGGTACTAGGCGAATTAGATTGCTCAAGAGAATTCCATAACAACTATTTAGTGACAATATTTAGAGAGTTTGTTATCCCATAATAATAAACAATACATCAATAAACAGTCATACAGATTTTCATGTTCTCTCAAACAATACAAATCCGACAACCTAGATTTATTGTGAGTTCCTAGACTTCCTAACTTGATTTCGAGATAGCCTGCGATTATCCTGCAACATACGTTAAAGCGACGTCAATACAAAAAGTATTGGTGAGTATACAGGTTTGACATGGTGAATAAAGTAGATAAAAGCGCTACGAATTTCCTCATACATAAACGAGACACACAACATATACACTACAAAACAAATACTACCAGCTAAGTCACTCGATGCTAGCTAAGGTGGGATGTCGCGAGTAAAAGTCCTAGCACATATGTATCAAGTATCATGTGTAAATATGTATGACAGTAATTCGCTTGTGATAATAGTTTTGGTAAGTGCGTTTTAGATATGAACGTATGTTACACCCCAAAGTGTGTTAAAAGCGTAAAAAGGGGTCAAGTATACTCACAGTAGGTATTTAACAAGTAAACACAACTTGATTGGATTGATCCGATCGGAGGGTTGTCCGCTTGGGATGGATATGTTTGTGTATGATGGAACTTTGAAGTTTTCATTGTAGCATTTTAAAATGAGAGAAGTATCTCTACCATTCAGGTCGATCGATCGAACGGTCATCCAGACGGATGGTCGTTCGATCCGATGGCGATCCGTTCCAAGTGATATGTTAAAAAGTTCAAGTCCCTTGGTTAGAATAGTCATTCGATCGGATGGTCATCCGATAAGATGACTATTCGTTGGAGACTGATAATCTTTGAAAATTTGTAAAAGTTTAAGTATTGGAGACCACAAGTCATCCGAGACCACAAGTCATCTGATCGGACGGCAGTCCATTCAGCGACCTGATAGTTTGAAACTTGTAATATTTGGTTAAGTCTGAAAAGTTTGTGGTTTGGCCGAGACGGTATGACAACGTGTTTGAACTACGGGAACTTCTCCAAGTCCAAGTCATCTGATCGGATAGGAATCACCCCGTCGGATCAGTTAAATGTTGTTGACGGTTCTTCATGTTCAACCCATTAATCGGTCGTCTTGTCGTTCAGAATCTATTTTCAGTCCGGGTCTACACTAGAGATTGAGCGGTGAACCCGAACTAGTCCAGATTCTAACGAGTTTGAGTAAAAATTTAAGGAAATCGAAGAAAAGTTTGAAATATTAAAGAAGTGTTTAGATTTAGGTGAAATCAGTGTTTAAACATTGTAGAATTCCTTTAGATTTGAGTCGTTCTTGGTGGAATGAGGTCACACTTCGGTATTCATGAACACCCATGACGACGTCATCGTTGAACAGCCCATTTCATGTGGATTTCTTGGTTAAAAGTTGTGATTTGTTGGCGAAAATGATGAAGATGTGTGCCTAGATAAAAAAAAGTACAAGATTTGGTGCGAAAACTTACAAGAATCACGAGGAATTGAGGAAAATATCTTGAGAACGAGTTGGGTCAGAGGAGAGCTATCACATCAGTGAAAGGCTGATGTGACAGGTGGTATTTATAGGTGAGAGGAGAGAAAGGCGGTGTATGTGATTCGATAGGAGGGCCCTTCGATCAGATGGCCATCCGATCGAATGGTCATCCGGACGGATGACCATTCGAACGAATGGTAATTCGATCGGATGGCGCGTGTGAGTTAGTTTCTGACTTTTCATTTCGTGCATTGAGCGTTGCGTTACGTTTCGAGTAAGCGATGCGATAGTATTACACATTAGTTACACAATTAACATAACCAACCTAATAATCATAAAATTAACTTGTATATCGAATTTGTTATGCGATAGCGATGTGATTGCGTTTAGATAGTTTCAACAATTTCACTATTATTATTATTGTATATATAACAGGTCATAGCATAAGTAATTGCGTTGAGTCTGCGTTAGCCTTGCGACGCATTACGATGATCGCTGGGAACCGCTTAAGTACTCACGCAATGTCGTCGTTAGCGTGATTGTGTTGCAACACGACGATCGATGGGAGCCACTTAACTATTCACGCGATGTCATCGTTAGCGTTTGCGTATGCGTTGTCATGTATGATATAGCGTGTTGAAAGTATGCGAATATATATGTGAAATACCGTTGTAAGCGATATAGTTACATTATGATCTGAATCTCTGGTGCTAGGCGTAATGAGTGTAGCGAGAGTAACAAGCATGAAAGTGCGGGTTGTTACAATAGTAATGCTATCCCATTTCCAAACAGGAATTTCGGGTTGTTCGAGAAGACCTGAAGGACGCTGATTTTCAGCTTTGACCTTTGAGCAAGTTAGACATTTTGAGACGTAGGCGGCGATTTCCTTCTTCATACCAGGCCACCAATCGAACGTGTGTAAGTCATGGTAAATCTTATCAGCACCAGGATGAATAGAGTATCAGGATTTGTGAGTCTCATTAATAATGAGCTCACGAAGATTGTGACAATCTGGTACCCAGATGCGATTGAGACAGTATTGAAGTCCATCAGACTTAATTACAAGTTGATCGATTGTAGCACCTCGTATTTCAACGATTAGACTACCTTCGTTAACGGACGAGTATTGAGCTTCACGGATTCAAGCATGAAGATCACTAGTAATATGAAAACAGCGGATGCTACTAACATGTGCCTTACGACTAAGAGCATCGGCAACGACATTCTCCTTGCCAGGATGGTAGCGAATCTCGCAGTCATAGTCATTAAGCAACTCTACCCATCGTCGTTGACGCATGTTCAGTTCCTTTTGTTTAAAGATGTGTTGTAGGCTCTTATGGTCAGTGAAAACCACACACTTGGTACCATATAGGTAGTGTCGCCAAATTTTTAACGCAAAAATAACTGCGCCTAGCTCAAGATCATGGGTAGTATAGTTTTTCTCATGTATTTTAAGTTGTCGGGAGGCATAAGCGATGACCTTATCTCGCTGCATGAGAACACAACCAAGACCACGGTTCGATGCATCGCAATATACTACGAAATCATCATTCCCATCAGGGAGAGCAAGTACAGGAGCGTTACATAGCAGATTCTCAAGAGTTTGAAAAGATTCCTCTTGCTCAAGACCCCAAGCAAAAGGTTTCTCTTTCTGAGTTAACGAAGTGAGAGGTACAGCGATCTTCGAAAAGTTCGAGATGAATCAACGGTAATAACCCGCCAATCCTAAGAAAGAACGAATCTCAGATGCAGATTTAGGCGTGATCCAATTCTTCACTGCTTCGATTTTGGAAGGGTCGGCATGGATTCCTTGCTTGCTAACAAAATGCCCGAGAAATTGGACTTCTTTAATCCAGAATTCACACTTTGAAAACTTCGCGTATAAGCGTTCACCACGTAAGAGTTCTAATATGAGGCGTAAATGTCGTTCATGATCAGCTTGGGTTTTCGAATAAATAAGAATATCATCAATAAAGACTATCACAAAACGATCCAGGTAAGGTTTACAAACACGATTCATAAGGTCCATGAAAACGGCGGGTGCGTTAGTCAAGCCAAAAGGCATAACCACGAACTCGTAGTGTCCATAACGGGTGCGAAATGCCGTTTTGGGAATATCTTCTTCAAGAACACAGAGTTGATGATAACCAGATCGAAGGTAGATTTTAGAGAAGCGACTTGCGCCTTGTAGCTGGTCAAAAAGATCGTCGATGCGAGGGAGAGGATAACGATTCTTGACAGTGACTTTGTTAAGTTCTCGGTTGTCGATGCATATGCGGAACAAACCATCTTTCTTCTTGACGAATAGCACTAGAGCACCCCAATGTGAGGTACTCGGACGTATGAAACCTTTGTCGAGTAATTCTTGCAGTTGACTAGATAACTCTTTCATCTCAAAGGGTGCAAGTCGGTAAGGAGCCTTGACAATAGGAGTCAAACCAGGTATGAGATCAATTCGAAAATCAAAAGATCTAGGTGGAGGAAGACCTGGAAGATCTTTAGGAAAGACATCAGGGAAATCACGCACAACTGGAACATCACTTACGCTCTTTCCTTTTCCCTTTTGTTCCACTATGTGAGCCAAAAAGGCAAAGTACTGTTTACGTAAGCATTTATTCGCTTGAGTGCAGGACTTCAACTTAAGTCCTCTAGAAGGTCGGTCTCCATAGAGGTGCAAGGTGTCACCAGAAGGGAGAGGTAAACGAACATACTTCTCGTGGCAAGCGATTTCAGCGTGGGTATGAGATCAATAGTGAAAACGTGATCGCTATGAGTCAGGAGGCAATCACGAAGTATAGAGTCCACTAGAATAGACTTACCATCGACAATCTTGACTGAGAACGACTTAGGTAGTTCAGAGCATGCACAGTTTAACAAAGACTCAAATTCAACGGACACAAAGCTTTTGTCCGCACCAGTATCAAATAGGATCGAAGCGTAAAGATCATTAATGAGAAACGTACCATTAACGACGTCATGGTCGTTCTGGGCTTACTTGGCGTTGATGTTGAAAGTGCTTACTCGCGGGGCTTGCTGCTGCGGCTGCTCTTAATTCAACTGGGGGAATTGAGGACGGAGATGAGTAGTATCACCACACTTGTAGCAGGCTCGAGCGTTGTTTGCTGGTTTGGGGTTCTAAGGAGTCGGTTGAGCTTGCGGTGCAGGGGTAATAAAACAGTAAGCGGTGTTATGCCCATAACGGTAGGTAGTGCAATGGCAACAAGCAGAGTTTGCAGGGTGATGATAGTGACAGGTGTCGCATTTGGGATGAACCCCAATGTATGACTTCTTTGTGTTCTCAAGGGGAGCAGGGTTTGAATTTGCAGCAGGTATGATCGCATTGCAGCCATAATTTTTAGACTTTCGTTTCTTGTTCTTGCTGCCACCTGATTGCTGGGTGATCTGGTTAGCTGGTTTGGAGGGGGCAGGTGTGCTAAACTGCTTATCACGAACTCGATTGTTGTTCAGACTAGCTGCAAGTCGGTAAATTTCTTCAATGTTGTCTAGCTGTGCTGCTTCAAAGGAGTTATGCATGGCAGGAGGTAACCCATGAATGTACTTCATGATCATGCGTTTGGGAGTAGACACCAAATGTGGCACGATGATGCTGAGTTGCTTGAAACAGGTAGTATAGGCCAGATTGTCATTACCAACTTGTTTCAAATGCAAGAACTCTTCCTCGAGCTTTTGCTGCTCATAGGGAGGGCAGAATTCAAGCATCATCAGTTCCCTGACCTCCTCCCATGGTAAAGCATAGGCTTCATCATTGGAGCAGATGTTTCTCTCATTAGTCCACCATTCCAAAGCTCTTCCTTGAAAGACACCAGTAGCACTCCTAGTCTTGAGGTGTTCAGGGCACTCACTGTTGATGAAAGTAACTTCAATGTTGTCGGAACCATTCCAGCATCGCAGTCACCCCATCACTACCCGTGAACGGCTTAGGGTTGCAAGAAAAAAAAATGTTTGTAGCTGAAGCTCACAGGCTTAGGTTGGACTGCTTTCGAGTTAACAGAGGATGGAGGAGTGTTTGATCCCTGAATTTCAAAGACAATCTTGGGAACAATTCTTGCGATCTGATCGGTCATGAAAGACATCATCTTTTTCAGAGTGTTGGCCTTAGATCTCTTGTGAGGGTTAAGTCGACTAGACGACATCTAGAGATTCATACAAAGAATCCGGTGAGACTCGATCATAATGTTTTTGTTAAACTGATTCATATCACATAGTACATCACATAGCGTATAAATGTTTCAAATTGTATCACGTAGCACCCATGTTTCACATTGCATAACAAGTTTCACATTACATCATATAGAATAGTGAAAGCATCATAAATTTAGTTTGTTCACAAGAGGTTATTATTGTTTTAGATTGCGAAGATATGTGCGAAGTGTGTAACGATTTCAAAATGAGCGAGATAACAAGTATAAAACAACATAAAAATCGAGATAACATAAAAGAGAGGCTCATAAAACATAGGATTGTTTCGGGTAGAGAAACTTCGACTATTCCAAAGTGAATCGAAATCCTTTTTCGATTTAAGGAAACCTGCTTTGGCCTAATATACAAATACTCTCATCGTAAAAACGACTAACGATATTTGTCCTTCCAGTTACTACACTGTGACAATTGTGCTCTGTAATTGATGAACAATGCAAAACAATGTTAGTTATCAATTAAACAATGTGCTTTGGTGTTATTATATGTGTTATTGTGTGTGTATTTATGTTTGGTGATTTTACAATTCGATTCGATTCCGATTTCAAGCTTTAATCGCTTTCTGGAAGGTTATACGCAAGCTGGTGCATAAACGCAGTCAGTTTAAAGCGAAAAACACTCCAGAACAGTGAAATAGGCTTAACATACCTAAAATAACCTTTACATAACTTAGAAATAAGTTTTGGATGGTTTGGTGTGTTGAAAATAAGTCTATTCGATCGTAGGGACTATTTTTGTGTCAAACTGCGAAACTATACCGATTCGTATGGTATCGAAGAGTCCGGAACTTGATCATAAGCTAAACATACCATAAATAACGTAAACATAGCTTAGAAATAAGCTTTGATAGGTTCGTTGTGCAAAAATATGCTTATTTTATCTTACAGGGACTAAAAGTGTCAAAAACGACGTAAGTTTGCATTCATGCGCATATCTTACATTCTGACCACATCTTGACACTCAAAATTTTTGTACACACTAAAATATTTTTATTTTAGTGATCGGCATGCAAAAATACCACTCGTCGCTTAATTTGGTTCGTTTTTGCGTCTGTTACGACTTCCGTCATAATTAACCGAACAACGCAATCGTACGACCAAACGAGCCGACACCCGAGATATTTTTTAGCATGTTTTAAGTTCCCTATACTTTAAATTCATTTTAGATCTTTGAAATGGGGTTAACGGGGCTTAAACGTGTCAAAAAATGCATCGAAAATCAAGTTTGGGACTTCAGGGGCTAAATCTGCCATTTTTGAAAGTTGCTGGTCTGTAAGTAGTCCCCAGCACATCAGAATTTCAGAAACTTCACAGCAGCTTCCCAGCTCATTCTTGTGGCCCTTGTACGCAATTTTCATGTTTTGGGGACCAAGTTAACACCTCCCCAAGGCATCTAATCAGCTCCTAACAATTGTATGGCTAAGATTATTCCCTCCTTACCAAGAAATGATCTTAATGGTTTTGCAAAAACTATAAATAGCCAAGCCATTCATTGTTTCATTTGCTCATTCTCTCATTCTCTTCTCTACAATCTGATTTGGAGCTTTCTAATCTGATTGGAAACTTATTCTTTGTAGAAAAGATAGCAAGAACCTTTTGTAAGTCTTCTTTCATGCTTATTCTTTATGTTTAAGCAGAAAGTCAAACAGTTTGGCCAACAGTTTGACTTTCGGTTTTGACCATCAATTGGTCAAGTCAAAGTTTAATTGAACTTTGTAACGTGATTGTAATCATGATGGTTATAATCCTCAGCGATTATACCTACTGATTACCACGTTAACTAGGCATAGTGACGAGTCAAAGTTTCGGTCAAAATGCGTTTTAGCACGCATTTTGCAATGGAACTAATTTCTGGTATCAAAACCAATTGTTTTGATACCAAATAAGTTTTAGAAGCTAGTTAAACATGTTTTGTCATGTTTAACTCGTCACTATTAGTTTAGTGCTTGTTTAGGATCGTAAGTTAAGCGGTCTAAACAACCGCTTAGACTTTCGAACCCGACCCGTTTGGTCGATCATTAGGATCCGACCAAGCTTGATTAGTGATCATAGTTGCATAGGGAATAACCACTGAGGTTATACCTTATGATCACATAGGATTGGTTAGTTATTTGTTAAGTAGCTTGTATGCCCATAAAGAAATGACCAAATTGCCCTTTTGAAACATAAATCCGTATTTTACATATGTGAACATGTTTTGACATATAATCTGATTTAGTAACATGTTTAGGTATTATTGGGCATGTAAGACTTGACATAGCACATAGTTAACCATCCGAACATACTTTTGCGCGAACGATGCGTTAAGGTAGCATAAGCTACCTTAATGGGTCGTAACGGGTCGAAAGCACTTAGGCCAAGTTCCGAGCAAGGATGTAAGCTTTTTTAAACCATATCACATGAGTTCCAACACTCATATGGTTTACAAGACCTCATTCTATCCGATCCTCCGATTTAGGTGTTGATTTATTTACTAGCGATAAGATTACTAGGTACTACTTAAATTTCCTTGGTTTGCCTGAGCTTCGCTAAGTTCTTTAGATCAAGGATACCCTTCTAATCAATGTGAGTACATAGTTCCCCTATTTTACTGTTTTCAATTGTTTTGGGGTGATTCATATGTATTAAAACGATTTTGATATTTAAACGATGGTTTCAAAAACGATAAAGATGTTTTATATTAAACTAATAACGATTTCGATAATGTGAACGAAACTTGTCGGTTGTAATTACATAACAAATGACATTCATTAGCATTGATCAAGTTGACCAGTATTAGGTTATGGTACCATAGGATCTGACAAATACCGTTATCAGACTACACCCATGGTTATGTGTGGGGATTATGTAGGTAACGACCGAATCTGATGATTGTTAACTTACCCTTTGGTGGTTTGTTAATACGAGAAGCGAGGTAGTCGAGTCACGAAGGTTTGAATGTTATTAACGAGACGACCAAAAGTAGTTTCACAATTAAAACGAATACGATTTTGGGACGAGTTAAAACGATTTGGAACGACTTAAACGAGATAAAACGATTTGAACGAACGATTGGTTTGGGTTGTGATTAGGTAATGGGATGAGTGTAACATGATAGAAGCATGGTAGATACGCCGCTGGTACATCTTATATATAAGTGCTTTTATCATATTACATTTCATGTCATTATTTAGTTCACTTGGGAAACAATTTGAAACGATGTCACACAACGAGGTTTTCGAAATGATATAAACCATACGAGTTTTATTAACGAGTTTTAACAAGATGTTTTACGAATTGGTTTACTAAAAAAAATGTTTTGGGGTTAAGAATCATGGCTAACGATATTTTATATACTATAACCATCCTGATTTGAGTTGGTTAAATTATGTTGCAATACACTTTTCAAAACGAGGTTTGTATTTTTGACTCTTGTAGTCTAAATGAGGTACTGCAACATACAAACGAGCCATGAATTTCGATACTCTTATAAAACCTATGTGCTCGCCAGCATTTCTTTGCTGACTTTATTTTTACATATGTTTCATGTGATGTTGCGTGATGATTGCTAGGAAGCATGTTCACTTAGGATCTGGACAAGGCCTTAGTGACATAAAAACGATAGTAGACGATGTTTAATTTGTTTGTTTGGTTTTAAGATAACGTACATTACTTAATGAGTCAATAAAACGAAACTTTTAATTACCATGGTTGTGAAACGACGATTCTGTTACAACACTCCCCGATGTTTCCGCCACGGTTTGTTGTTTTACGTGGTCGGGCTGTGATAGAAGAGTTGGTATCAGAGCCAATGGTTATAGGGAATTAGGTTAATAGTAATGCTTTGACATAGACTATAATTTCTAGGACCCTAACGCAAGTATTCTTGCGTTTAGATTTTAAAACAATACCGTCACCTATCCTTAGGTGATAACCACAACAAGAACACAATAACAAATCCTCTTTGAAAATTAATCATCTATCCTTGGATGATTGATTACAAGGTTTTGTTCCCTCTTAGTTTTCAAAATCTCGTCAAAGTTTGGGTCCAAATAATGTGAACACGTGCAAACTGGAAGAGTGAATGCCTGTAACCTGAGTTTTCTGTCTAAGGCTAGAGTGTTCGTACAAATCCGCAGTATCGGACCAGTCACTCTTAGCTGGAAACTCTTGGGGTGAGTGTTCACTTATAGGCGAGCATGTCTTCAGCGATACATTATTATGACCTATTTACTTTGATTAGTCACTGCGTGTCGTTTGTTTGTTGAGGTAATGAACAAATGATCGCACTCCTTGTGTTTTGTCGATGTTTTCAATACCTCCTTGTTAGACAATGCCTCCTCAACGCGATGCTCAAACTTTTACTGCTAAAGAAGTCGCAGCCCTTGTCTCTTAGCAAATGGATGCTGTACTTCCAGGCGTTGTGACCCAAATCCATGAGTTATACAACAACAATAATGCTCAATGTAATTTCAAGAATTTCAATTCTGCTAAGCCGTTGAAGTTTTCTGGGTCACAAGGAGCAACTGCACTCCTGTAATGGTTTGAGAGTATCGAGAGCATATTCAGACATGTGCAGTGTCCGAATGCGCGTAAAGTTGAATTTGCTTCAAGCGTGTTTGAGAAGCGAGCTCTTACATGGTGGAACGGAGTGATGCGTGATAGGGGTTCTGAAGTGGCATTAGCACAAACTTGGGAAGAGCTCCGAGCTCTCATGATGAGAGAGTTCTGTCCCCGTCATGAGATTCGAGCTTTGGAACGAGAGTTCGATGATTTAAAGCAAGATGGGGGAGAACACCGTGCCTATACGGATCGATTCGAAGAGCTTAGTTTGTTGTGTCCCACTATGGTTACCCCACTGGAGAAAGCAATCAAGAGGTATATCGACGGTTTACCCGATTCTATTCAGGATATTGTGACCGGTGTTAATCCTACTACCGTCCGTCATGCGATCGAGTTGTCTGCTACCCTGACTGAGTCTCAAGTCAGGAAGGGTAAACTCACCCGCAAGGGTGATAAAAAGAAGTCAACCAATTCTGACAAGGAAAAGGGTAAGGGTAAGAAAGGTGAGTCGTCGAAAATGTCAAGGAAGCGCAAGGCTTCTCAGAACTTTGCTATCACCAACCAGAACCCACCGACTCAACCTCCTGCTAAGAAAGCATATGCTGGTACCGCACCTCACTGTGCTCGATGTAATGGTCACCATGTTGCCCAACAGGCCTGTAAACAGTGTGCTACGTGTGGTTGACTTGGGCATTTGGCCAACATTTGTCGTTTTGGTCAAAATCAAGCTGCTCAAGTTCCAGCACAAGCTCAAGGGAATGTTGCGAGATTCCCACCCGGTTCGTGTTTTAATTGCGGAGAAATGGGTCATTTCCGCAACAACTGCCCGAGATTGGTCAATGCGAATCCGAATGGTAACGCAATCGCGAATGTGAATCCCGCTCGTGGATGAGCATTCAATCTGAACGCGAATGAGGCGAGGGCGGACAACGAGGTTGTTAACGGTACGTTCCTTGTTAACAATCAACTTGCATATGTTCTTTTCGATTCTGGTGCCGATAGGAGTTTTGTTTCGTTATCCTTTGAGCCTTTACTTGCGATACCTAGAACTAAACTGAGGAAATCCTTATCTGTCGAAGTTGCGACTGGTAAACCACTCGTACTCGATTATGTTATTTGTGGTTGTCATTTGAACCTCGATAACCATCTTTTTCCCATTGACCTCGTACCGATGCAACTTGGGAGTTTCGACATTATCATGGGGATGGATTGGTTAACCAAACACCATGCTGAGGTGGTTTGTTTTGATAAGATCATTCGTATTCCCCTCTCGTCTAACGATGTCCTAGAGGTTCGTGGCGAGAAACCATCTGGTGGATTGAAACTCAGGTCGTGTACGAAAGCCCAGAGTTATCTACGAAAAGGATATGTTGCTTTCCTGGCACATGTCACCGAGGAGAAAGGCAAGAACAAGAGTATTCAGGATATTCCGATTGTTCGGGATTATCCAGAGGTGTTTCCTGATGAACTGCCAGGTTTGCCTCCAGTTCGTCAAGTCGAGTTTCATATTGATCTTGTACCCAATGCCAACCCGATTGCGAAAGCACCTTATCGTCTTGCACCGTCAGAGATGCAAGAATTATCGAAATAGCTTCAAGAGTAATCCGATAAAGGATTCATCCGTCCGAGTTATTCACCCTGGGGAGCTCCTATCCTCTTTGTGAAAAAGATAGATGGATCTTTTCGAATGTGTATCGATTATCGTGAGCTTAATAAGCTTACCATCAAGAATCGATATCCCCTACCCCGAATTGATGATCTCTTTGATCAGCAGCAAGGTGCTACCTATTTTTCCAAGATCGACCTGCGTTCTGGGTATCACCAACTTCGTGTATTCGAAGAAGATATTCCCAAAACTGCATTCCTCACGAGATATGGGCATTACGAGTTCACTGTCATGCCTTTTGGTTTGACGAATGCTCCAGCTATCTTCATGGACTTAATGAATAGGGTTTGTAAACCTTATTTAGACAAGTTCATCATTGTGTTCATCGATGATATTCTTGTTTATTCGAAGTCTCGAACAGATCACGAGCAACACCTTCGTTTGACTTTAGAACTCCTGAAGAAGGAACAACTTTTTGCTAAATTCTCCAAGTGTGAATTTTGGCTTAAAGAAGTTCAGTTTTTGGGACATATTTTCATCGAGCAAGGTATTCTTGTGGATCCATCCAAGATTGTTGCAATCAAGGATTGGAATACACCAACAACACCAACGGAAATTCCTTCTTTTCTTGGTCTTGCTGGTTATTATCGTCATTTCATTTCTAACTTCTCGAAGATTGCGGTTCCTCTCACTGCTTTGACTCAGAAGAATAAGCCTTTTGAGTGGGGACCCAAACAAGAAGAAGCGTTCCAAACCCTGAAACAGAAGTTATGTGATGCTACTGTTTTATCTTTACCCGAGGGAAACGATGATTTTGTTGTCTATTGTAATGCGTCCAACTTAGGCCTTGGTTGTGTTCTTATGGAACGAGGTAAAGTTATAGCATATGCATCTAGACAATTGAAAGTTCACGAGAAGAACTACACGACTCATGATATTGAGTTAGGAGCTGTGGTTTTCGCACTTAAAATCTGGAGACACTATCTCTATGGAACGAAGTGTGTGGTTTTCATAGACCACAAAAGTCTCCAGCACATACTTAATCAGAAGGAGTTGAATATGAGGCAACGGCGATGGGTTGAACTCCTAAACGACTATGATTGCGAGATTCGCTACCATCCTGGGAAGGCGAATGTCGTAGCCAATGCGCTTAGTCGAAAGGAACGAGTCAAGCTTCATTCTGTTCAAACTCTATCTGATCTTCAAACTCGTATTCTTTAAGCTCAACAATCTTGTGTTTCACAAGATTTGATAGGTAAGGAATTACCACGTCAACTTGAGTTTAAACTTGAAGCGAAAGACGATGGTTTACTCTATTTCATGGATCGTTTGTGGATTCTGAAATAGGACGATCTTCTCACTTTAGTGATGGACGAATCTCATAAGACTCAATATTCTATCCATCCTGGTGCTGATAAAATGTACAAGGATCTTCGTACTAAGTTCAGGTGGCCTGGTATGAAGAAAGATGTTGCCTTGTATGTATCGAAATGCCTAACTTGTCTTTAAAGTCAAGGCTGAACATCAACGACCATCTGGTTTGCTTGTACAACCAGAGATACCGGTTTGGAAGTGGGAGAACATTGCAATGGATCTCATCACTAAATTACCGCGTACATCTAAAGGTCATGATGCTATTTGGGTTATTATCGATCGATTAACGAAGTCAGCTCATTTTATTCCGATTCACGAGGATCTATCTACGGATAAACTTGCAAAGATTTATGTTGATGAGATTGTATCACGACATGGTGTTCCTTTGGATATTGTCACACCCCCAAAATCCACACGCGGAGTATCACCGCTTGGAGGCGTGACTGACCAGGATCAAGCCACCAATCATATTGAACATTGTAAGTAATAAATAAAGTTCAACCCATCAATACAAAAGGTGTTCAAATCAAAATATAGTTAAGTGTTTAGCGGAAGCATAAATGTGAAAACCCAACTTAAGTATTAAGTTCGAAATGTTATAATGTTTTTAACATGGCACCCACTGTCCATGTCCCACAACGACCGCGCCTCCCTGTGCAAGCTCCATGAGTACTTATCGACCTGCAAGGCAAGTAACAATGAGTCAACAACAAAGTTGAGCGAGTTCACAGTTGGTTGTTTAGTTATAGTGTTCGTAAATCATATGTTTATTTCGTAAACCATGTACTGTATTAATCTGCATCGCGGTTTCCCAAACATGTTTGCGATGATTAGTGGGGGCTTCCCATGTGTATCGTATTAATCCGTATCGCGGTTTCCCAAACATGTTTGCGATGATTAGTGGGGGCTTTCCATGTTGTATGTTACTAGACTAGTCGTATCCGTACGTGCCCTTCTTAATCCAAGGACCGTAGCAAGTATGAGTGTACGTAGGTTTTACGTACGTGCCCTTCAATCCGAGGACAGTGAAAAGTAGTTTAATAGTAATGGTAGTACGAGTAGTTATTCTATCCCATTCCCAACCCACCGGGAATCCCATGCCTTAGGATTGTGAACTCACCTTGGATTGCTCGGTAAGATTAAAGTACGTATTTCCAGTTGGTTAATTAATCCCTATTGTGGTTATCAATAATAGTTAGTTCCGTACACACGTGATATATGTGTTCTTTTGTATTTATTTCACAGACTACAAATAAGCAAAACACACATCATCACGCAAGTCTTAGCAAGTATATGAATCCTATTTACAATCACATTACTAGTTCATATCATATCTTATCACCAAATAACTCAGTTGACATTTAAGTACACACATTAACGTTGATAAGAAATCATACATATCTCATGAACACATAAGCAATACAATTCTAAAGTGCAACCTAAATGAGACACCCTTAGTGCCCTTAATACTGAAATCGGCCCAATTTAGATAACCAATCTACCAAGTATATCAATTGATGGTGTTAAACGGTCCAATAAGTGTTAAGTATTGAATTGAGGTGTTCGGCCCATTTAATGTTTGTCAGGTCCACTAACATTTAATTGTGTCGACAAATTGTTTTGATTAGATAACATAATCACGTGATATTGTAAAAGGTTTCAAAAGTGCATGTGAACATTAAATACAAGAGGTCCAATAACAATCATAGTTGAAAAAGTTTTGCCAGTCCAATATCTATCTATTTACCTTCTCAAAGTCCTTATTCTTTTCTTTTTGAATTACCACAAACAACAATATCAGAAAACATCATATTGAGTTCGGTTTAATCGAGATCAAGTTCACAAATCACAATCATAATTAATTTCATCTAATAATAATATTTGTAACCCAATTATCATGTATCAGCCCACTAAACAAATACTCATTCAATAGATTTGTAGCCTATCGAAATAGCAGGATAACAACTAATTTTTATCATAGTCATGATCATCATGAAGTCATGTAATCAATTACATCTAACCAGTAAGCATGTCCTCGGCCAACATCATAAGCAAATTTAATTAACACACTAATTCGATTAATTCAGTTAACTTGTATCAAGTCACAAGTAATCATAAACAAACATAACTATCAAATAAATCGTTCACACATGCATGAAATCTTATAAGTCTAATCCGTACGTATCACAATCGGGTAGTTGAAAATTAAACAAACATAAACTGAACTCACTAATCGGAAGTCTTGATTGATCAAGATGATATTGCGAATGGGGGGGGGGGTCTCCAGTTGCCGCACGTATGATTGAGAAATAGGGTAGGGTTTGATTCTTGGTTTAGAGTTTAATCCCCTCAAGTAATATGATATTACGTATACATATACCCTGAGAGTTTGGGGCGGTTCCTACCACCACCGAGATGGGCTCAAGCCCATCCCTTTTGGGCCGTCGCACAACTGGAAGATTTTTAAGTAGTTACATCCATTACATAAATCATGTTTAACTATTATAATCAAGTTCGGCTGAATTCATGTGAGCCCAAAACACTAAAAAGGCAAGTTGGGCTCGGGTAGATGGACTCGATAAGTAGCCCACTTCATGTGCGGCCCAAGATTTACGGAGTCGTCTTACGGTACTTAACCGAGTCATTCTACGTTAGATTAACGGAGTTATCACAGAACAAAACATTAGAGTTTGGGGCGGTTCCTACCACCACCGACATGGGCTCAAACCCATCCCTTTTGGGCCGTCGCACAACTGGAAGATTTTTAAGTAGTTACATCCATTACATAAATCATGTTTAGCTATTATAATCAAGTTGGGCTGAATTCATATGAGCCCAAAACACAAAAAAGGCAAGTTGGGCTCGTGTAGATGGACTCGATAAGTAGCCCACTTCATGTGCGGCCCAAGATTTACAGAGTCGTCTTACGGTACTTAACCGAGTCATTCTACGTTAGATTAACGGAGTTATCACAGAACAAAACATTAGAGCGAGATAACGAGAAGTAAATATCGTAAGATAGAACGTAACTGACCTTAAAAGTTCGGGTTGTCACGTCATCCCCAACTTGAAAGAAATTTCGTCCCGAAATTTAGCACGTAGTTACTGAGGAAGCTAGTTAGGTTGCATGATTTCCTGGTTTTCCTGGGGTGTCACATCCTTCCCCCGTTGGTTTGGAATTTCGTCCCGAAATTCCGCAGTAGCTTCAGCCTCAGTAGGGGTTACACTGTTCCCGAACAATTAGGGATACTTGAGTTTCATTTGGTCTTCTCGTTCCCAGGTGAACTCTGGACCACGACGGGAGTTCCAACGAACTCGAACAAGAGGTATTCTGGTGCGCTTGAGGACCTTAACGTCCCGGTCCGTGATTTCAACTGGTTCCTCGATGAATCACAACTGATCGTCAATAGTGAGCTCCTTCAAAGGAACTATGAGGGTCTCATCTGACAGACACTTCTTCAGATTCGACACGTGAAAAAAGTTGTGAACTCCACTGAGTTCTGTTGGTAGGTTTAGTTTGTAAGCCACTTTACCTATCTTCTCAATGAATTCGAATGGTTTGACGTAACGCGGATTAAGTTTGCCCCTTTTTCCAAAGCGAACCACACCCTTCCAGGGTGAAACTTTGAGTAGCACTCGATCCCCAACTTGGAACTCGAGTGGTTTCCTGCGCTTATCAGCGTAGCTTTTTTGACGGTCACGAGCTGCCACCATTTGTTGTCGTATCTGAGTAATCCTTTCTGTAGTATCAACTACGAGTTCTGGGCCAGTGATTTGGCTGTCGCCAACTTCTTCCCAGCAAAGAGGTGATCGGCACTTACGCCCGTACAGTGCCTCAAACGGAGCGGCTTGAATGCTAGTGTGGTAACTGTTATTATAGGAAAATTCCACTAACGGTAGATGTTTTTCCCAGCCGTTGCCAAAGTCAATCACACATGCCCTAAGCATGTCTTCAAGGGTTTGGATGGTGCGTTCATACTGCCCATCCGTCTGTGGATGATAAGTTGTGCTCATGTCTAACCGAGAGCCAAACGATTTGTGCATTGCCTGCCACAGTTCAGATGTAAAACGTGCATCACGATCAGAGATAATAGAGGTTGGCACCCCGTGCCTTGTGACAACTTCCTTAAGATAAACGTCTGCTAGATTGGAGAACTTATCCGTTTCCTTGATAGCCAAGAAGTGTGCAGACTTTGTGAGTCGATCCATGATCACCCAAATAGTATCATTTTCACGTTGAGATCTAGGCAGGCCAGTAACAAAATCCATGGAAATTTGCTCCCATTTCCATTGTGGTATCTCTGGTTGTTGGAGTAGGCCCGACGGTTTCTGATACTCAGTCTTGACTCTCGCACAAGTCAAACATTTACTAACGTAAGTTGCTATGTGAGCTTTCATGCTAGGCCACCAATACGTAGTTCTGAGATCGTGGTACATCTTATCCGAACCCTGATGTACTGAGTAGCGAGACTTATGTGCTTCATCCATCACCAGCTCGCGTAAGTTCCCATAATGTGGGACCCAAATGCGTCATGTTACATAGTAGGCACCATCTTCCTTTTGTTCTAACCGTTGCCTTGAGCCGCGTAGGGCTTTAGCCCTGACGTTTTCTGGTTTCAATGCTTCTACCTGAGCATCTCGTATCTGTGCAGGAAGACTAGATTGAATAGTGAGTTGTAAAGCTCGTACACGCCTAGGTGTAGTATCCTTTCGACTGAGGGCGTCGACCACCACATTGGCTTTGCCCGGATGGTACTTTACAGCACATTCGTAATCGTTTAATAGTTCGACCCATCGACGCTGACGCATGTTTAATTCCTTCTGTTTGAAAATATGCTCGAGACTCCTGTGATCGGTGTAGATGGTGCACTTGGTACCGCACAGGTAATGTCTCCATATCTTGAGTGCAAAAACAACAGCTCCCAGCTCCAGATCGTGTGTAGTGTAATTTTTTCCGTGAATCTTAAGTTGGCGCGAGGCGTAAGCAATGACTTTATCCCGTGGCATCAATACACAGCCAAGACCCTGGATTGATGCGTCACAATAAACCACGAAATAGTCTGTGCCCTCTAGCAATGAGAGAATAGGTGCGCTACAAAGTCTATCCTTTAAATGTTGGAACGCTGATTCTTGAGCATCACTCCAACAATAGGTGACTCCTTTCTGAGTTAGTAAAGTGAGAGGTTGCACAATCTTGGAAAATCCTTGATGAACCTCCTGTAGTAACCTGCCAAACCCAAGAATTGGCGAATTTCCGTTGGTGTGCGAGGTGTAGGCCAGTTCTTAATCGAGTCTATCTTGGATGGATCAACATGAATCCCATCCTTGTTTACCACGTGGCCTAGAAAATGGACTTCACGAAGCCAGAAGTCGCATTTTGAAAACTTGGCGTACAGCTGTTCCGTTCGAAGGAGTTCCAAAATGAGTCGTAAATGCTGCTCGTGTTCCTCCTGACTCTTAGAGTAGATCAGAATGTCGTCGATGAATACAATAACAAACTTATCCAAGTAAGGCTTGCACACTCTGTTCATAAGATCCATGAAGACAGCAGGTGCGTTAGTCAATCCAAAAGGCATAACCAGGAACTCGTAATGTCCATACCGAGTCCTGAACGCTGTCTTAGAGATGTCCTCGTCTCGGACTCTCAATTGATGGTAACCTGACCTCAGGTCAATCTTCGAATAGTAGCTCGACCCTTGCAACTGATCGAACAAGTCATCAATACGTGGAAGAGGATAGCGATTCTTCACAGTCACCTTGTTGAGTTCGCGGTAATCTATGCACATACAGAAGGCACCGTCTTTCTTCTTCATAAACAACACTAGAGCTCCCCAGGGCGAAGAGCTAGGACGAATGAAACCCTTATCCAAGAGTTCTTGCAATTCTTTGGACAGTTCTTCCAGTTCGGTTGGAGCTAAGCGATAGGGTACTCGAGCTATGGGCGCTGCTCCAGGAGCTAGCTCGATCTGGAATTCGACCTGGCGATGAGGTGGTAGACCAGGTAATTCCTCAGGAAACACTTGAGGAAAGTCACGTATAACTGGAATATCCTCTATTTTCTTCTACTTCGATGAAGCGTCAGTAACAAGTGCTAAAATAGCAGTGTGGCCCTTTCGCAAACACTTCTAGGCCTTAAGGAAAGAGATGATACCTACAACTGCACCACTCTTTTCACCATGAATCACTAAAGGTTCTTCCCCAGAACGAGGAATACGAACAATCTTCTCTTTGCATAGGATTTCTGCTTGCTGTTGGGATAACCAATCCATCCCAATGACGATGTCGAAACTACCCAGAACTATAGGAATGAGATCGATAGAGAAGGTCTGACCAGCGAGGACAAGATTACAACCCTGAACTATATGTGTGGCCTCTAGTCTTTTTCCATTTGCTAACTCTACGACATGCTTGGTATTCAAAAGTGTTGGTGTGCGCTTTAACATTTGACTAACTTTTAGGGACACATAACTGGTATCGGCACCCGAATCAAATAAAACAAGAACGTAAAAGTCGTCAAGAAGGAACTTACCCATCACCACGTTAGGATCATTCCTTGCGTCACCCTGACCCAGCACGAACACTCGACCCCTGGCGCCGTTGCCATCGTTGTTTCCCCCATTGTTGTTCCCATTGCCCTGATTATTGTTGTTGTTGTTGTTCGGATTTTGATTTAACTGGGGGCAGTCCCGCTTGAAGTGGCCTTCAGCAGCACACTGAAAGCATCCCCTGTTACCTCGCTGTCGCTGCTGGTTCTGTGGAGCTGGTGGTTGTTGTTGTTGGTTCAGATTCGCAGGTCGTGAGCTCCTGCAATCCTTAGCTTCATGACCCATCTTGAGACATCTCTGACAACGACCCTTGTTGCACTGACCATTGTGGTGCCTGTTGCATGTGTTGCACTTCGAGAGGTTTCCTCGATATCCACCCTGCCTTTGACTACCAGAAGATTGCTGACCAGGGCTCTGATAGTCATCAATCTTTCGCTGCTGTGCCTAGGATTGAACTGAAGTCGAACCCTTGCTAGAGGTTCCATCCCACTTTCGTTTATTGTCACTGGGAGTAGCAGAAGTAGTAGTAGTGGTAGTAGCACCGATACGTTTAGGCAGCTTGTTCTGTTCCACTGCTTGGTCTGTGAGCCGATGAGAAAGATGAGTAACATCCTGGATGGTAGCAAGGTTAGCAGCAGTCACATGGCTTTGAATCTCTGGTACTAAGCCTTTGAGGTACAACTCGATGCGTTTGATGGGAGGATCCACCATAGTTGGACATAACACAGCCAGTTCATTGGATCGCTTTGTATACACCTCTATCTCTGACCCCGTCATCTTCAGGTTAAAGAACTCCACTTCCAACTTGTGGATGTCATCACGATTACAGTATTCTCGCTTAATTAGTTCCTTGAAGTCGTTCCATGGGGTGGGGTTAGCAGCTGCCAGCCCTAACATTTGAACTTGCGCATTCCACCACGTGAGCGCTATGCCCTCGAGAGTACCAGTAGCATACTTCACCCTACGAGCCTCAGGGCATTCACACATTTCGAAGACCGACTCGAGCTTCTCGAACCAGTGGAGGAGGCCTACAGCTCCTTCAGTGCCGTTGAAAGTAGTAGGTCGGCAATCCATAAAGGTTTTGAAAGTACACACAGGAGGCTGAGCGTGTTGACCTGTCGTGTGTGTAAAACAAAATTAAGCACAAGTGTTGGTTTACGAGAGTAGGATCTAAAGATCCTAGAGTAAGTTGTGATGGCAGGTTATACCTCCTGCCTGGGCAGCTGCGAGTGCTGCAGTAACTTGTTCAGTGATCAAAGCCGCCAACTGGGCTTGAGTTAGGTTAACGCGTCCACTCATGATCTTCATATCAAAGGAAACATGAGTGAGAAAGGTTCGCGAAAGTGCGATGACAGAAGAGAGTAAGCACACATGTGTTTTAAGCAATAGTTGTTACGTTTATCTAAGCATACCATGAGCAAAGTTCTATGTAATCTGGAAAGTAGGCAATGTAAACATAAATCATATCACCTAGAATGTTGAGCCTTGCACGTGGAGTGAAGCGTCGTTGTGGATCGTTGAGCACTGTACAGGTTATAGTCTGGTTTTAACAAAAACTTTTCCCCTTATTAAAACCAAGTTCACTATAACCAATGGCTCTGATACCAATCTGTCACACCCCCAAAATCCACATGCGGAGTATCACCGCTTGGAGGCGTGACTGGCCAGGATCAAGCCACCAATCATATTGAACATTGTAAGTAATAAATAAAGTTCAACCCATCAATACAAAAGGTGTTCAAATCAAAACATAGTTAAGTGTTTAGCGGAAGCATAAATGTGAAAACCCAACTTAATTATTAAGTTCGAAATGTTATAATGTTTTTAACATGGCACCCACTGTCCATGTCCCACAACGACCGCACCTCCCTGTGCAAGCTCCATGAGTACCTATCGACCTGCAAGGCATGTAACAACAAGTCAACAACAAAGTTGAGCGAGTTCATAATTGGTTGTTTAGTTATAGTGTTCGTAAATCATATGTTTATTTCGTAAACCATGTACTGTATTAATCTGCATCGCGGTTTCCCAAACATGTTTGCGATGATTAGTGGGGGCTTCCCATGTGTATCGTATTAATGCGTATCGCGGTTTCCCAAACATGTTTGCGATGATTAGTGGGGGCTTCCCATGTTGTATGTTACTAGACTAGTCGTATCCGTACGTGCCCTTCTTAATCCAAGGACCGTAGCAAGTATGAGTGTACGTAGGTTTTACGTATGTGCCCTTCAATCCGAGGATAGTAGTAAGTATGAGTGTACGTAGGTTTTACGTACGTGCCCTTCAATCCAAGGACAGTGACAAGTAGTTTAATAGTAATGATAGTACGAGTAGTTATTCAATCCCATTCCCAACCCACCGGGAATCCCATGCCTTAGGAGTGTGAACTCACCTTGGTTTGCTCGGAAAGATTAAAGTACGTATTTTCCAGTTGGTTAATTAATCCCTATTGGGGTTATCAATAACAGTTAGTTCCGTACACACGTGATATATGTGTTCTTTTGTATTTATTTCATAGACTACAAATAAGCAAAACACACATCATCACGCAAGTCTTAGCAAGTATATGAATCCTATTTACAATCACATTACTAGTTCATATCATATCTTATCACCAAATAACTCAATTGACATTTAAGTACACACATTAACGGTGATAAGAAATCATACATATCTCATGAACACATAAGCAAGACAATTCTAAAGTGCAACCTAAATGAGACACCCTTAGTGCCCTTAATACTGAAATCGGCCCAATTTAAATAACCAATCTACCAAGTATATCAATTGATGGTGTTAAATGGTCCAATAAGTGTTAAGTATTTAATTGAGGTGTTCAGCCAATTTAATGTTTGTCAGGTCCACTAACATTTAATTGTGTCGACAAATTGTTTTGATTAGATAACATAATCACGTGATGTTCTAAAAGGTTTCAAAACTGCATGTGGACATTAAATACAAGAGGTCCAATAACAATCATAGTTGAAAAAGTTTTAACAGTCCAATATCTATCTACTTACCTTCTCAAAGTCCTTATTCTTTTCTTTTTGAATTACCACAAACAACAACATCAGTAAGCATCATATTGAGTTCGGTTTAATCGAGATCAAGTTCACAAATCACAATCATAATTAGTTTTATCTAATAATAATATTTGTAACCCAATTATCATGTATCAGCCCACTAAACAAATACTCATTCAATAGATTTGTAGCCTATCGAAATAGCAGGATAACAACTAATTTTTATCATAGTCATGATCATCAAGAAGTCATGTAATCAATTACATCTAACCAGTAAGCATGTCGTCGGCCAACATCATAAGCAAATTAAATTAACACACTAATTCGATTAATTCAGTTAACTTGTATCAAGTCACAAGTAATCATAAACAAACATAACTATCAAACAAATCGTTCATACATGCATGAAATCTTATAAGTCTAATCCGTACGTATCACAATCGGGTAGTTGAAAATTAAACAAACATGAATGGAACTCACTAACCGGAAGTCTTGATTGATCAAGATGATATTGCGAATTGGGAGGGGGGGGGGGGGGTTCTCCAGTTGCCGCACGTATGATTGAGAAATAGGGTAGGGTTTGATTCTTGCTTTAGAGTTTAATCCCCTCAAGTAATATGATATTACGTATACATATACCCTGAGAGTTTGGGGCGGTTCCTACCACCACCGAGAAGGGCTCAAGCCCATCCCTTTTGGGCCGTCGCACAACTGGAAGATTTTTAAGTAGTTACATCCATTACATAAATCATGTTTAACTATTATAATCAAGTTTGGCCGAATTCATATGAGCCCAAAACACTAAAAAGATAGATGGACTCGATAAGTAGCCCACTTCATGTGCGGCCCAAGATTTACGGAGTCGTCTTACGGTACTTAACCGAGTCATTCTACGTTAGATTAATGGAGTTATCACAGAACAAAACATTAGAGCGAGATAACGAGAAGTAAATATCGTACGATAGAACGTAACTGACCTTAAAAGTTCGGGTTGTCACATATATCATTTCCTATCGTGATGCTCGGTTTTCATCTCATTTCTAGAAGACCATGCAATCTGCTATGGGAACCCAACTAAATCTAAGCACTGCTTATCATCCCCAGACAGATGGACAATCTGAGAGAACGATTTAAACTTTGGAGGATATGCTTAGAGCATGCGTGATAGACTTTGGTGGTAATTGGGATTCTCATCTGCCATTGATCGAGTTCTCTTACAACAATAGTTATCATGATAGCGTTAATATGGCACCATTCGAAGCTCTCTACGGTCGAAAATGTCGTTCACCTGTTTGTTGGAACGAGACCGGTGAAGCTCAGCTTACTGGACCGGAGCTTGTTCTGGAAACAACAGACAAAATCAAGAAAATCCGCGATAATCTTGTGACAGCTAGATGCCGTCAAAAGAGTTATGCGGATGTGCGACGTAAACCCTTAGAATTTCAAGTCGGAGACCGTGTCCTACTCAAGGTGTCACCTTGGAAAGGAGTGGTGAGATTTGGAAAGAAAGGAAAACTTGCACCACGATATGTTGGACCATTTAAGATTGTTGAAAGGGTTGGAAAGGTTGCCTATCGACTAGAGCTACATCCAGAGCTTGGAAATATTCATTCGACTTTTCACGTGTCCAATCTGCGAAAGTGTTTAGCTGACGCTGATCTTCACATTCCTCTCGACGAGATCCAAATCGATGAAACGATGCACTTTGTCGAGAAACCTGTGGAGATAGTGGACCGTACATACAAACAGTTGAAGAACAAACGAATTCATTTGGTCAAGATTCGCTGGGAATCCAAACGTGGCCTAGATTTTACTTGGGAACGTGCAGACCAAATGAAGGTGAAATATCCGCAACTGTTCTCACAAGTTTCCTCTGGTTAAAATTTCGGGACGAAATTTCCTAAAGTAGGGGAGACTGTGACAACTGTGCTCTGTAATCGATGAACAATGCAAAACAATGTTAGTTATCAATAAAATAATGTGCTTTGGTGTTATTATATGTGTTATTATGTGTGTATTTATGTTTGGTGATTTTACAATTCGATTCGATTCCGATTTCAAGCTTTAATCGCTTTCTGGAAGGTTATACGCAAGCTGGTGCGTAAACGCAGTCAGTTTAAAGCGACAAACACTTTGGAATAGTGAAATAGGCTTAACATACCTAAAATAACCTTTACATAACTTAGAAATAAGTTTTGGATGGTTTGGTGTGTTAAAAATAAGTCTATTCGATCGTAGGGACTATTTTTGTGTCAAACTGCAAAACTATACCGATTCGTATGGTATCGAAGAGTATGGAACTTGATCATAAGCTAAATATACCATAAATAACATAAACATAGCTTAGAAATAAGCTTTGATAGGTTCGGTGTGCGAAAATATGCTTATTTGATCTTACAGGGACTAAAAGTGTCAAAAACGACGTAAGTTTGCATTTACGCGCATATCTTACGTTTTGACCACATCTTGACACTCAAAATTTTTGTACACACTACAATATTTTTATTTTAGTGATCGGCATGCAAAAATACCACTCGTCGCTTAATTTGGTTCGTTTTTGCGTCCGTTACGACTTCCGTCAGTAATTAACCGAACAACGCAACCGTACGACCAAACGAGCCGACACCAGAGATATTTTTGAGCATGTTTTAAGTTCCCTATACTTTAACTTCATTTTTGAGCTTTGAAATGGGGTTAACGGGGCTTAAACGTGTAAAAAATGCATCGAAAATCAAGTTTGGGACTTCAGGGACTAAATCTGCCATTTTTGAAAGTTGCTAGTCTGCACGGTCCTTACAGACTGTATGGACATATGCTTACGGTCCGTAAGCAGTCCCCAGCACATTAGAATTTCAGAAACTTCACAGCTGCTTCCCAGCTCATTCTTGAGGCCCTTGTACGCAATTTTCATGTTTTGGGGACCAAGTTAACACCTCCCCAAGGCATCTAATCAGCTCCTAACAATTGTATGGCTAAGATCATTCCCTCCTTACCAAGAAATGATCTTAATGGTTTTGCAAAAACTATAAATAGCCAAGCCATTCATTGTTTCATTTGCTCATTCTCTCATTCTCTTCTCTACAATCTGATTTGGAGCTTTCTAATCTGATTAGAAACTTATTCTTTGTCGAAAAGATAGCAAGGACCTTTTGTAAGTCTTCTTTCATGCTTATTCTTTATGTTTAAGCAGAAAGTCAAACAGTTTGGCCAACAGTTTGACTTTCGGTTTTGACCATCAATTGGTAAAGTCAAAGTTCAATTGAACTTTGCAACGTGATTGTAATCATGATGGTTATAATCCTCAGCGATTATACCTACTGATTACCACGTTAACTAGGCGTAGTGACATCAGAGTTTCGGTCAAAATGCGTTTTAGCACGCATTTTGCAACGGAACTAATTTCGGGTATCAAAACCCATTGTTTTGATACAAAATAAGTTTTAGAAGCTCGTTAAACATGTTTTTACATGTTTAACTCGTCACTATTAGGTTAGTGCTTGTTTAGGATCGTAAGTTAAGCGGTCTAAACAACCGCTTAGACTTTCGAACCCGACCCGTTTGGTCGATCATTAGGATCCGACCAAGCTTGATTAGTGATCATAGTTGCATAGGGAATAACCACTGAGGTTATACCTTATGATCGCATAGGATTGGTTAGTTATTTGTTAAGTAGCTTGTATGCCCATAAGAAATGACCAAAACGCCCTTTTGAAACAGAAATCCGTATTTTACATATGTGAACATGTTTTGAAATATAATATGATTTAGTAACATGTTTAGGTATTATTGGGCATGTAAGACTTGACATAGCACATAGTTAACCATCCGAACATACTTTTGCGCGAACGACGCGTTAAAGTAGCATAAGCTACCTTAATGGGTCGTAACGGGTCGAATGCACTTAGGCTAAGTTCCGAGCTAGGATGTAGGCTTTTTTAAACCATATCACATGAGTTCCAACACTCATTTGGTTTACAAGACCTCATTCTATCTGATCCTCCGATTTAGGTATTGATTTATTTACTAGCGATCCGATTACTAGGTACTACTTGAATTTCCTTGGTTTACCTGAGCTTCGCTAAGTTCTTAGATCAAGGATACCCTTCTATTCAATGTGAGTACATAGTTCCCCTATTTTACTGTTTTCATTTGTTTTGGGGTGATTCATATGTATTAAAACGATTTCGATATTTAAACGATGGTTTCAAAAACGATAAAGATGGTTTATATTAAACTAATAACGATTTTGATAATGTGAACGAAAATTGTTGGATGTAATTAAATAACAAATGACATTCATTAGCATTGATCAAGCTGACCAGTATTAGGTTATGGTACCATAGGATCTGACAAATACCGTTATCAGACTACACCCATGGTTATGTGTGGGGTTATGTAGGTAACGATCGAATCTGATGATTGTTAAATTACCCTTTGGTGGTTTGTTAATACGAGAAGCGAGGTAGTCGAGTCACGAAGATTTGAATGTTATTAACGAGACGACCAAAAGTAGTTTCACAATTAAAACGAATACGATTTTGGGACGAGTTAAAACGATTTAAACGACTTAAACGAGATAAAACGATTTGAACGAACGATTGGTTTGGGTTGTGATTAGGTAATGGGATGAGTGTAACATGATAGAAGCATGGTAGATACGCCGCTGGTACATCTTATATATAAGTGCTTTTTTCATATTACATTTCATGTCATTATTTAGTTCACTTGGGAAACAATTTGAAACGATGTCACACAACGAGGTTTTCGAAATGATATAAACCATAGGAGTTTTATTAACGAGTTTTAACGAGATGTTTTATGAATTGGTTTACTAAAATAAATGTTTTGGGGTTAAGAATCATGGCTAACGAGATTTTATATACTATAACCATCTTGATTTGAGTTGGTTAAATTATGTTGCAATACACTTTTCAAAACGATGTTTGTATTTTTTACTCTTGTAGTCTAAATGAGGTACTGCAACATACAAACGAGCCATGAATTCTGATACTCTTATAAAACCTATGTGCTCGCCAGCATTTCTTTGCTGACTTTATTTTTACATATGTTTCAGGTGATGTTGCGTGATGATTGCTAGGAAGCATGTTCACTTAGGATCTGGACAAGGCCTTAGTGACATAAAAACGATAGTAGACGATGTTTAATTTGTTTGTTTGGTTTTAAGACAATGTACATTACTTAATGAATCAATAAAATGAAACTTTTAATTACCATGGTTGTGAAACGATGATTCTGTTACAACACTCCCCGATGTTTCCGCCACGGATTGTTGTTTTACGTGGTCGGGGTGTGATAGAAGAGTGTCCTTAATCAATCGGGAAAATTCAAAACTTTGGCGAGATTGAAAACCAATGAGTGGGACTAGTTATCAAGATGCGAGTTTCACCTCTAATTTGGTAACATTGTACCCTAGTATGGTTGGTACTTATCAAAAGATAAGGCCACCAGATTATGAGGTGGAAATTTCCTTCAAGGTTTGGATATCACTCCTAACTTGAGGGTAAATTTCGTGTAAAATGCAAAGTATAGCTGAATGAAAGTCGTCATCAAAGGCGGGAATCACCCCTGTTCTGATGATTCATTTCGATTGTGTTACAAGAGTGTCTTCAAAGCATCCAAATGTGTATTATGTTAGCCTTAGGAAAGGCATGTATATTGAGAGACCAAAGAGAATAGATAGAAGCAACTAAGGAAGAATGCAAGTAGTTTTAAAGAACACATGGTGAGAATGTTCCTAAACTATAGACTAGGTAAAAGCATTCCTACTTTTCCTAATTCCCTATAGTTACGGTTGTGATACCAATCTATCACACCCCAACCGATGGCGGAAATATCGGGGCGCGGCACTAAGCGAATCAGATTGCTCAAGAGAATCCATAACAATTAATCGTGACAGTATAATTAATTCAAATTTCATAATTACTAAACTGTTAAACATTGATCCAAAACATTGTTAAAAGTGTATTAAATATCACAAAATTTAAACATGATTCAAAATAAATTTTTTTCTAAGGTGTGTATCTAAAGGCACCCTAGCTTGATTCTTGATTCACTGCGACTATCAACCTGCAACATGTATTAAAATAAAATCAACAATAATGTTGGTGAGTATACAAGTTTAATAGTTTAAAATGTGCAACTGCTCAAATCCAACATGAAAAACATATAATAAGTTTCAACATGCTAAGCTAACGCAATCAATATGTTAACCCAAGTTTCCAACGCGTTAATTTTACCTGTCCTAAAAGAGTAGTGGAAGGTTAACATGTTTGACCCAACAATACCCCAAGACTCAAGGGCGGTGCGTTACTCCTATAATGCTATAATTGTCAAGGTAGGATAAACACAAGATTCAACGTTTGACGTAGCAAATAAGTCTCATAAGTATCACAAGTATCATGTTTTCATGTTTAATAGTGGATAGAGTATGCTTCCAAACAAGTTTCAAGTGTCGTGTGTTTCATATAGAATACATGTTGCATCCCAAAGTGTTTAAAACAGAAAGGGATCGAGTATACTCACAGTGAGTGCTTAGAACTAAGACACACAGTCTGGTTGGATTGAAGGGAGCGCGGGATCAACCTGCTCATAGAAACAGAAGCATAAGTCTTCTCCAGGGCTGAGTGGTTGTAAACAGAGTGTTGAGCGCGATAAGTGTTTAACAGGTGATCCGAGCGGATGGTCATCTGGATGGATGGTCATTTGGGCGGATAGCCATTCGAACGGATGGGATCCATCCGGCCAGATGGTCATTCGATAGGAAGACTATTCGAAACGATAGTCAGTCAAACAGTGTGCGAGTGTTCAAAGTGTTGATGTTTTGATCGAAGTGTCCTACAAAAGTAAACAACAATTGTTATCATAGGCAGATCATCTAGACGGATGGTCATCCGATTGGACGGCCAATCGGACAGAAGATCTGGGTTTGAAGTTTCGTAAAATTTTCTAAGTAAAAGTTTTGAGTTTATGGAGACGGCGTGACGACGTGTCAAACAACAGAAACATGCCAAACACAACTCATTCGGTCGGATGGGTACCACCCCTTCAGACAGACGTGCTGTTCTTGGTGAAATTTCATGTTTGACCTGTTAATCGGTCCATTTCTCGGGTGGAAATCAGTTTTCAAGCCGAGTATTGACTAAGGAATGAGTTGAGAGTCTGATTGAGTCCGATTTCACCAACGTTTTGTATAAAACTAATGAAAAGTTTAGAAATAAGTTGTAAAACATGAAGTTATCTGAAAATCCTCTTGATCTGGTGTTAAAATGTGAAAATCCTCTTGATCTGGTGTTAAAATGTGAAAATCCTTTAGATCTGGAACCAATCTTGGTTAAATGGGGCTTCTCAACAGTTTGCATAAGCAACCGAGTGGAAACCACCTTCAAGAGATCCAAATCAGATGGTTTTCGAAGAAAAGTTGAAGTGTTCGTGTGATTTTGATGAAGAAGTTAGTGTAGAAGTGATTAAAGATGAAGACTAGCAATGATTCGGGGAGAAATGCTTATAAATTGGCTTGGAATCACTTCTGGAACTTGGGAGTGAACGGTAGCGGTGAAGGGTGAGAATGAGAGCTTAAGTGCACTATTTATAGGTGAAAGTGACATGCTCAGTCGATTGGTCATGATCAGATGGCTAAAGGCGGTGCAAGTGGTGAGTGTCGGATGGCGTCCGATCGAATGGCCATCCGGTTGGATGGTCATCCGATCGGATGTCCATTCGGACAGCCGGTTCGCGTTTGCTTGTTTTCCGCCTTTGGTTCGTTTTGCGAGCGAGGTTAAGTGTTTGCGTTGCGTATTATTGTGAGTACCCATTATTAAGATTAAAGATATCATTACATCATATGATTAACATAATTATCATCAGTAAATCCGTGTTGGAGTTCGTGCCAAAATAGTTTCACGTTCATTAATTATCAAAATAGCACCAAGAGTCAAGAATCTAGGATAAGTACATCGTTCACATATAATAAGCATCACAAGGAGCATCACATAGAGTAAAAGTTTCACATAGTTTAACATAATTAAAGTTTCAAGCAGTCTCATTTTCATTATGATCAGTCATCTCGAGCATTGAAACGCTGGGCGTTACACTAAGTGTACGAAGCTACTCTAGCTTCAATTCATGCTCTCTTCTATTCAATACAAGTCTTGTATCATCTGTTTAAGCTACGATACATGATTGACGTAAGCGATAGACATATGCAAGGGAAATTGACGCAGTCGAGGTTAATCGACACAGTCGAGGGTAATCGACACAGTAAAGGAGCCAACACTAATGCCCCATATGCTCACATGCCTTAAAGGAGCCAACACTAATGCTCCATATGTCCTCACATGCCTTAATGTCCTTGTATAAACAATCATTTAAAACGTGGGGTACACAAGAAAACTTGAATGATACTTGAGTACGTGGGGTACTCAAGAAAACGAGAATTATACTTGAGTACGCGGGGTACTCAAGAAAGACTTGAATTATACATGACACATACTATGTTTTCATACAAAGTATAAAAACGTGAAATACAAAACGCATGAACTCGCTCAACTTTATGTTGATGTTTTCCAAAATTACATGTATTTCAGGTGACAGGATGGATCTTGGGCGCAAGTGTCGTAACTAGAAGTAGACTACAAGTTTAGATGTCATCCACTTTTGTTGAATTGTAACCTTGTCAAAGGTCGTGTTTTGAAAACTTAAACAACAAGTGTTTGTAATACTCAAATTTTCATGAATGGATGAACATCGTTTTGATCATGTAGTTGTTTATTACGATTGAATGCAATGATAACAAGCTAGTCACTCATCATACGCTTCCGCAAAAGACAGGGTGTGACAGTTTGGTATCAGAGCTTCGATTGTAGTGAACTAGGATTCTTTCTCGAGTCTAGACTACAATCACTAGAGTTCTCTCACGAAAACATTTTACAAAAAGGTTTTCATTGCATTCACGTAAGCGCCAAGATCCACAAGTCAGACACTTTTCAAAAAGTGACAAGGCAAGGACATTAGTGAGGAATACCTTTAAAATAAGGTGCCAACCAAAGCATAGTCTACACGAGTTAGACTTGCCAAAAACAAAATGACCCCCCAAAAACGAGAGTTATACGTGATATAATGCATTAAAATGCTTGATTATGCTAAGTAGCATATATGTTATTGATATACATACATACAAATAAGTGTACAGAATGATTATTGACGTGAATAAATATACTTTCGACTCCGACTCCTATTACTGTACGTGACTCGCACGATGAAGCTACCGACCTCGCATCCTTTGCAAAGCTCATGGCTGGGAGTGATTACCAAACAAGATGCTGAGCTTGCTTCCGTAGGAGATGGCTGCTCTTCCCTCTCGATCGTGAAGATGCCTAACTACGGTGATGATGACGAGGCAGAGGCGGCAACCTTGAACGAATTCTCAATCAACGGGAAAAGATCCCTGCGGATTATGTGAAGCAAGATTGACGACATACTTGACCAGAAAAGGAAGATGAAGTATTCATCTCGAAGGTGCCCCTCCAACTACTAGGAATTCTCTCCATTACTATTCCATCTAATCATCGTGCCTATACGCGCGTAACGATAACGAATGTTAGCGCGTGGACCATCGCAAAGGTCCTTTCCATGACAAGAGGTATAAGGACAGTAGTGTCCCCTTCTTGATTGATCATCTGCTTGGACAAGAGAAAATTGGGGTAACTGAGTAAGACAATTTATTATTACGGGGGCCCACGTAATAACGACTTGTAGTGCACAGAAATCCTGGTGGACTCTGCGGGTCAAGCTAATGAAAACCATACAAAATTAATCTATAGGTGTCCTCACCTTCATCTGGTAGAACAACACATAGATCAGTGCTTTAGCATGTTAGAAAGTAGGAAGCCTGTCTTAGCCTACTTCGTGACTGACACTTCTACCTGCATACGAGACGTTTGAGAAAACGATGTTTAAGCAAGAGAGGTGGAATGACATTCAGAATCAGTGACGATACACTCCCTATCACCTCTACACAAACAACCCCATCAAAGGGGAGAGATACGCACCAGTAAAGCTAAAGACCTAAGAAAACCAATGTAGCAGGAAATAACTGAAACTTGAATGACCAAGGCGATGTAGCCTCGAGTTCATTTCAAACAATAAGCCAAGTTGGCAAGCCTATGTGGAGGCTCAATAACTGTTTCCTCGCTCATACATTGATTATATATACACATGTGAAATTGGGAGATTACATGAGGGCTTACGATGTTATGTACCTCATAGACAATTATGGAATATTGTCTAACCTACTTCATACCATTTCGGCAGAAGAGAATGCCGCCCAAGCGAGACACAAACACCAGTATGCTGCCAAGAACAGAAGCCGAGCTGCGAGAATGCATCTCACAGGCGATTGCTCGACATGAAGCACTCCGCTCTAAGCACAGCGATGGCACTACTGGAAATAACCCTCCGACTGGCTGCACCTATAAACAATTCCTGGACTGCAAGCCATTAATTTTTTATGGCACAGGAGGTGCCGTTGCATTTGTTCGTTGGGCAGAAAAGACTGACTCCATTCTAAGAATGAGTAACTGTTCGCCCCAACAAAGTGTTACCTATATCTCAGGGTTATTCATAGATGGCGCACTCTCCTGGTGGAACCTTCAGGTTCAAACCCTTGGTGCAGATGCTGCTTATGCACTGAGCTGGGACGAGCTCAAGGAAATGATGGAAAAGAAATACTGTTCTAGGGCTGAAATCCAGAAGCTTGAGGTGGAGTTCTGGAACTTGAAAATGGACGGACCAAAGATTCCTGAATACGTCCAACGACTTCACGACTTGTCTAGGGTCGTCCCCTACTTAGTCAAACCGGAATTCAAAAGGGTTGAACGATTCATTTGGGGACTTGCACCTCAGATCAGGAGCTTGGTTACTACCTCAAGGCCTCCAACTATCGCGGAGGCTATCGATTTAAGCGTTACGCTTACTGAAGAAGCTCTACGTGCTGGAAAATTTTCGGAATCTGAGGATAACAAGAAAGAGACTCATGTGGAGTTATCAGGCAATAAGAAAAGGAAGTCTTCGAACCTAAAGGTGGGCACACTAGTCAGCTATGGAAGCTCTAAAGCAAACAAAAGAAAGAAAGTGAATCCGCCACGTGACAGGAAAACTGATGGAGCCACTAATAAGGCCAGTGGTAGAATATACTCGGGGACTAAACCAAAGTGCGGAGAATGCAATTTCCACCATGAAGGTCGATGTCCGAGGCCTAAGTGCGAAAAGTGTGGCAAAGAAGGGCACAGCAAGGTTGCCTGCTGGGCGAAGGGCCCAGATGGAAGAAATAAGAGAATACCAGGTTGCTACAGATGTGGTGAAGCAGGGCACTTTAGGAAAGATTGCCCTAAGAAGAAACAAACAAGGAACGGTTTTCACGATTGAAACTCGTGAAGCACGCCAGGATCCAGATGCGGTTACGGGTATGTTCCCGATTAACCAACCTAACGCATCTACTTTTAATTAATACTGGCATCAACTTTAACCTTACATGCTTAGAACTTAAGAAACTATTTGGCCTAGTTTCAAGTAAAATAGACGTCCTATATTCTTAAGAAATGGGCATATAGAAGGCTAGTTTAAACAGACGAAGCATGTAAGGAATTATATTCTAGGGACTCAGAAGGTCGGAACCTTCTATTACCATTGACTCGCGAAGTCATAATATGATAGTCAGCATGGATCAGAAATCCAAGTATACAGCTGAAGTCGTTCGATATGAGAAAATCAGACGCATCCCTCTTGCGGATGATGAAACCCAACTTTCCTGCAATAGGTGCAAGGATGCTAGACCCCACAAGGTGGCAGATCTACGACATCCCTCATTGGTCATAGAAACGCCTTCGAGTAGACTGCAGAGCCTGAGAACATCCCCGTGACGGAAGAAGTCCCAGTAGCCTTTTCGGAAGACTTGCCAGGAACGCCTCTCTGTAGCGACGAGAGGAGTTCAGGATAAATCGCTTGCCAGGAGCAGCACCAGGGACGAATGACGCCATACCGACTAGCTTCACCAGCGAAGCATGAACCGCTGATATCACTACAAGAGCTGCTAGACAGAGGAAATTAAGGATATAACATCCTTAGTTAAGGAGACAAGGAGAAAGTTGGTAGTCTCCACTTTACATAAACTTCAGAGAATTGAAAATCAGAATCATTTGTCAAGGACTGATGACATAAAACAGACAAATCATAAGATCCTAGTTACCACTCAAGGATCGATTTGAGGACAAGATATCCTCCACTGTGAATACAAGAGGAAATATCCCTAAAACGACCTTTAGGACTTGCTTCGAGCTTTACGAGATCCTTGTCGTATCATTTGGCTTGACACATGCATCGACAATATATTCATGGACCTCATGAATCAAACGTGTGAGCCATACCTGGATAAGTCATATACTTATTGACTACATTCTTATATGGCCAACGACCAAGGAAGGTCGTGAGCAACAGCTGCAGTTTACCTTGCAACTCTTAGAGAAAGCACAGTTATGTGCAATGATGACGAAAAGCGGATTTCGAGTTCGCGAAGGGAGAGCTTTAGGATACATGGTGGATAAGAACGAAATTCACGCCAACCCTGCAACCAAGAGCTAAGGAGCTAGAGTTGCAATTATGTGACGTCTCTCGACAAGTCTCGATTCTACGTCGATGCAACGAGACCACGACATTGCACACGTGGCACATTGATTAAGGAATCATGAGAAGAGATCTTGAGATAGATATAATAATTGCGCGCCGCAAACTGGACGTCACTATCTGAAAGAAAACGTTGCACGATCTTTGTTGATCACAAGGGTTGCAGCACACCGATGATCGTAAGAACTTGATTATGAACTGAGCTGCTGAACAATGCAGACTGTATGAACACAATACGTGCTTGTGTGATAAACTTTGATGAAAAGTCGGAACACTCACTTGCCCTTAGTGGAGTTTTCCTACAACGGTATATATCACACCGCCGTCTAAACCGCTTCGTGTAAAGCTTTAGACGGAACATAATGAGTAGATTCCCGTCATGTTGAACGGAGACCAGAAATAAACAATCAACTGGCCCGAGATGGCCCAGGAAAAACTAGAGGCAAGATCCTTCAGATATGTGATCAGATCAGGACAGCCCGCAGAATACAGAAAAATTACGCCGATGAGCGGCATAAGTCGAAAGAATTTGAGACAAGAAGTATGGCTTTGATGAGAGCCTCGCCTAGAGAAGGCATAGTGTGATTTGGAAAACGAAAAGGTTGAATCCCCGGTGTAGGGATCAGAACAATTGCTCACAAAATGAAGCTCCCAGAAAAAGATCAGTAATGATCGCGACACATTCATGTGTCTAGTCTGTAGAGGAGTCTGACTTAAGGAACAGTCGTTGTTCCCACAAATAAGATTCACGTCAATGACAAACGACAAGAATTACTATAGAAACCTATTGAGGTTTTGGACCAAGAGTCCGTGATACTATAGAAACCTGCTGAGGTTTTGGACCAAGAGTCCGTGATACTATAGAAACCTGTTGAGGTTTTGGACCAAGAGTCCGTGATACTATAGAAACCTGTTGAGGTTTTGGACCAAGAGTCCGTGATACCATAGAAACCTGTTGAGGTTATGGACCAAGAGTCCACAAGATACAGAAAAGTCATGATCGACTTACTTGAGTATGATAGAATTCATGACATGACCCAGAGATTTCATGGGAACATGAAGACAAATCATGAATCTTAGTGACCATATTGGTTTCATAACTCCCCTGCGACCGATGGCATCGCTTGAATTTCGGGACGAAATTCTTTTAACGGGGGGAGACTGTGACAACCGTCACTTTTCCGTACATTCCGTACACGAAATGAACAGTAATTTGCGCTTAAATGACTGTGCATGATCTGGTTTACCAGACAAATAAATTTCTGAATTCCATACAAGTGAATTCAGGCATGATATATGCTACAAGAATTTCCTTATGATAGCGTTGCGTCAAAAATATTAGTAAACTCACCGGTAACACACATCGTGTCAACAGAACTGCAGAAAGCAGTCAGACATTAGAATTGAAGCCTAGGTGTAGGTCCAACGTCAAGAATGCATTAAAACCCAAGAATACATACAAGGGTTTTAATATAGACCTTCCGAAAGCTAAAATACGCACTAAAAAGCACCCGAAACGCATTTTAAGTGCAGAATTTATTTAAATTCAGCTATATTCAGCATTCAAACATATGAATATTAGGCAGAAATGTCGTTTTATTATCCAGAATACTTCCCCAAGTGTTGGGAATTAAAAAGGATACAAAAAGGTACTTATTAGACACTAAAAAGTGTAATTTAGCACTTTAACGAATCGGTATCTAACTGAACAACCGGATTTAACCAGGAACATAAAAATAATGTCAATGACATTGTTTTTCCTTTTCTAAGCCAGTTAGGGTCCCCGAATACCCTAACACCCGTTATAAATTATAACACGCTAGTAATTGGTTAAACCTCCTAATTACCTAACTAATACTTACCTATTTAGTTGAAATCTAACCAAATACCCTCCCCCCCAACCGAATTCGGTCACCATATGGTGACATCCTTTGTCCTTCCAAGATTATTATACTCTTGCTTGTCTAATATCAATGGGACATAGTAACCTTTGGGTAATTAAGTTGAGAGTTGTCTATAAGTAACATCATTAATCCATCATATTCACTTCACAACACATCAAATTCACTCTCACTCTCTCCCTTGCTCTCTTGATCTCGGCCAAACATAGAGCCACCACCACCACCATTGTTCCATCCATTTCATGGCATTCTCAAGGTGCAAGGAGCCATATAAGAAGGTTTGGTGGTCTCGGAACTTGAAGGACCTCATCTGTTTGCTTTTATCCACCCATTTTTCGTCTAGTTTCTTCCCTAGCCTCGAGCTAGTAGTAAGTGTTCTAAAACATCCTCTTGTTCTTGTTTAGAGTGGTTAATAAGAGATTTGTCGGATAAAAGTCATGAATATATAAGATCAAAGTTTAAAGTCTTATAAAAATGATGAACCTGTTGGATAAAAGAAATATAATGGTGTAAAACTTGTAAGACTTGTTTTGTGGTGATTATTTAGTGCCGATCTATGTTGTGGTAGCTCGGACCATCATCTAACCCGGATTAGTCATGTTCATGAAACATGACATAGAATATGTTAAGAATGAAAAGGGTTAAATGATGAAACTCTACTACACACTAAACATGAACTTGTGTAAAATCGATTTTTCTTACGAAATGAAGTTCTAAACTAGTAGGTCTAAAGATCTACAAGTGGTATTTTCGAAGAACCAAGTATATGATGAAATCGTGTTTTAAGGCCGGATCTTCCATAAACTAGAAGTGTTTTGTGAACAAACAAGTGTGTGGACACTTGTGTAACAAAAGTTTTAACAAGGAACTAATTTTTATAATTTCTGACCAAGAAGTTGTAAACTTCCACATTCTTTAAAAATAAGATTTTTAAGAAACCGATTTTATTTACAAAGGTAGAAAGAGCTATTAAAAATAATGGAAAGTTACTACACACTTTTACATAACCCACAAGTTCATGTGTTTGCAATTTACGTATGTTTTTGAACTAGTTTAATGTTGAGATATTATACATTAACGATTGGTGAATTGTTTGATTGAATCTTGGAAAGAAAATGATACGCTAGTAAGCATGGCCACCTCAAGTTACAAAGGAAACTCTGGCGAAATTTTTCTAGAAATATAACACTTAGTAATATTTTTGTGATAAGTGTTTAAAAATATATTTTTAACTTGTTTTCAGAATACAAACTTCGCCATGATTTTTAGTACAAGATACCAAATACCGGAGGTGGATTTTCATAAATGAAACTTGTTAAATATATATTTAGAATATATATTTATCGCTTGTATGATTATGTGATTATTTTGTGAAATAGGTATATATTATTTTTAGAGTAAAAATAATATGACTTGGAGATACTCGTGACGAGTAAAAATACAAAAATACACATACAACATACAAGATACATAATTCGGGTGCAAAGTGCAAAATACAAAAAGCTTATATTTATTTTTGAGAAAATAATATAAGCAAGACATTTAGTTAAAAATATAAAATATTTTTAACACAAGAAATTATACACAAAAGAGAGTGACTGTACTTGTGCGACGCAAGTCTAGTGACTAACGTTAAGAAAACGCGTATAGGTTACGACGTTAATTAAGCAAATCCGGTGAAGTTTACGACGCAAGGAACGCAAAGTTGTGAGTTCATGCTCCCCCTTTTTCTCTAACTGTTTTTGGTTTTATAACCCTCGGGGGTGAAATACATGTTACAAATATTATAATTTTTACAAAGGGTAAAAATACAAGAAGCACTCGTGGTGAGAACGAGAACCGAGTGCAATATGATTTGAAAAATACGAGAAGCACTCTTGGTGAGAACGAGAACCGAGTGCAATATGATTTGAGAATACGAGAAGCACTCGTGGTGAGTGCAATATGATGAGCTTTAAGAAAAGCCCAGAAAATACTAGATCATGTGAGCTTAAACTAGATATTGAGATGCCATTAATACTTAATTAGGGACGAGGGTTAGATCTAACGGGTACGGCCGAGCCCCACTCATGGTCCTTATGTGACCACTTGAGTGCTTCGGTGTCCCAGTCGAGGGAAATCGACACAGTCGAGGTTAATCGACACAGTCGAGGGAAATCGACACAGTCGAGGGAAATCGACACAGTCAAGGGAAATTGACGCAGTCGAGGTTAATCGACACAGTCGAGGGTAATCGACACAGTAAAGGAGCCAACACTAATGCTCCATATGCTCACATGCCTTAAACGAGCCAACACTAATGCTCCATATGTCCTCACATGCCTTAATGTCCTTGTATAAACAATCATTTAAAACGTGGGGTACACAAGAAAACTTGAATGATACTTGAGTACGTGGGGTACTCAAGAAAACGAGAATTATACTTGAGTACGCAGGGTACTCAAGAAAGACTTGAATTATACATGACACATACTATGTTTTCATACAAAGTATAAAAACGTGAAATACAAAACGCATGAACTCGCTCAACTTTATGTTTATGTTTTCCAAAATTACATGTATTTCAGGTGACAAGATGGATCTTGGGCGCAAGTGTCGTATCTAGAAGTAGACTACAAGTTTAGATGTCATCCACTTTTGTTGAATTGTAACCTTGTCAAAGGTCGTGTTTTGAAAACTTAAACAACAAGTGTTTGTAATACTCAAATTTTCATGAATGGATGAACATCGTTTTGATCATGTAGTTGTTTATTACGATTGAATGCAATGATAACAAGCTAGTCACACATCATACGCTTCCGCAAAAGACAGGGTGTGACATACACTGACAGATACGAGGAGTTAAGCTTGCTCTGTCCTACAATGCTCACGCCTTTGGATAAGGCTATCGAGAAATACATCGACGGTTTGCCAGATTCTGTTCAGGATATCGTCACTGGCAGTAACCCTACTATCGTCTGTCAGGCCCTTGAGCTAGCTGCAACCCTTACTGAATCGCAAGTCAAGAAGGGTAAACTCCACAGAAAGGGGGATAAGAAACAGAAACATACTGATAGCACCAAGGAGCAGAAGGGCAAGAAGGCTTCTAAGTCTTCAAAGAAATCTAGGAAGCGTAAGGCTTCCAAAAATTTCGTTGTCACTGCCCAGGCAAATCAGGCTGCTCCTAATCAGGCTGCACAACCTGCTGCCAAGAGGCAGTATGCTGGGAATGCACCTCTGTGCAACAAGTGTAATAGCCATCACCAACCCCAGGTGCAATGTCGTATCTGCACAAACTGTGGCAAGTCTGGTCATCTTGCAAACACCTACCGCTTTGCTCCTAACCAAAATCAGGCAGCCCAAAACCTAGTACAGAACCCTGCCCAGAATCCTGCACGACCTCACTATCCGCCTGGTTCATGTTTCAACTGTGGGGATCTGACCCACTACAGGAACAATTGTCCGAGGTTGGCAAACGCAAATCAGGCACCGGCTCGTGGTAGAGCTTTCAATCTGAATGTAAATGAGGCTCGCACAGATAACGAAGTGGTGAACGGTACGTTCCTTGTTAACAACCAACCTGCTTCTATTATGTTTGATTCGGGTACCGATAAGATTTTTGTGTCCTTAGCATTTGAGCCTTTTCTTTCGATGACTAGAACAAAACTAGGAAAGCCCTTGATAGTAGAAGTAGCTAGTGGTGAACCTGTTGTACTCAACTCTATTCTTCGAAATTGCCAGTTGAACTTTAATAACCATCTTTTCCCTATTGACCTCACACCGATGCAACTCGGGAGCTTCAATGTAATAGTAGGAATGGATTGGTTATCCAAGTACCATGCTGAAGTGGTATGTTTTGAGAAGTTGGTCCGGATAGCGCTTTCGACTGGTGAGATTTTAGAAGTTCGTGGGGAGAAACCTGCTAGTAGCCTTAAACTCATGTCTTGTACCCAAGCCCAAAAATACCTACGATAGAAATATGTCACCTTCTTGGCACATGTTGTAGAGGAGAAGGCAAGGGTAAGACTATCCAAGATATCCCTGTTGTTCGGGATTATCCTGAGGTATTTCCCGAAGAATTACCTGGTTTACCCCCTGTACGCCAAGTTGAGTTTCGCATCGATCTTGTACCTGGCGCAAATCCTATTGCTAAATTACCTTATCGCCTTGCACCGTCCGAGATGCGAGAGTTCTCTAAGCAGCTTCAGGAGCTATCTGACAAAGGATTCATTCGTCCGAGCTTTTCACCTTGGGGCGCTCCTATCTTATTTGTGAAAAAGAAAGATGGATCATTCAGGATGTGTATCGATTGTCGTGAGCTTAACAAGCTTACCATCAAGAATCGATATCCCCTACCTCGCATTGATGATCTCTTCGATCAGCTATAGGGTGCTACTTGCTTTTCAAAGATTGAACTATGTTCTGGGTATCATCAACTTTGATTTCTCGAAGAAGATATTCCCAAGACAGCTTTTCGTACACAATATGGTCATTATGAGTTCACTGTTATGCCTTTCGGTTTAACAAATGCTCCTGTTGTTTTCATGGACTTGATGAATAGGGTCTGCAAGCCTTATTTGGACAAGTTCATCATTGTATTCATTGATGACATTTTGATCTATTCTAAGACACGAGCTAATCATGAGCAACATCTTCGTCTTACAATGGAACTCCTAAAGAAAGAATAGCTTTTCGCCAAATTCTCCAAGTGTGAATTCTGGCTTAAGGAATTTCAATTTTTGGGGCACATCGTCAACGAACAAGGTATTCATGTAGATCCCGCCAAAATCAGCGCGATTAAGGATTGGGATACACCTACTACTCCTACCGAGGTTCGTTCATTTCTTGGTCTCGCAGGTTATTACCGCCGTTTCATTGAAAACTTCTCCAAGATTGCGGTTCCTCTCACTACTTTAACTCAGAAGAATAAACCTTTTAAGTGGGGACCCAAACAGGAGGAAGCTTTTCAGACCTTGAAACAGAAGCTCTGTGATGCACACATTCTATCTTTGCCTGAGGGTAACGACGACTTTGCCGTGTACTGTGACGCATCCAACTTAGGCCTTGGCTGCGTTCTCATGCAAAGAAACAAAGTCATAGCATATGCATCAAGACAGCTAAAGGTACACGAGAAAAACTACACGAGTCATGGTCTTGAGTTAGGTGCAGTAGTTTTTGCTCTCAAAATCTGGAGACATTACCTGTATGGTACAAAGTGTGTAGTGTTTACTGACCACAAGAGTCTCCAGCATATCTTCAATCAGAAATAACTTAACATGAGGCAACGACGTTGGGTTGAACTCCTAAACGACTATGATTGAGAAATTCGCTACCATCCTGGTAAGGCGAATGTCGTGGCTGACGCATTGAGTCGTAAGGAACGTGTCAAGCTTCACTGTGTTCAAGTTCGATCTGACATTCAAACCCACATTTCTCAGGCTCAACATACTTGTGTTACACAAGACCTGATGGGTAAAGAATTACCATGTCATATTAAACCTGAGCTTGAACTGAGAGACTTTGGGTTGTTTTATTTCATGGGCCGTTTGTGGGTCCCAAGTCTAGACAATCTTCGCACCATGCTAATGGATGAAGCTCATAAGTCTCGTTATTCTATTCATCCTGGTGCAGACAAAATGTATAAGGATCTTCGAACCCAGTATTGGTGGCCGGGTATGAAGAAAGACATTGTCTTATATGTCTCTAAATACCTTACTTGTCTCAAGGTTAAGGCAAAACATCAACATCCCTCTAGATTATTGGAGCAACCAGAGATTCCAGTTTGGAAATGGGAAAACATTGCAATGGATCTCATTACCAAACTTCCGCGCACTAAAAGAGGTCATGACGCCATTTGGGTAGTTGTTGATCGTCTTACTAAGTCAGCACATTTCTTGCCAATCCGTGAGGATCTATCTGCTGACAAGCTTGCTAAAATTTACGTGGACAAGATTGTATCCCGACATGGTGTTCCTTTGAACATTATATCTAATAGAGATGCTCGATTCTCGTCTCGTTTTTTGAGAACCATCCAATCTGCCATGGAACCCAACTTAATTTGAGCACAACATATCATCTGCAAACGGATGGTCAATCTGAGAGAACAATCCAGACACTGGAGGACATGCTTAGAGCTTGTGTGATTGACTTTGGTGGTAGTTGGGATTCGCATCTACCGTTGATCGAATTCTTCTACAACAATAGGTGTCACTCTAGCATCAACATGGCTCCTTTCGAAGCTTTATATGGTCGAAAATGCCGTTCACCGGTCTGCTAGAATGAGATAGGTGAAGCTCAACTTACTGGACCTGAACTTATTATGGAGACTACAGATAAGGTCAAGAAGATTCGTGATAACCTTCAGACAGCTAGAAGCCGTCAAAAGAGTTACGCGGATCGACGACACAAGCCCTTAGAATTTCAAGTCGGTGATCACGTCCTACTCAAGGTATCCTCTTGGAAAGGTGTGATTAGATTTGGAAAGAAAGGAAAACTTGCACCACGCTATGTTGGACCATTCAAGATCGTTTAAAGAATCGGAAAAGTAGCCTACAGACTTGAGCTACCTCCTGAACTTGGAAATGTTCATCCAACTTTCCACGTGTCCAATCTAAAAAAATGTTTAGCTGATGAGAACCTCCACATACCACTTGATGAAATTCGTGTTGATAACACGATGCACTTCGTTGAGAAACCTGTGGAAATCATGGGCCGTGAAGTCAAAAGGCTCAAACGCAAGCACATACCCATAGTCAAAGTTCGCTGGGAATCTAAACATGGCCCAGAAATTACTTGGGAACATGAAGATCATATGAAAGCGAAGTATCCGCATCTATTCTCTCAAGTTTCCTCTAAATAAATTTCGGGACGAAATTTCCTAAAGTAGGGGAGACTGTGACATCTGTTCTTGTGTAATCATTGTACAAACTCTGAACAATCCAATATTAATAAAACAATGTGTTTTGATCCCAATAATTGTTATTTATGTTTGACATTTTTGTACGTTTTGACTTTTGATTGATTTTGAACTCTATATCGCTTTCTGGAAAGTTATACGTAAACTGATGTGTAAACGTAACCAGTTTAATGCGAAAAATACTCTGGAACAGCAACATAAGCTTAACATACCTTAAATAACCTTTACATAACTTAGTTTTAAAGGCTTTGGTATGGCAAAAAACAAGTTTATTCACTCACAGGGACTATTTGCATCAAACTGCAAAAGTCTGCTGTTTTGTAAGGCAACGTACAGTTCGAAACTTGACCATAAGCTAAACATACCATAAATAACCTAAACATAGCTTAGAAATAAGCTTTGAGTGGTTCGGTGTGAGAAAATATGCTTATTTGATCTTACAGGGACTAAAAGTGTCAAAAACGGCGTAAGTTTGCATTTACGCGCATATCTTACGTTCTGACCACATCTAACAACGCAATCGTACAGCCAAACGAATCGACACCCGTAACACTTTTTAGCAAAATTCAAGTTAAATATACTTTAACTTCATTATGGAGCTTGAAAATGGGCTTGACGGGTGTTAGAAGTGCCAAAACGCGACAAAACAACTCAGGGGCTGAAACTATCAAAATGTAAAACTTGCTGGTGTGCAAGCTGCATACGGGCCGTATGCATATACCCTTACGGTCCGTAAGGTGTTGCCAGCTCCACATAATTCAGAACCTTCTAATTCAGCTCCTGTTTTGCAAACCAGGCCCTTGTAAGCAATTTTTCTTGTTTGGGACAAAGTTAACACCTCTCCAAGGCATAATAGTTGCTAAACTTCATACCTGAGATTTTAAGATCAAGTTCTCCCTAGCAAGGACCCTTTGTAAGCTTCCTTCGTTCTTTTATCGCTTTCCTAGCGAGAAAGTCAAACAGTGTTTGACTTTCAGCTTTGACCAGTCAATGGTCAACACAAAGTTCGTTTGAACTTTGTAACGTGATTATATTCACGATGGTTATAATCCTTAGCGATTATACCTACTGACTACCACGTTAACTAGGCGTAGTGATGAGTCAAAGTTTCGGTCAAAATGCATTTTAGCACGCATTTTGCAACGGAACTACTTTTAGGTATCAGAACACTTTTTGATACCAAATCAGTTTTCTAAGTTAGTTAAACATGTTTTGACATGTTTAACTCGTCACTATTAGTTTAGTGCTTGTTTAGGGTCGTACGTTAAGCAGTCTAGACAACCGCTTAGACTTTCGAACCCGACCCGTTTGGTCGATCATTAGGATCCGACCAAACATGTTTTGTGATCATAGTTGCATAGGGAATAACCTCTGAGGTTATACCTTATGATCACTTAGGATTGGTTAGTTATTTGTTAAGTAGCTTATATGCCCATAGGAAATGACCAAAATGCCCTTTTGAAGTATAAAACCATATTGTGCATATGTGAAAGTGTTTTTGCATATAATCTGATTTAGTAACATATTTAGGTGTAAATGGGCACGTAAGACTTGACATAGCATATAGTTAACCATCTGACCATAGTTTTGCGCAACCGACGCGTTATAGTAGCTTATACTACCATAACGGGTCGAAACGGGTCAAAAGCACTTAGGTAGACTTTCAAATCAGAATGTCAGTTCTATTAAATCATACCACATGAGTTCAAATACTCATTTGATTTATAGAACATCATTCTATCATATCTCCCGTTTTAGGATCCGATTATTAACATAGTTACCAATATTAGGTGCCTTGTTGATTCCGTGGTACTTGGTCTTATTCTCAAGACTAATAAGCAATCCCAAGTGAGTACATAGTTCCCCTCTTTTACCGCTTTCAAATATTTTGGGGTGAAACACTTGTGCATACATGTTACTTTCATGCTTTCTTTGCTTTTATGACATAATCATGCTAGTTTCATCTAGTACACATATAGTACATGCTTTCAATTATGTTTTGCTATGTATGTTTACTTAGCATGCTAGCACATTGATTTCATAAACATTTTTGCTATGTATGTTTACTTAGCATGCTAGCACATTAATTTCATAAACATTTCTACTATGTATGTTTACTTAGCATACTTAGTACATGGTTTTCACATGCTACATTGGTTATGACATTTGGTATGTTTAATCGGGACAATAATACATTCATTAACACCAGTTACGCCGCTCGGTAGTATGTAATGGTACCATAGGACTTGACAACTCCCGTTTCCGACTTCCTAGGTTTGTTTGGAAGTTGGGAATGACAGAATCCGATATACATAACTTAGATAAACCTTTAATTTGTTTAAAGGTTTGTTGCCATAGTCGCATGGCTTGAATGTATGCGATTAACATTACTGCATAAATGTTTGTAATCATAAAGCATTGTTTTTCTGCAAAACATATCATTTGGTTTAAACTTAGGTTTATTCAAAAACTTTGTTTTGTACATTTTCCTACGGGGTTGAGTAAATTATTTTATTCACCGTACATGACACATGTTTTCACATTGACATTATCACATAGTTTGAGTAGATACTTTCTACTTGCTATGCATTACATTTGGTTATACATGATACATTTCACACATGACATTGACCATGATTTACACATAAACATTTGACATTGAACAAGACATTTTGGTTTATTATTGATAAGTGACTTATGTAACGGGGCTATGTGTTATATGATAAAAGCATGGTGGATACGCCGCTGGTACTTCCTATATATAAGTGCTTTTATTGTATTATACATCGTTGCGTTATCTAAGCGACTTGACAAAGACATGAACATTTTTCACAAGGACACGACATTTTTATACAAAGTACATAATTTATACAAATTCACTTTTACTTGGTTATTCATTTAACCACGCATATTTCTTTTATTATCATTTGATTTTCACATGATTTCATAAAAGAAAACATTTTACAAGGTTCATGACTACTTTTTGTTAAACACTTCTTTAAACTACAAGTTATGAATCTTGCATAAATAAAACCTATGTATCTCACAGGTATTGTTATGCTGACGTACCTATTTTCGCATGTGTTTCAGGTGCTAATGCATGATGATGTTTGTGCTACACTTAGGCGGACTTGGGCCTTAGTAACTTAAAAGACAGTTATATATGTTATGTTCAGTTTAAATTCAAAGACAATGTAAACTTTAACTTCAATAATACAAAACTTTAATTACCATGGTTGTTGAAACAATAATTCTGCCGCATCACTCCCCGACGTTTCCACCGTGGTTTGTTGTTTTACGCGGTCGGGGTGTGACAATATTGGAGTCCTTGATTAGATTCATTGTGTTCTTTAATGCCTATGTAAGTAGATAATGTAACAAAAACTGGATCCTTATAACATCTATCTATCTTCATAGGTTGATTCTTGTAGGATGTTTAAAGTACCAATATTGGAGTCCTTGATTGGATTTATTGTGTGCTTTAATGCGTGTTTACAAGTTGATTGACAGATTAACAATTTATGTATTTATGTGGTAGTTGTGATTTAGATAACGAAACAGGTGTAATAAAATAAGAACATGGTGGATACGCTGTTGGTACTTCCTATATATAAGTGTCCTTATTTTATTACTCTTGTAGCGTTATCAGAATCACCTTCGGATTTTGTGTACAATTGATCCAATGTTTGTTTATCCAAATCCATGAAGAATCTCCCATATCTTTATATGATAGATTCTTTGAAGGATGTCTAAAGTATTATTATAAATCATTGACTTGATTTATATAATACTCACACAAGTTTTGATTAATTTTAAAACTGTTATTATTAATCCTTGATTGGTTTTCTAATAATACATTAATGATTTCAACAAGGTTACAATGTACAATTTCAAATGGCATAAAAATTACTTAGTAAAAATCATATTGCCATATACAATACTTTTTGTCGTGAGTTTTCACAATCAAGATTATGTATTGTAATATTAAACTTTTGCCATTCTTTGGCTTCAAGATTCATTTTCAATCGACAACTCTTGTAGTTGTCAAAGTATTGCAATATCAAACTTTTGCCATTTATTTGGTTAACAAAACCTATGTATTAGCCGGCATTTTTATGCTGACTATTTTTCACATATGTTTCAGGTTTTCAACTATTCAAGCATGCAACGCATAAGATTGCATTCAGGCCTTAGATTTCTAAATCAAAAGACAATTATATGTATTCTTTGTTTGTAAAACGATGTTAATAATATAGAAACAATTTAGTACCAGTAGTTGTGAGCAATTTGTAACGTGACTCCCCGATATTTCCGCCGCGTGTTGTTGTATACGCGATTGGGGTGTTACAGATTGGTATCAGAGCACTGGTTATAAGGAATTAGGTTATTAGCATGCCTTAAACCTAGTCTATAACCTTCCTAGGACCCAAACATGAGTAGACTTAGGAACTCCTTCCTAAGTCCTCATCCTTATTCATGCCACGACTACTTTATGATTTGCAAATCATCTAGCCTTAGATGATTTATCCTAAACCTTAGGCTACATGCCTTAAGGTGTTCCTTAAAATGTTTTCCTCAAAACATTGAAATGTTTCTCAAACGTTTTCATCAAAATATTTCACATCATGTTTTATCTCAAACGATTTGTATCAAAAGATTTCTTAAATGTTTTCCTCAAACGTTTTTCATCGAAATCTTGGGTTTTAATAATGTGAACACATGCAATCTGGAAGGGTGGATGCCTGTACCCCGAGTTTTCTGTCTAAGGCTAGAGTGTTCATACAAATCCACATAATCGGACCAGTCACTCTTACCTGAGAACTCTTAGGGTGAGTGTCCACTTATAGGCTAAAGCATGTCTTCGTGAAACATTATAAAAACCTATCCATCTTGATTATGCCGAACGATTTCTAAACGACCTTTGTAACACTACTCATTCATATTACCCTCGGTAATATGTTTGCTATTCACGACAATCGAAAACAACTTTCCTTTTCCAATACTATTTCATCATATTACCTCCGGTGATATGTTTGATTCGAGACAATTGAAGTGAATTTCATTTCATATCACGACACTATGAGATCCTACTTCATTTTCAAAACACTACCTTTGTCTTCCAAAATTTCAATTTTTTACCCTTTGGATGAGAATTTTCAAAATTTTAAACACAAAATTTCTTTATTTTAAAATTTTAATTTAAAACAATTTATCTTAAAAACAATAAATTTTTAAATAGTAAAGAAATTTTTAACACAAACCATTAACCTGGTTTGTATTTTCTCATTCAAAAATATTACAAAAGTTTATTTTTCAAACAACGCTTGTCTCAAAACAAAATCCACAAAACTGTATATTCTAAGTAGAAGAACGAGACTTATGAATTAGATTTTACTAGATCAAAGTTTTCACAATACAATGATACTACAAAGTCATAACAAATTGATGGATCTAACTTGTTTGATTTTCATTATAGCTATACTTTCAAGATGCCTCCTAGACATGATCAAACTGAGAATGCTGCTCTCACAGCCACAATCGTTCAGCAGATGACTGCTGTGATTCTGAACCTCATTACTCAGATAAACCAGGCAAATAACAATAACAATAATAACAATGCTCAGTGTGACTTCAAAATGTTCAATTCAGCTAAGCCGTCGAAATTTTCTAGATTTGAAGGAGCAATTGCGCTCCTACAATGGTTTGAAAGTATAGAAAGCACATTCCGCCACGTTCAGTGTCCCAATGAGCGCAAGGTAGATTTTGCCTCGAGTGTCTTTCAAAGGAGAGCACTCACTTGGTGGAACGGTATTATGAGAGATCGAGGTGCCGATATGGCAATGACACTAACGTGGGAAGAATTTAAGGATATTATGAAGAAATAATTCTGCCCACGAAGCGAAATAAGGGCACTTGAAAACGAATTCTATCATCTAAAACAAGATAGTGGGGAAAACCATGCCTACACTGACCGATTTGAACAGCTAAGCCTACTTTGCCCCACTATGGTCACACCTTTGGATCGGGCCATTGAGAAATACATTGATGGCCTACCCGATCTTGTCCAAGACATTGTCACTGGCAGCCAACCTGCAATGCTTAGGGAGGCTAAGGAATTAGCCGCTATCTTAACCGACTCCCAGGTTAGAACAGGTAAACTATTTCGAAAAGGAGACAATAAACAAAACACCGAAACTACTAATGGAAATTCGAAAAGAACAAAGGCTGAATCTTCTAACAATTCTAAGAAGCGCAAGGCTTCAAAGAATTTTGCAATTCCTGTACCAGTCCCACTAAACCCAGTACCGTTTAAGGGATTTTATCGTGGAAAGCAACCTCGGTGCAATCATTGCAACTATCATCATGCAACAAATTCTCCTTGTCGCCAGTGTACAATATGTGGTCTATTTGGATATCTAGCTGTGACCTGTCGTATCCAGAACCGAGCAGCCCCTACTCAGACTCGCCCTAGAGCATGTTTCAATTGTGGTGATTTAAATCATTTCAAGCGAAACTTCCCCAAGCTTACTAATGCTAATGGACGAGTGTTCAACGTCAATGAGGCTCAAGCTAATGATCAAGCACTTATGATCATTTGAACCTCTATATTTTCTGTTTATTTTCGAAAACAATGTACATATTTCAACTATGTTTGTAATGACAATATAAATTTCAAGAAGTTTATCTTTATCCTTGTTATTCATTTACCAATTACAATTTTCAATGTGATTACACTATGTGTGATTACAACTACATGCTGACTTTGAGGATTCCGTTCTTTAGGAACTAAATCTTATAATTTAGCATAATGTGATTGCACTCTGGTGCATTCGTACGAACTTAGTAACACAATCGCTACAAATACTATGAACAAGTTAATACTATTTTGTAATCATGACAGTACATACATGATTTATTTATCTAAATATGTATAGTACATGATTATAAATACAATTTACTTCGCATGTTGATTTAACGTACTTAGTACATTATTTTCAAATACATTTTGCTTAGTGTGTTAACTTAGCATACCTAGCGCATGATTTGAAAACATTTTATCGATATGTTTACAATAAGATGACAATGAATTATTAGTATATGTTGCACTCTACCTGATTGGTTAGTATGAAATATATATAAACATTTGTACTATAATAAAATACCAACTACTAAATTTGTTGTATGCAAAACAAGTAGTGCTATCATTGCTAGTATGAAACACGATTCGATTGGATAGATGTTATGTTGTGACAATGTTTATTTGATTTAGACGATAGTTCAACCTTATTACTTGTTTACCCTCGCTTAACAAGAGAAGCTATGTGGACCATGCAACGAAACAAGTAATTATGGGTGCACACTTAATTATGAGATTCGACGCATGAGAATCATAGTAAGCCTTGTTAAGTATGGTGGCATAAGATCTAGAGTGATTAAGGTAACGGGAGGAGTATGATACGATAAGAACATGGTGGATATGCCGATGATACTTCCTATATATAAGTGTTCTTATTGTGTTATTCTTCAGAACGTTGCTAAGATCACTTGGTGATTTTATGTTATCTTGGACCGTTATGTGATTATGTGCTTATTTGATATTTTTGTGGTTATTTACAATATACAAGAACAAGTACATTCATTAACTCAAATCGAGCCGACCGGGAGTATATTATGGTGTTAAAGAAGACGATCTTGATGCCATAGGTATGTTGACCCGTCTCCTATGCATGAGATGCTCATGGTGCATTGGATGTACCTCGTGGGACGTTAGAAAATGTGTACGTATAGGGCTTGAATGTACACCCCTTTGTTTGCTAGGAATTACACTAAGAGCTTAGTAAAACATAGTGCCATACTCAAATGATTTTTGAACACTAGACGACTTTTTCTTTAAATTCACAAGTTTCAAAGGGTTGAATACCTTGAGATACTTTCAATATCCCAAATCACATTTTGAATCCCCTAAAATTTCCAACACCAAATGATGCTCTGCATCTTTGGGAACTAGCAATTTGCTTATCCATCAGTTGTTTCAATTTTACTCTACGGTTTCCTTCGAATAAATTTCGAGACGAAATTTCCTAAAGTAGGGGAGACTGTGACACTTGTACTCCGTAAACATCGCATGATGTAGGAAAATATCTTTTATCAAAGAAACAATGTATTTTTGCTCTCAATGTCTGCTTTTTATGTTTGACAATTTCACGTTTTGATTTTAAATTTGATTCGAAGCCTTAAATCGCTTTCTGGAAAGTTATACGCAAACTGATGAGTAAGCGTAATTAGTTTAATGTAACAAACACTCCGGAATAGTGACATAGGCTTATATACCTTAAATAACTTTTATATAACTTACAAATAAGTTTCGAAGGCTTTGGTGTGTCAAAAACAAGTTTATTCGATCGTAGGGACTATTTTCGTCAAACTGTGAAAGTCTTCTGATTCGTACTATAACGAACATTCTGGAACATGATCATAAGTTAAACGTTCCCTAAATATCCTTTACATAGCTTAGAAATAGGCTTTGAGGTGTTTGGTGCGCAAAAATAAACTTATTTGATCAACTGGGACTAAAAGGGTCAAAAAGTGCATAAGTTTGCATTTTCGCGCATATCTTACGTTCTGAACATATCCGGACATCCAAAAATTTTTGTAATCATTAAAATATTTTATTTTAGTGATTGGAATGCAAAAATTGCATTCGTCGTGTAATTTGGATCGTTTTTCGCATCCGTTCGTGTTTCATCGTAATTAACCGAACAACGAGACCGTACGACCAAACGAACCGACATCCGAGATGTTTTCAAGCATATTTCATGCCCCCTATGCTTTAACTTCATTGTTGAGCCTTGAAAATGGGTTAACGGGGATTAAATGCGTCGAAAATGGCTTAAACGAGCTGCCGGGACCATTTCTGCCATTTTTCAAAAGTTTCTGGAACTGGGCTGTGGTGGCGTCGCGCGACAGGAAACCCCCTTAGCTGTGACGACACGGGACGGCCCTACCTAGGCAAAATCTCTATTTTTTGCAACCAGCTTGATTTCTAGGGTCTTTTATGTAACATTTTCAATACCTTGAGCTAGTTTTTAAGGTCCCATTTTATTCAAATCTATGGGAAACACTTGGATGGCCAAGATTGAAGCTCAAAACCCAAGAAACGATCCTAACGATTTTGGAAAATCTATATAAACCCACAAATTTCATTCATTTCAACTCATACATTTTATCTCAATTCTACTCTAAGTTGAAGCTCTCCCTTGTGAAGCTTCATACCTGAGTATTTTGAATTCAAATCTTCAAGGCTTGGACCTTTTGTAAGTTTCTTTCATGCTTTTTATGCATTTCAAGCATGAAAGTCAAACAATGTTTGACTTTCTGCTTTAATCAGTTTATGGTCAACACAAAGTTCGTTTGAACTTTGCAACGTGAGCGTAATCACGATGGTTATAGTTCCTTGTGACTATACCTACTGATTACCACGTTAATTAGTCGAACTGACGAGTCAAAGTTTCGGTCAAAATACGTGTTTATGTGTATTTTGCAACGAAACTATTTTTAGGTATCAAAACCCTTTGTTTTGATATCAAACTTGTTTTCTAACTTAGTTAAACATGTTTAACTCGTCACTTTTAGTTTAGTGCTTATATATGGTCGTAAGATAAGCGGTCTAAACAACCGCTTAGACTTTCGAACCTGACCCGTTTGGTCGATCATTAGGATCGGACCAAACATATTTGTGACCATAGTTGTATAGGGAATAACCTTCTGAGGTTATACCTTATGGTCACTTAGTCTACTTAGTTGTATGATAGGTAGTTTATACGCCTTAGGAAAATGACCAAAATGCCTTTTTGCGCATAATTTCATTTTAAGCATATGTAACACATGTTTTGACATCTAAACTGATTATATAACATAATTAGATATGTTAAGGAATATAATACTTGTCATAGGACTAGTTAGGCATCTCGAACGCGCATTTGCGCGAACGACGCGTTAAAGTAGCGTAGACTACCTTAACGGGTCGTAATGGGTCATAAGCACTTAGGATAGGTTCCAATTCAGAATGTAGGCTTTGTTAAACCATATCACATGAGTTCCAATACTCATTTGATTTATGAGACCTCATTCTACACGATCTTCCGATTAAGGTGTCAATTCACTAACATAGTATCCGTTACACTAGGAACCACATCGACACTTGAACAAGACCTACATGCAATCCCAGGCGAGAACATAGTTCCCCTCTTTTACCATTTTCAAATGTTTTGGGGTGATTCATATGTGTAACCAATTTTTTTCCAAATGTATGGCATGTATGTGATTACTAAGTGCTTTTATGTGTATTATTCCAATTATGCAAATATAAATGTTTATCTAAATCCTTAAAAGTTCTACCTATCTTCATAGTTAGATTCTTATAGAATATTTGAAGTACAGTCTTAGATCTTCCTATCTTCATAGTGATATTTTTAAGAAATACTTTACAGGACGACAGTTATGGTTGATGTGTAGATTGTTGGTGATTTAGATAACGAAACTAGATAATACAATAAGCACATGGTGGATACACCACTGGTACTTCCTATATATAAGTGTGCTTATTGTATTACCCTTAGTGGCGTTATCCCGAATCACCATTAGGAGTTAGGATTTGTTTAATTCAATGATTCAATGTAACAGGACCCAGAATCCTTATAGGATCTATCTATCTTCATAGATTGATTCTTGTAGGAGGTTTAAAGTACCAATATTGGAGTCCTTGATTGGATTCATTGTGTGCTTTAATGCGTATGTAAGTAGATAATGTAACAGAAACCGGATCCTTATAGCATTTATCTATCTTCATAGGTTGATTCTTGTAGGATGTTTAAAGTACCAATATTGGAGTCCTTGATTGGATTCATTGTGTGCTTTAATGCATGTTTACAAGTTGATTGACAGATTAACAATTTATGTGTTTATGTGGTAGTTGTGATTTAGATAACGAAACAGGTGTAATAAAATAAGAACATGGTGGATACGTCACTGGTACTTGCTATATATAACTGTCCTTATTTTATTACTCTTGTAGCGTTATCCGAATCACTTTAGGATTTTGTGTACAATTGATCCAATGTTTGTTTATCCAAATCCCTGAAGAATCTCCCATATCTTTATATGATAGATTCTTTGAAGGATGTCTAAAGTATTATTATAAATCATTGACTTGATTTATATAATACTCACACAAGTTTTGATTAATTTCAAAACTGTTATTATTAATCCTTGATTGGTTTTCTAATAATACATTAACGATTTCCACAAGGTTACAATGTACAATTTCAAATGGATAAAAATTACTTAGTAAAAATCATATTGCCATATACAATACTTTTTGTCACGAGTTTTCACAATCAAGATTATGTATTGCAATAATAAACTTTTGCCATTCTTTGGCTTCAAGATTCATTTTCAATCGACAACTCTTGTAGTTGTCAAGTATTGCAATATCAAACTTTTTCCATTTATTTGGTTAACAAAACTTATGTATTCGCCGGGCATTTTTATGCTGACTATTTTTCACATATGTTTCAGGTTTTAAACTATTCAAGCATGCAATGCATAGGATTGCATTCAGGCCTTAGATTTCTAAATCAAAAGACAATTACATGTATTCTTTGTTTGTAAAACGATGTTAATAATATAGAAACAATTTAGTACCAGTAGTTGTGAGCAATTTGTAACTTGACTCTCTGATATTTCCGTCGCGTGTTGTTGTATTACGCGATTGTGGTGTTACAGATGGTTGGGCATTTTCACAGCTTGACATATACTGCAATCCTTCACAAACTTTGAAACATCTTTTTTCATACCAAGCTAAATAAATGAGGTTGCTAACCTTTTCATCATTGCGGTAATGTCCGCATAACCACCCAAAAATGACGAATGAAATTCTTGCAGTAAAGCGTGTCGTAAATTTGGAATAGGTGGTACCAATTTTTTACCATGCAGGTAGACGAGGTCGTCCTGATAAAGATGATGAGGAAATCTCGTATGGTCGTTTCAATTTTAGCGACTAACTGTTGACCCAGGTTGTTTGTTGTGAAGTAATTTTTTATTTCATCCAGCCAAGGAGCCGTTGGGTGCAATAATGCCAGCATGGTCAGAATGTCAATTCGGTTTAAAGAATCGGCAACCGTGTTCTCTTTTCCGGGCTTTTAATGTATCTCGAATCATAGTCGATGAGTTTAGTGACCCATTTTTGTTGTTCGGGAGTCTGAATGGTTTGGGTTAGCAAATGTTTAAGACTATGGTGATCGATGTAAATGCGGAAACGTTGGCCGAGAAGGTATTGACGTCACTTCCGAACGGATTCGGTCACATCATATAATTCCTTAGTGTAAGTCGACTGGCCTTGCATGGTAGGACAAAGCTTTTTGGAGAAAAAGGCAATAGGTCTATTGTTTTGGGAGAGGACAACACCAATGGCGTGACCAGAAGCGTTTATGGTGAGGTCAAATGGCTTTGTGAAATCGGGTAATGATAAAGTCACCAAGTTTTGCATGTGTTTTTTGAGGGTGGCGAAGGATTCAGCAGCGGCCGTTGGCCATGCAAACTCTTTGAGTTTGAGCAAATCGATTAAAGGTGAAGCGATGTGTGCATAATTAGGAACAAACTTTAGGTAATAACCCGTGAGTCCTAAGAAAGCTCGTAACGTGGTGAAGGAAATAGGTGCCGGCCATTGTTGAATGCAATGAATTTTGTCGGTTCCAGGGCTACTCCCAATTGCGAGATTCGATGAGCCAAAAAGGATACTTCGGAGACTGCAAAAACACATTTGGATGCCTTTGCATGAAAGTGATTTTGTAACAAGGTATCAAATACATACCGTAGATGAGTTTAATGATCCTCCTTGTTGGCACTGTATATTAAGATATCATAAAAAAAACTAGGATAAATCGCCGTAACACCGAACAGAAAATATCCTTCATAGCCGATTGAAACATGGACGGCGCATTAGAGAGTCCAAACGGCATTACAAGAAATTCATAATGACCGTAGGTAGTCCGAAAAGCGGTTTTGTGAATATCCTGTGGTGCGACTCGGATTGGGTGATATCCCGACCAGAGATCGATCTTAGATAAAATAGTTGCACCATGCAACTCATCCAATAATACATTATAAGTTGTCAATTTCAATTAATTTTCAAAACATTTCCCTCCATTTCCCAAATACTTACTTTTATGCTATTCAAACTTTTGTGATGTTTTGTTTTCAAATCCCATCAAAGTGAGTTTATGTGAGGAGCATGTAGTAACTGGAAGGGTTCCAGTGCCGGTACTCGGGACGTCCTGTCTAGGATTGGCATTCGTATAAATCTGAATTAACGGACCAGTTTGCCTACCTGGAGACTAACTATGAGAGTACAAAGGACCATTAGGCCAAAGCATGCCACGCCATACAAAGAAAACAACATTCTTAATCTAAACGCCATTAGATATAAAACGCCAAACTTTGTTTTTAAACGATAAAGCTGAACAAACAGTAACGGAAACGACGGGACTTAATTACTAGCATTTATTATAATAAAATCTCGCCTAAAACAACCGCCAAATACATCCTATATATACTACATCTCAGACTTTCCACTAAACACACCAAACCCAAAACGCCATATTTAATATATACCATTGATCTTAGAAACGTCAAAAAAACCCAAAAATCAAAGATTCCAAAAAACAAACGTTTCTTTGAAATTCAGTTTGGTTGTCGGTAAGGTTTCTGTGACAAAATCCTTAAGTGAGGATATTGTCCATCTCATTGAGTAAAATTTTAATGACTTTATCCTCAACATCCATCCAATTTATAAACGCCAAAACATACAAAAACCACAAAATTGCAAAAACATCATATCTTGGAGATTCAGTTTTGTTCTCAATAAAGTTTAGCTGAATGGGGTGGGCAACATTGTTAGACATCTTTCTTAACTGAGGATTAACAATGTTGTCCATCTCATACAGCAAAACATTATTGAGTTTAGCATGACCAAATGGGACGTGTTACAGACTTCAGAGATAAAGCTTAGCAAAAACAGTAATTACAAACAGTAAGTGAAACGACGAATACTTTATTATAATAATATCCCACCTAAACTACGCGCCAAGGACATCCTATAAAATGATACCTCTCAGCAACTTCCATTTGATCACACCAACAAAACAAACGCCAGTGTTCCTAAATACCATTCACTGTAAAACGCCAAAAAATTTAAAAGATCAAAGATGGCTAAAATGCTTTCTTGGATATTTAGTATTGTTCTGCGTGAAGTTTCTCTAAATGGATTGTTAGGTGGGGGAGTAACTCAGTAAGATATTGCTTCATGAGATTGACAAATCTTCAAGAAAAGAGACTGATGACAGTCATATGTCATTTTGTGTTCTTTGTTCTTGAAGAAGGCTTGGATGATGAGAAGAGATCAATGACACTAAAGAGTGGGATGATTATAAAGATGAAGATAAAGTTGAAGAGCAAAGCAAAAAACCCAGTCACATGGCATCGATCTATGTCCCCAACATTCACAAAGCCACTTCAACAAAACGAACGAACAAACAAATAATCAGACCAAAAACAAAACGCCATATATTTGGTGACAGTTCTTGTAGTATTAAAGAAGAAAAAGACTGATGACAGTGAAGATTGTGAAAAGAGATCCGATTAGGATTTTTATTTTTTATTTTTTTATTTTTATGCTTCTATTTTTTCCCCTGTGGTTGTAATATAATTTTTCACTATGAAAAAGTACAATATTTCTCTTAAAAAATGCTTGTAAAACGCCAAGATACTATAAACTGTGACACCTGTGTCACTTCAACCATCATACAAATACCAAACCAATTAAATATTTTATTTCATACTTGGTATTTGTATAAATATGTGTATCGTTTGCACATATCAATTCTTGATCGATTTCGAGCTCTAAATCGCTTTCTGGAAGGTTATACGCGATCTGATGCGTAAATATAACCAGTTTAACGCGACAAACACTCCGGGATAGTGAAATAAGCTTAACATACCTTAAATAACCTTTACATAAATTATAAATAAGTTTTGAAGGGTTTGGTGTGGCAAAAACAAGTTTATTCGCTCACAGGGACTATTTGCGTCAAACTGCAAAAATCTGCCATTTCGTAAGGCAACGTATAGTCCGGAACTTGATCATAAGCTAAACATACAATAAATAACCTAAACATAGCTTAGAAATAAGCTTTGAGTGGTTCGGTGTGTGAAAATATGCTTATTAGATCTTACAGGGACTAAAAGTGTCAAAAAGACGCAAGTTTGCATTTTCGCGCATATCTTACGTTCTGACAACATCTGGACACCCAAAATTTTTGTACACACTAAAATATTTTTATTTTAGTGATCGGCATGCAAAAATACCGTTCGTCGCTTAATTTGGTTCGTTTTCGCGTCCGTTTGAGTTTCGTCGTAATTTAACGAATAACGAGACCGTACGACCAAACGAGCCAACATCCGAGAGTTTTCCGAGCACATTTTGAGTCCTCTAAACTTTATTGACCTTGTAGAGCCTTGAAAATGGCTTAACGGGTGTCAAAAGTGCCTGAAATGAACTCAAACAAGTGCAGGAACCTGAATTACCATTTTTGAAACTTGCTGACCTGCAAGGTCCTTACGGACCGTATGGGTATGTGCTTACGGTCCGTAAGCAATGCCCAGCACATCAGAATTTTAGAAACATCACAGCAGCTTCCCATCTCATTCTTGAGGCCCTTGTACGCAATTTTCTTGTTTTGGGGACCAAGTTAACACCTCCCCAAGGCTTCTAATCAGCTCCTAACAATTGTATGGCTAAGATCATTCCCTCCTTACCAAGAAATGATCTTAATGGTTTTTCAAAAACTATAAATAGAGAAGCTCTCTTCCTCATTCTTTGCTCATTTCCTTCTTTTCTCCTCTCTAATCTGAATTGGGAGCTCTCTCATCTGATTGGAAGTTTATTCTTTGTAGAAAAGATAGCAAGGACCTAATTTAGTGAGCATTCTTTCATTCTTTTATTGCTTACTAGTTTAAAAAGTCAAACAGTGTTTGACTTTCAGTTTGACCAGTCAATGGTCAACACAAAGTTCGGTAGAACTTTACGACGTGATTGTAATCACAATGGTTATAATCCTTAGCGATTATACCTACTGATTACCACGTTAACTAGGTGTAGTGACGAGTCAAAGTTTCGGTCAAAATGCGTTTTAGCACGCATTTTGCAACGGAACTACTTTTAGGTATCAAAACACCTTGTTTTGATACCAAATCAGTTTTATAAGTTAGTTAAACATGTTTTGACATGTTTAACTCGTCACTACTAGTTTAGTGCTTGTTTAGGGTCGCAAGTTAAGCGGTCTAGACAACCGCTTAGACTTTCGAACCCGACCCGTTTGGTCGATCTTTAGGATCCGACCAAGCTTAGTTAGTGATCATAGTTGCATAGGGAATAACCACTGATGTTATACCTTATGATCACATAGGATTGGTTAGTCATTTGCTAGTTAGCTTGTATGCCCATAGGAGATGACCAAAACGCCCTTTTGAAGTATAAATCCGTATTTTTGCTTATGTGAACATATTTTTGACATTTAATCTGATTTAGTAACATGTTTAGGCATAATTGGGCATATAAGACTTGACATAGCACATAGATAACCATCCGAACATAGTTTTACGCTAACGACGCATTATAGTAGCTTATACTACCATAATGGGTTGAAACGGGTCATAAGCACTTAGGTAGACTTTCAAATCAGAATGTTAGCTCTATTAACTCATACCATATGAGTTCAATTACTCATTTGATTTATAGAACATCATTCTATCCTATCTCCCAGTTTAGGAGCTGTTTAATAACATAGTTACCTATATTAGGTGCCGTTTGATTGCGTACTCCCTCTAGCTTTGCTTGGTTGTTGTTCAAGACTTCTAAGCACCCTCAAGTGAGTACATAGTCCCCTCTTTTACTGTTTTCAATGTTTTGGGGTGAAGCATGTGTACCTATTTGTTATGTTCACGATTTCAAAGTATAATTGATTATACATATTAGTACTTATCTTTTGATAAACCGACTGATTATTTATGGTTTAAACTCTAATTTTTTCAAAGAGTATAAAATTAATTGTTGGATAGTACATATTTTGTTCACCAGACCGATTGGTAGTATGATTTAGCGCTATAGGATTTGACACCCCATTCCTGTTGTCATGGAATGTCTTAAACCAATTTGTTTCTCCATCCAAATAGGGATTGCCTTTGTGGTATCCCTATAGTCTCAAAGGTGTATTTTGATGCACTAGGTCTGATTGAATTCTTAAATCACATTTTTATTGTATATTTTATTATACTCCCAAAAGTATAGTTTGATATACTCTCATGTGTGATATTGTACAAAACAACATATATTTTGTTAACTACCAAAACATATTTTAAATATGTCATTTATTCAACCAAAACATAGTTTAATATGTTATTCATAAATCCAAAGTATACTTTTGATATACTATCAAAAAAGACTATTTTGACAACTAAAGTATATTTAATATACTATCTGTTTAACGATGTTGGAACCGAAATATATTTTGATATATTACCTAATCGACTTTCTTAAAACCAAAGTATATTTTTATATACTACAAACATTTTATTCAAAACATTATTTTATTAACTCATTTTACTTGATTATTTATTTATGCATCATTCTTTTATATCATCAAATTTCTCATAAGTTTTCACATGATTTTATAAAGAAAACATTTTTAGATTCATGACTACTTTTTGTTAAAACATTTTTTTAAACTTATAAGTCATGAATCATGCATAAACAAAACCTATGTATCTCACAGGCATTTTTATGCTGACGTACCTATTTTTACACATATTTCAGGTACTGCTTTGCGATGATTGTTGATACATGCTATACATAGGATGGACTCGTGCCTTAGCGACTTTAAAACTTGAAAGATAATAATTGCATTTGTTCGAATTGTAACAAACAAAGAGTTCAATGATTCAATAAAACGAAATTATTTAATCCATGGTTGTGAAACAATGATTCTGTTACAACACTCCCCGACGTTTCCGCCACGTTTTGTTGTTTTACGTGGTCGGGGTGTGACAGAAAAGTTGGTATCAGAGCCAATGGTTATAGGGAATTAGGTTATTACTAATGCTTTGCCCTAGACTATAACCTTCCTAGGACCCTAACACAAGTTATCTTGTGTTTAGTTTTAAAACAATACCGTTACCTATCCTTAGGTGACAACCACAATAAGAATACATATTTGAATCCGCTTTGAAAATCAATCATCTGTTCTAGGATGATTTATTGTAAGGTTTTGAACCTTCAAAATTTTCAAAAGCTCGTTAAAGTTTGGGCTAAATAATGTGAACACATGCAAACTGGAAGAGTGAATGCCTGTACCCTGAGTTTTCCGTCTAAGGCTAGAGTGTTCGTACAAATCCGCAGTATCGGACCAGTCACTCTTACCTGGGAACTCTTGGGGTGAGTGCTCACTTATAGGCGAGCATGTCTTCGGTGATACATTATAATGATCCATTTACTTTGATCAGTCACTGCGTGTCGTTTGTTTGTTCGAGGTAACAAACAAATGATCGCAATTTTTATGCGTTCTGTTTTCATTTCCCTTGTTTCCTCCCATGTCTTCCATTTTCTTCATAATGCCTCTTCATCGCAACAAGACTCGAGTGTCCGGACCAGGTGCTACAATTGCCCAACAAATAGGCATCGTACTCTAGAAGACCATTGATTTAGCTATCACCATGACTCGTCTCAGGGATGAAGCCGTGCAAGGGAACCGCTCCTTGGAGCAATCGATGCAACCGTCATCATCCAAATCAAATACCCTGTTACAAATGTACCCACGGTGGACGATGGAGACATTTGGTTTACATGTGTCGCTTTGCTGTTCAAAGGAAAGCAGTTGCAAAACCTGTTGCTGCTTAACCTTCAAGTTCTGCTTCATATGTCGCCTTGGCATATCTAGAGCCTCAACCTCATGAACTTTCTACCTTGTGTATCGACTTAAGCACGCCTAGTGCAAGGTGTCGAAGCACCTCTTGTTACACAAATTCCAAAATCTATGTAGGATCTTTCTATCCTCATAATTAGATCCTTGTGGATGAATATCACTCAAATCAGAGCCCTTAATTGAATTATTCGTATGCCTTAATACGTACATTACGATTCAATAAGGACAAAGCCAAATCCTTATTAAGATCTTCTTATCTTCATAGTTAGATTCTAATGATTAAAGTGCCAAATGGAATCCACGGATTGGATTCCTGGCGTGCTTTAAATATCCGTGTCCAAAGATAACAAAGTAAAGATCAAGTTAAACAATTATGCGATTATGTGCTTATGTGTTTTCTTATATGTTTCATGTTTTTATGTGATTTATCCAAATCCTCATAGAATCTTCCATATTTCAATATGAGGGATTCATAGTAGGATAAGGTACTATCTAAAATCCTTAGTGGACTTCTACGTCGTAGTTAAGTCCCTTGGATTATAACGTACTATTCTATAATTGGACCCCTTGAGTGGTCTGGGTAAACAGATTGATTCGAAAATCTGGTTAGAAATATCATGTAATGATATAGTTGAAAAGATCCCTTAAGTGATCAATTTAAAAATATCGTACGACGGTCTAGTTAAAAAGATCATGTGTTGATCTAATTAAAAAGATTGTTCGTTGATCTACTTAAAAAGATCCTTTGGTGGTCTAGTCAAGCCACTTCATGTTTATTCGATTGAATTTTTCCCATACGCATTATGAAATGAACTGTGCGGACTGTGCAAGGAATTACGTAATTATGGATGCATACATAATTATGGAATTCAGTGCATAGAAATCACAGAAAGTTTTGTCATGTGTTAAGACCTATAGTGATGAGAATAACGAAACGGGAACAATGTAAAAAGGGCATGGTGGATACGCCGCTGGTACTTCCTATATATAAGTGTTACTTATTACATTGTGAACGTAGCATTATTTAAGTTACTAGAGGTCCTGGACCTTGACCAATGTTGTCTTATCTTTCACTCTCCGACACTGATTTCAAGCACACACAAGTTTCCTATGATAGTCTTCATAAGAAACGTTCTTATGTCCGTAGTTCGAAACTCCATGTTTTGTTGCTACAAGGACTTCACTTTAAGAGTTGACAATTTCTCTAAGAATCCTGACATGACCCAGAGTTTTACTTAGGGTTCGAGGGATTCATTCGAAAGCGAAACAATCACAGTTGTCTTCACAAGTTTCCTCTAAAATTAAATTTCGGGATGAAATTTCCTAAAGTAGGGGAGACTGTGACACCTGTGTCACTTCAACCATCATAAAAATACCAAACCAATGAAATATTGTATTTCATACTTGGGATTTGTATAAATATGTGTATCGTTTGCACATATAAGTTCTTGATCGATTTCGAGCTCTAAATCGCTTTCTGGAAGGTTATACGCGATCTGATGCGTAAATATAACCAGTTTAACACGACAAACACTCCGGGATAGTGAAATAATCTTAACATACCTTAAATAACCTTTACATAACTTAGAAATAAGTTTTGAAGGGTTTGGTGTGGCAAAAACAAGTTTATTCGCTCATAGGGACTATTTGCGTCAAACTGCAAAAGTCTGCCGTTTCGTAAGGCAACGTATAGTCCGGAACTTGATCATAAGCTAAACATACCATAAATAACCTAAACATAGCTAAGAAATAAGCTTTGAGTGGTTCGGTGTGTGAAAATATGCTTATTAGATCTTACAGGGACTAAAAGTGTCAAAAACGATGTAAGTTTGCATTTTCGCGCATATCTTACATTCTGACAACATCTGGATACCCAAAATGTTTGTACACACTAAAATATTTTTATTTTAGTGATCGGCATGCAAAAATACCGTTCGTCGCTTAATTTGGTTCGTTTTCGCGTCCGTTTGAGTTTCGTCGTAATTTAACGAACAACGCGACTGTATGACCAAACGAGCCAGCATCCGAGAGTTTTCCGAGCACATTTTGAGTCCTCTAAACCTTATTGACCTTGTAGAGCCTTGAAAATGGCTTAACGGGTGTCAAAAGTGCCTGAAATGGACTAAAACAAGTGCAGGGACCTGAATTGCCATTTTTGAAACTTGCTGACCTGCAAGGTCCTTACGGACCGTATGGGTATGTGCTTATAGTCCGTAAGCAATGCCCAGCACATCAGAATTTCAGAAACATCACAGCAGCTTCCCAGCTCATTCTTGAGGCCCTTGTACGCAATTTTCTTGTTTTGGGGACCAAGTTAACACCTCCCCAAGGCTTCTAATCAGCTCCTAACAATTGTATGGCTAAGATCATTCCCTCCTTACCAACAAATGATCTTAATGGTTTTGCAAAAAACTATAAATAGCCAAGCTCTCTTCCTCATTCTTTGCTCATTTCTTTCTTTTCTCCTCTCTAATATGAATTGGAAGCTCTCTCATCTGATTGGAAGTTTATTCTTTGTAGAAAAGATAGCAAGGACCTTTAGTGAGCATTCTTTCATTCTTTTATTGCTTACTAGTTTAAAAAGTCAAACAGTGTTTGACTTTCAGTTTGACCAGTCAATGGTCAACGCAAAGTTCGGTAGAACTTTGCGACGTGATTGTAATCACAATGGTTATAATCCTTAGTGATTATACCTACTGATTACCACGTTAACTAGGTGTAGTGACGAGTCAAAGTTTCGGTCAAAATGCGTTTTAGCACGCATTTTGCAACGGAACTACTTTTAGGTATCAAAACGCCTTGTTTTGATACCAAATCAGTTTTATAAGTTAGTTAAACATGTTTTGACATGTTTAACTCGTCACTACTAGTTTAGTGCTTGTTTAAGGTCGCAAGTTAAGCGGTCTAGTCAACCGCCTAGACTTTCGAACCCGACCCGTTTGGTCGATCTTTAGGATCCGACCAAGCTTAGTTAGTGTGCATAGGGAATAACCACTGAGGTTATACCTTATGATCACATAGGATTGGTTAGTCATTTGCTAGTTAGCTTGTATGCCCATAGGAAATGACCAAAACGCCCTTTTGAAGCATAAATCCGTATTTTTGCTTATGTGAACATATTTTTGACATTTAATCTGATTTAGTAACATGTTTAGGCATAATTGGACATATAAGACATGACAAAGCACATAGATAACCATCCGAACATGGTTTTACGCTAACGACGCATTATAGTAGCTTATACTACCATAATGGGTCGAAACGGGTCAAAAGCACTTAGGTAGACTTTCAAATCAGAATGTTAGCTCTATTTAATCATACCATATGAGTTCAATTACTCATTTGATTTATAGAACATCATTCTATCCTATCTCCCGGTTTAGGAGCCGTTTAATAACATAGTTACCTATATTAGGTGCCGTTTGATTCCGTACTCCCTCTAGCTTTGCTTGGTTGTTGTTCAAGACTTCTAGGCACCCTCAAGTGAGTACATAGTCCCCTCTTTTACTGTTTTCAATGTTTTGGGATGAAGCATGTGTACCTATTTGTTATGTTCACGATTTCAAAGTATAATTGATTATACATATTAGTACTTATCTTTTGATAAACCGACTGATTATTTATGGTTTAAACTCTAACTTTTCCAAAGAGTATAGAATTAATTGTTGGATGGTACATATTTTGTTCACCAGACCGATTGGTAGTATGATATAGCGCTATAGGATTTGACACCCCATTCCTGTTGTCATGGAATGTCTGAAACCAATTTGTTTCTCCATCCAAATAGGGATTGCCTTTGTGGTATCCCTATAGTTTCAAAGGTGTATTTTGATGCACTAGGTCTGATTGAATTCTTAAATTACATTTTTATTGTATATTTTATTATACTCCCAAAAGTATAGTTTGATATACTCTCATGTGTGATATTGTACAAAACAACATATATTTTCTTAACTACAAAAACATATTTTAAATATGTCATTTATTCAACCAAAACATACTTTAATATGTTATTCATAAATCCAAAGTATACTTTTGATATACAATCAAAAACGACTATTTTGACAACTAAAGTATATTTAATATACTATCTGTTTAACGATGTTGGAACCGAAATATATTTTGATATATTACCTAATCGACTTTCTTAAAACCAAAGTATATTTTTATATACTACAAACATTTTATTCAAAACATTATTTTATAAACTCATTTTACTTGATTATTTATTTATGCATCATTCTTTTATATCATCAAATTTCTAATAAGTTTTCACATGATTTTATAAAGAAAACATTTTTAGATTCATGACTACTTTTTGTTAAAACATTTTTTTTAGACTTATAAGTCATGAATCATGCATAAACAAAACCTATGTATCTCACAGGCATTTTTATGCTGACGTACCTATTTTTACACATGTTTCAGGTACTGCTTTGCGATGATTGTTGATACATGCTATACATAGGATGGACTCGTGCCTTAGCGACTTTAAAACTTGAAAGATAATAATTGTATTTGTTCGAATTGTAATAAACAAAGAGTTCAATGATTCAATAAAACGAAATTATTTAATCCATGGTTGTGAAACAATGATTCTGTTACAACACTCCCCGATGTTTCCGGCACGTTTTGTTGTTTTACGTGGTCGGGGTGTGACAGAAAAGTCAAAAAATATATAAACAATAATAGAACAATGGGTTATCTTGTCTAAACGCCATTGAATCTAAGAACAAACATTGGGCCATCATCCTAAAAAGTCATGCCATACTTAGTATGGATGAAGCCATTTAGAGAGATATTCTGGCCCTTGGGGCTCCAATGGCCGACAATTTGGAAATGCCATAAACGCCAAAATATTATCTCTGTGAAACAAAAAGATTAATACAATGAGACCAGTAAAACGCCAGGTAATTATTGAATTTGGTTAACGCCAAAAATGAAGCAGCATTTTGACAAACAATTGGAAAAGCAGAAGATAAAATGACAAAAAAACCCCTACGCCCTAATTATATCGCGCGCCACATGTTTAACCGGGATCCGTTCTCACACTTTAGGGCGTTTTCTCCTGATCCCGTACATATATATATATACAAAAAGTATATCGTACATTACGGCTTAACGTACTTCACGTACGACAACGTGCGTGATTTGTTCTATAACATGCGTCATTAATGTTTTCAATATGCGTGATTATTGTGTTTCAACATGCTTGATTTTGGATTTTTTGTTATAACGTGCGTGATTTTAAAATGAACGTGCGTAATTACATGTCGTACGTGATGTACGTTAAGTCGTAATGTACGTTAACCTTCCTCTATATATATGTATAGGGTCAGGATTTAGAGAAAACGGTGAAAAGTGTGAGAACGGAGAGAACCATTATGGATCGTCAGATGAAAACAATCTATAGACTAAATGACGCGGTGACGTTTTCGTAAATAACATCACTTTTATTACTGTGGCGCGCTTCATTAAGGGTAAAAAAGTCTTTTGACTTCTCTACACAAAACGTCATTTCATGAAATAAAACGCCATTAAAATTACCGCCTTAACCTACAATAGCACACACCACCCTAATCTAAAAACGCCATTAGATATAAAACGCCAAACTTAATTATAATAAAATCTCGCCTAAAAAACCGCCAAAAAACATCTTATATATACAACATTTCAGACCTTCCATTAAAACACACAAAAACCCAAACGCCATATTTAATATATACCATTCGTCTTAGAAATGCCAAAAAACCCAAACATCAAATATCCTCTAAACCAAAACGTTTATTTGAAATTCAGTTTGGTTGTCGGTAAGGTTACGCTCAATGTAATGGAAAAAATCCTTAAGTGAGTATATTGTCCATTTCATTGAGTAAAATTTTATTGACTTTATCATCAACTTCCATCCAATTTATAACGCCAAAACATACAAAAACATTAATGTGGTTTGTTGTCAATAAAATTTAGCTGTATGGGGTGAACAACATTGTCAGACATCTTTCTTTACCGAGGATTAACAATGTTGTCCATCATCATACAGCAAAACATTATTGATTTAGCATGACCAAATTTAGATTTTTTTAAGATGCTTTTATTTGGTGGCGTTCTTTTTCTCGGTAAAACGGCAAAAAGTTAAAAAATCAAACATCGTTCATTAGAAATTCAAGATTGTTGGCTGAAGGGTGTAAACTCAATAACATTTTGCTGCATGAGATGGACAAATCTTCAAGAAAAAGAGGCTGATTTCAGACTTTGTGCTTCCGCACAGCAACAAAAAAACTACTTCAAAAACAAAAAAATCAAAATAAATCATACGAAAGTCGAAACAGCCAGTAAAGATGCTTCAAAAGAAGAAAGAGGCTGGTGACAGTGATGATTTGGAAGATCAAGTCTATATATATATATATATATAGGGAGGAGTTCATGCGAGAACCACCCTTATTGCGAGAACCGCGAGAACCAATGTGAACACAACCTAAAATAGCTAAAATAAACCTAAAAAACCCTAACCCCCACCCCCCCCCCCCAAAACCTAAACCCCCCCACCCCACCCCCCCCCAAAAAAAAAAAACCTCCCCCCCCCCCCCAAGCTAAATGCTAAAAACTAAAACCCCCAAAAAACCTAAAAAAAAAAAACCTAACCCCCCCCCCCAAAAAAAAAAAAAAACCTAAACCCCCCCCCCCCCCAAGCTAAAATGCTAAAAACTAAACCCCCAAAAAACCTAAAAAATCTAAAAAAATCTAAAAAAATCTAAAATTTCTTTTTTAATATTTTTTATGCTCAAATCGCTACTTTTAGTGGCAAAAAATTTTTTTTTTTTTCAAAAATAAAAAAAATTTTAATTTTTTTTTTGGCTTCGAAAAGTAGCAATTTTTATATAAAAAATATTAAAAAAAAAATTTTGTGTGATTTTTAGCTATTTTTAGGCATTTTTTGTTATGTTCACATTGGTTATCGCGGTTCTCGCAATAAGAGGTGGTTCTCGCATGATCTTCTACCTATATATATATATATAGGATAAGGATCATTACAGGCCACTAATTATTGCGAGAACAAAAAAACAACTCTAAATCACTAAATTTTGGGATTTAAGGTTTATATTTTTAAATTTTATATTTCTTACATTCATATGTGTATTATATATACATAAAAAATCATATATTTTTCCCTACACATAGTCTACATACATGTAGGTAATTTAGCCTACACATAACCTACATGTGTGTTGGTTATTTAAAAACTGAAGATTTTTCATATTTTGCTTTATATTCTAGTGTGAGAAACAATAAATCTTATATTTATAACATTTTCATTTTCTTTTTAGGTTTTTAGGATTGAAAAAATGAGTGATTCATTTTGTTTTGCGTGTTCTTGCAATATTTAGTGTTTTGCATAGAACCTTCCCCTATATATATATATATATTTTAATTTTTTTTCAGTTGATTGTAATATGATAACAACGCCATATATAATCAAAACGCCATCATGCCATAAAACGCCCCAAAAACTACCAAACTATAATAAAATTACTTTGGACAGGTATCATAAAAAAGCCAAAATAAAATAAAATAAAATAAAAACTTGAAAAGGTAACTAGAAACAATAACTACAAAACAGTAAAACAGAAGAGACGGAAATTTATTATATTAGAATCTAAAATGGCAAACTTGAAAGATGGGAGGTGTTACAGACTTCAGAGATAAAGCTTATGAAAAACAATAATTACAAACGCTAACTGAAATGACGAATACTTTATTATAATAATGCACCGCCTAGCCTACGCGCCAAAAGACATCTTATAAAATGATACCTCTCAGCAACTTCCATTTGATCAAACCAAAAAGACAAACGCCAATACTACTAAATACCACTCACTGTAAAACGCCAAAAAAATAAAAAAAAAATCAAAGATGGCTATTATGCTTTCTTGGATATTCAGTATTGTTCTTCGTGAACTTTCACTGAATGGATTGTTAGCTGAGGTGAGTAACTCAGTAAGATTTTGCTGTATGAGATGGACAAATCTTCAAGAAGAATATACAGATGATAGTCATATGTCAGTTTGTGTTCTTTGTTCTTGAAGATGGCTTGGATGAGGAGAAGAGATCAATGACACTGAAGAGTGGGATGATTATAAAGATGAAGATCAAGTTGAATATCAAAGCGAAACCCCCCCCCCCCCACACGTCATAGATTTATGTCCCCAAACATCCACAAAAGCCACTTCAACAGACGAGCAGGCAAAATGTTGATGCACAGAATGTCTGTTGACTTCATCTACATCAAGTCTTAAGTCAAGATATAGCAAGATAGGAGCTTGAAAGTGAAGATTAGGGTTTATATAGTTAATTTCGCTTATGTGAACATAGTTTATAGGTGATTTCGCTTTTAGGGACTTGGTGATTTCGCTCTTTAGTCATCTGGTGTGATTTCGCTTATTAGTCACATGTGATTCCGCTTTTATGGTCATGCCATATAAGCGAAATCAGTCACAAGTGATTCCGCTCATATGGTCATGCCATATAAGCGAAATCAGATTTAGTATAAATACCATTCATGTGTGACTTCATGAGTGACATTGGAGCGAAATCAGGTCATTGTATTTGTAACTGAACTCTGTCAAATCGATCTCAGAAAGCAATAAACGTGAAGGAATTGAATAGGAAATCTGTTGTTACGTTACGTATTCTGATTCCGCCTTTATACGTGATGATGAACTGCCTTAACTGACGTGTTCAGGTCATAGATCGGTCCAACAAGTGGTATCAGAGCTTCAGGACGAGGAGTTCATACTACTACAGTTGATTCGACTGAATCTTCTCATTTCTACTCACTTTCTCTTTTACTTTTTCGGATTAAACTAGTTTCTACGGACAAAATGATTTGAATTTCAAATATATTGTGTGAAACTATATTTTAAACAATCTGTAATAGTATTAGATCTTAAAACAAAGTAAAAATCAATCAATTTTAACAAAAATTCGATCAGTTCACGAACAGGAACTTCTATTTCAGATCTGGAACAAATTAGTGGCCGAAATTGAACATTTTACATATCATTGTGATCGGATTTGTGTGTAGAACAACCCTTGAAAGTTTCAGGTTAAATTTTGGCTTAAAATTGGGTAAAAATCTGATTCCGCTTATTTGAACATCGAGAGATAATAGTCTGATTTCGCTCATACATACAATCTAATTTCGCTTTTTCGGACATTATTGAGAGTTAGTTGAGTGATTTCGCTTATTTGGACAAGCTTATTTCGCTTATTTGTCAAAAGTGATTTCGCTTTTGTGACACATATTGTGATTTCGCTTATCTGTCACACAACTGATTTCGCTCTTGTGTCAATCACTATTGATTTCGCTCTTTTGTCAAGGTTTTCAAAAATTTCGGAAATTTTTTTTAGTGTTTGCTGATTTTTGCAGGTACATTCACGATGGATGATATTTTCTTGAATCCGTTCAGTAACATGTATGCGTTCGCTGGAGATTCCGGAAACAATGATACTTCATCAAACAATGTGAATGAGAATCCTCCAAAAGAGAAGAAAAAGGAAGCTTGGGAACTGGAAAGTGCCTTCGGAACGTTCAATAAACCTCCAAAGCTAATGGCTATTGAGGAATACAGTCGGTGGTCAAGAAAGTTTGAAGACTGGTTGATGGCATTCGCATTTCCTAGCTGGAAAAGTCTGAAAAACGGTTATGCCAATGGAAACAAAAATGGTGAAAGTTTAAGAACAGCTGAGGAGATTGATTCGTTTGTAGCTGAACAAAAGTGTGTGGCATTGTTATTTCAGTCCGTCCGAGAAGACATAATTTCATTGATCGATTATGCAAATGCAAAAGATCTTTGGGCAAAGTTAGAAAAGAAATGTTTAGGAAGTACTGAAATAGTGAAAAACAAAAAGAAACTTCTTAGAAAAGAGTTTGATCTGTTTGGATGTTTAAAGAACGAGTCAGTTTGTAAAATGATAGAAAGGTTTGGTCATCTGAAGCTGGAATTAGTAAGACATGATATCAATATTCCTGAAGAAGATCTTGTCGACAAATTGTTCGATTCGTTGCCTGATGAGATGGATTGGAGATATTATGCGCTGATGCTGAAGAATACTATCAAAGAACCAGAAAAGCTGACATTAGATTTGCTGATTGAGAAACTCGAGAGTCACGAGTTGGAGTTGAAGAAGACGTACAAAGTCAATCACTCATCTTACCAGCAGAATTTGGATTTGTATTATCCAAAGAGCATGATGCCAAAAGCAACTTCTCCCAAGACTGCGTTTTCTGCTAAGAATGTGTCCACAGCAAGCAAAGAAAGTCAAAGTGGTCAAAGTAGTGGAAGTCACAGTGGTTATCACAGTGGATCTTCATCATCTGGAAGTTATTCTGATGCAAAGAATCGTTTTCAATGCAACATTGCAATAGACTTGAAGAATGCTCAGAATTTTGATGAGGAGTCGGCCAAACAGCAGATGATCTTCCTAGCATCGGTGTTGGAATCGTATGAAGGGTTAGTAGCTGGGAAGATAGGCAACACCAATCTGACGAAAGAAGATTATGATCAGAATGATCCTGAGGAAATGGAGCTGATCGATATTCGTTGGGCTATGGCAAGTGCTGTTCGTCGAGCACAAAGATTCATGGAAATTACTGGCAGGAAGACAATTGGTGGTCCATCTACCAAATTGGGGTTTGATAAATCAAAGGTGACTTGCTTCAAGTGTAAGCAGAAGGGTCACTTCAAACGAGAATGCCGAAACGCTTATGCTGATGAGTCGGAGAACCCTTTCAGAGATGATTATTACAAGAAGGCAATTTATCATCAGAATAAATCCGAGCCGCCTAGATTGAAGCAGGTTGAAGACAATAAAGAGAAATCTAGAGCTCTTGCTATGATTTATGATGATGAGGGTTATGATTGGAGTCAAGAGGTTCTACCAGAAGAAGATGCAGTTGGTTACGCATTCATGGCGAAAAACGATGATCCTATTCCGTGGAAAGATGATCGAACTGAAGAGCAAAAATATCAATACAGAAAAATGATTGCTAAAAACAAGATAATTAGAATATCTCGTATTTATCTGGATGCAAGGAGAGCAAATAGATGGGATCCAGACAGAGAGTGTTATCTTGATGAGTATGGAAATATTGCGATCGATGATAGTACGCTTGATATCGAAGCCATAATCCAGCAGTACAAAGATGAGGATGAGTATTGGCAACACAAATGGTGGGGAACTCCAACCGAGAAAATGAAAGAAAAAGAGAAAGAAGAGCAGGAAAAATCAAAGAAGATTGATACTGGAATTATTGACACAAATCAGGAGTTGAATGCTGAGAACTTTGGAAAAATAGCTGAAAAAGTGCTGGCTGCTAAGGCACTTGAGGTAGACTCTAACTCTGTGTCTGAGTCAAAAAGCCAGTCAGTTCAAAAGTGTCAACAAATGTGTCAGGTAAGAAAATTGATGGTAATGCTGATTGCAAAAATTGCAACAAAGAGTGCAAATTTTGTAGCACAGTCACGTATCTCAACGGAAAGAAAGTTGATGATCTGACAGCAAAGGTCAGAAGCGTTGAGAATCAGAATCTTGATCGTGACAAAATGGTTAAAGCTTCAACTGAATGGATAAGAGAATTAACTATTCAAATTGAAAATGATAAAATTGATCATGATAAAGTTAAAAATGAAAATGAAAAGTTGATTCTTGAAAACCGTCAGATTTCTGAAAAGTTTGAAAAAACTCAAAAGCACAATGAAAGATTGTGATGATCGAAATGGTAAAACTTTTAAAGAAAATGAACATCTAAAAGCAGTGCTTAGAGTCAAAGAAGAATCAATCAACCAACAACTGGATGAAATCGCTAACTTGAAACTTAAAGTTCAAGAGGTTGTAATCGAAAACGAGCGAATCCAGTTGAAGCTTAACAGTTACAGCTCAGCAAGCTTTGTGTTGCAACACATTATTCCCAAACCCATCGGGAAAGACAAAGCGGGCGAAGATGTGTATTGTGATGGAACTGGGGTGGGGTTTCATCAAGTTCCACCACCTGTTCTTGATAATTACACTAAAAAGCAGTCGGGGTTGGTTGAAATTGAGGAAGAATTGATGTTACATTTACATCATCTGATGATAGTGTTCAGACAGAGATTGTTAAGAGCACAGCTGAAAGTGTTTTGATGTCTGATTCACCTGAAGATGATGGGTGTTTCTTGGACAAGTACATTCAGAAACCAAAATCCAAAAACAACTTAAGTGATGAACCGGGTCTTGTGATGTACAAGATGGCTGGATCTGATAAGTTGTATTCGGATTCTGAGTTTCCCATTGAGAATGTTAATGTGAAAAAGTTGACAAATGTGTTCAAATTAGTTGAAGTTGAGTTGTCAGAAGTGAACAGTTTGAAACAAACAAAAAGACAAATGAATTTTGAGAAAGATAAAGCTTATTACAAAAAACCTGTTGTTCCACCACGGTTTTATAATAATAATCGAAACAATTGGTCGGGTGGTTATCAGGGTGGTAAGAGTTATCAGCAAAGAAGATTTCAAAACAAAAGGTTTACTGAAAAGAAGGTGTTTGTGAATAGTTCAAGTTCACTTTCGGATGAGGAAAATGAATTTTTTTCAAAATCGAATGAAGAGTTCTTTGAGAAAAGAGCTTCACAGTATCAGTCTGAAGGCACAAGTCGAGTTATTGATACTCGAACATGTTTCAGATGTAACCAAGTTGGTCACATTGCACGAAAGTGTACCAATGTGAAGCTTAGGACTGAAACTGTGAAGATTCAACAGAAGAAAGTTGATGTGAAGGGTAAAGCACCAATCATTGTTGAGAAAAAGAATGAGAAAAATGACAACATCAAAATGAAAAATGAACCTGTAAAGAAAGTGGTAACTAAAAGTGACAAGTTTTATAAAAGGGTTGCTTTATCTCAACAAGTTTGGAAACCAAAAACAGAAATGAAAATTTCAACTTCTGAAGTGAAAAAGGCTGAAGAATTAATTTCGGTTGATTATAATGCAAATTTTCCACCTTTGAAGGCTGAAAATTTCAAAATTCAAATTGCGAGGGTCAAGGTTACACCTAAGGCTGATGAGGCCTTGGTGGACACCATGTTCAACTAAGTAGTTTGAATTGCCGGAGCTTCCTTGATCGCGAAGCATGAATCGGCATCTTTATTGTAGTTGGTTAAATTGAAGTTTGTTTTGTGCAGGATTTTCCACAATTCGTATCCAGATGGATCATGGATAGTGGAGCATCTCGACATATGACAGGGAAAACCTCGTTGCTGTATGATGTGAGAAATATCAATGGTGGTTATGTGGGATTTGCTGGTCATGAAGGTGGTCGAATTGTTGGTGAAGGAACGTTATCCAACGGGATTGTGACGTTTGAAAGAGTTAACTACATTACTGAGCTGGAGAACAATCTACTTAGTATCTCGCAGATTTGTGACAATATGTGTAACACCTGTGCCTCCACGGCCATCAAAAAAATACCAAACCAATGAAATATTGTATTTCATACTTGGGATTTGTAAAAATATGTGTATCGTTTGCACATATCGACTCTTGTTCGATTTCAAGCTTTAAATCGCTTTCTGGAGGGTTATACGCGCTCTGATGTGTAGATATAACCAGTTTAATCCAACGAACACTCTGGAAAAGTGAAATAGGCTTAACATACCTTAAATAACCTTTACATAACTTAGTTATAAGTTTTGGAAGGTTTGGTGTGGTGAAATCAAAGTTTAATCGCTTACAGGGACTAAAGTTGACAAACTACGAAAGTATGCCAATTTGAACTGTAACAGACCTTCCGGAACATGAACATAAGTTAAACATACCATAAATATCCTTTACATAGCTTAGAAATAGGCTTTGAGGTGTTCGGTATGCTAAAATAAACTTTTGTGTCATTCAGGGACTAAAAGCGCCAAAAAGTGCACAAGTTCGCATTTTTACGCATAACTTACGTTCTGAATACATCCGGACATCCAAAAATTTATGTAAGCACTATAATATTTTATTTTAGTGTTCGGCATAAGAAAAATCCATTCGTTTCGTCATTTGGATCGTTTTTCGCGCTTATGCGCATTCCGTCGTAATTAAGCGAACATCGCATTCGTACGGCTAAACGAACCGACATCCGAGATATTTTTGAACACATTTTAAGTTCCCTATACTTTAACTTCATTTTAGAGCTTTGAAATGGGGTTAACGGGCCTTAAACGTGTCAAAAATGGGCTGAATGCATGACAGGGACCAAAAGTGTAAATCTGCCAAACTTGGGCCTAGCGGTGCGCTACACTTATAGCGTAGCGGTGCGCTAGGGGTCTGCTGACCAGATTCAGAGTTTTTAAATAGCAGGCTGCAGCTGTTTGATCCTCCACCACATGTTCCCAATTGCCTAGTCATGATGATAAGAACCATTTTAAGCTTCCATAAGGTTCCGACAAGTGTACGGGTTGGATCATGGCACGTTTTCCATGAAACGATCCTAACGGTTCGGGTATTCCTATAAATACCCAACCCACACAACCTCATTTTGCACAAGAATTCTGATTTGAGAGCTCTAAGTTGAAACCATTGTTTCATACCTGAGTTCTTGGATCGGGATTAGCATTCGGGGACCCTTCGTAAGTATTCTTTCGTTCTTTTCCTTATTTTTACTGCTTTTTGAGTCAGAAAGTCAAACTTTGTTTGACTTTCAGCGTTGACCAGTAATGGTCAATGCGAAGTTCGTTTGAACTTCGCAACGTGAGTGTAATCACGTTGGTCATAGTCCCTTGGGACTATGCCCACTGATTACCACGTTGTCTAGGGTCGTAGGGTAGGCGATCTAATAAATCGCATATACCTTCGAACCCGACCCAGTTTGGTCGATCATTAGGATCCAACCAAATACATTAGGTGACCATAGTAGGTAGGGAATAACCTTCCGAGGTTATACCCTATGGTCACATCGTTTGAGTAGTTGTATGATAGGTAGTTTATATGCCTTAGGTAAATTACCATAATACCCTTTTCATGTATAATTGGTGATTAAGCATATGTAACCTAAACTTTTGTCACATAACTGATTATGTAACATGTTTAGGCATATAACACTTGTCATAGGACTAGTTAGACGGTCCGAACGCGTTTCACGCGCACGACACGTTAAAGTAGCATATGTTACCTTAATGGGTCGCGATGGGTCGAAAGCACTTAGGTTTGGTTTCATTGTAGTATGTAGGCCTTGTTAAACCATATCATATGAGTTCCAACACTCATTTGGTTTACCAAGCCTCATCCTATCCGATCTCCCGATTTAAGTCCGGTTTATTTATATAGTTTTAGATTGCCGACTGATTCCATGCTCTCTCTAGCTTTGTTTGGTTGTTGTTCAAGACCTCCAAGCATTCTCAGGCGAGTACATTATTCCCCTCTTTTACTGTTTTCAACTGTTTTGGGGTGACTCATATGTGCTAAATGTTTTCGATGTTATAACGATGGGTTCAAAAACAATTAAAACGATTTATACAAAACTAATAACGATTTCGATAAAGTGAACAAACTTGTTGGTTGTAGTTACATAACAAATGACATTCATTAGCAATGATCAAGCCGACCAGTATTAGGTTATGGTACCATAGGATCTGACAAATCCCGTTATTTACTACACCCGTGGTTATGTGTGGGTATGGTAGGTAGCGACTGAATCTGTAATTATTAACTTACCCTATGGAGGTTTGTTAATACGAAAACGAGAAGCGACGAAAACGAGAAGCGATGAAAGTCACGAAGGTTTGAATGTTATTAGCGAGACGATCTTATAAGTAGTTTCACGACCTAAAACGAATTAAACGATTTACGATTGGGTTTCACACGATGTTTTAACGATTGGGTAACGATTGGGTTTCACACGATGTTTTAACGATTGGGTAAACGATTGGCTTCAAAGCGATATACGATATTATTTTGGTTATACATATTACATGATTTACATTTGGGCATGAACATTACTTTGGTGGTTTGGTTTGGATTAAGTGATTAAGTAACAATGCGTGTGGAATATGATACAAGCATGGTGGATACGCCGCTGGTACTTCCTATATATAAGTGTTTGTATGGTATTACATATTGTAGCGTTATTTGAATCATTTCAGTTAGAGACATAGAACATTTTATACAAGTAACATACTTTTCACAAGACATTTATTTACAAACAACTTATCTTATACAAACTCATTTTACATGGTTATTCATTTAATCATGCATTATTCTCTTATTTATACATATCACCTAAACTTATTATTTTTCAAATGATTTACAAAGACAAAGCAAATTACAAGGTTCATGACTAAACATTTTCTTAAACAGAAGTCATGAATCTTATTTTCACAAAACCTATGTACTCGCCAGCATTTCTTTGCTGACCTCGTTTTCACATATGTTTCAGGTATTGTTGGATGATATCGATTGATAAGATGCATGCTCACATAGGACTGGACAAGGCCTTAGTGACTCAATAATAATGATAGACTATGTCTAATTTGTGTATTTAGATTTCCAGACAATGTAATTATTCAATGATTAATAAAACAAAACACTTTTTGGTATCCATGGTTATGAAACATTAATTCTGTTGCAACACGCCCCGATGTTTCCGCCGCGATTTGTTGTTTTACGCGGTCGGGGTGTGACAGAAAAGATGGTATCAGAGCCAATGGTTATAGGGAATTAGGTTATTAGTAATTAGTAATGCTTTGACCTAGTCTATAACCTTCTTAGGACCCTAACGCGAGTTTACTTGCGTTTAGTCATAAAACAATACCGTCACCTATCCTTAGGCGACGACCACAACAAGAACATATATTTCAAAACCGCATTGAAAACTAATCATCTGTTCTAGGATGATTGATTACTAGGTTTTGAACCCTCTATTGTAAGGTTTTGAACTCTCTATTATATGGTTTTGAACCTCTTTGAGTTTTCAAAACTTCGTCAAGGTTTTGGGTTTTAAATAATGTGAACACGTGCAAACTGGAAGGGTGAATGCCTGTATTCTGGGTTTTCTGTCTAGGCAAGCACTTCGTATACATCTCATCAGACGCGAGACCAGTTGTGCTTACCTGGGAATTCTTGGGATGAGTGTTCACTTATAGGCGAGCATGTCTTCGCGATACATTATTTTTGACCCATTTACTTTGATCAGTCACCGTCTCATTTGTTTGCCTTAGGTAACAAACAAATGATCGCAATCTTCATGCGTTATCATTCTGTTTTGATTGTCCAATAATCTTTCACCTGTTTCTCCCTATGCCTTTCTTTTTCTTCAAGAATGCCTCTTCATCACGATGACGCCCAGATATCTGAGCAAGCAGCCAAAATTCGCTCAGCGAATAGGCGAAGTAGCCCTGAAGACTGTTGAATTAGCTACTGCTATGTATCATCTCCAGGATGAAGCCACTCAAGAGTCACCAAGACAGGCAGGACCTAGTCAGGTGACAGCACCATCAGCCAAGAAACCAATCGAGGAATCAAAGACCATGGATGAACGATCCCCTAAGAAGTCAAAGAAGCGAAAGGCTTCTCAGAACTTCGCCATGGTCGCTCACAATGGTAAAGCAGTCCCCAACCAACCAGCTCAACCCCCTGCTAGGTGTGTATGGCTTTTCCTATGATACCTACATCAAGGAACTATGTACCTTACAAACTACTCTTGTGATTTCTCTCTCTCAAATGATTGCTCATGATTCCCTCGAAAATTTTAAGTACTCGTTTCACTCTAAGAAACAAAGTACAGAAAATTAAGTGACATTATGAATAATCGTGCTTTTCGCACATCTGTGCCTTTAAATCCTTGGTTAGATAACTAAGGGTATTTTCAAATCTCATACCCATTACGTTTTGATTTTTCAACATACACAGTACCAGTATTTCAAAACAATCTTCATGATCTCAAAACATTTCATATAGTTTGAAAACAATTTTTCTAGATGCATTGTCTATGTTATTTCAAAAACATTGGCCATGTTATCAAAACCAACCTTTCTAATTTCAAAATATTTCATATAGTCTGAAGACAATATTAACACAATACATTTTCTGATCAAGTGCATGATTTCGAAAAGCATCATTCATGTCTTTCAAAAACCTTATACATAATTTCAAAATTCATCTCGCATGATTTTAAAACATTTTTGTAAATATATCTACCTAATACACCTACTTTATGATTTCAAAAAGTATTATATATAAGGTTTCAAAAACGTTAAACACATTTTTCTTAAAAGAACCCCATGCATAGTTTTCAAAAATATTTTCCTCATACATTGACTTAACCTTCAAATTCCGCTTCATATGTCGCCTTGACATATCAGGCATCTCAACTTCATACGCATTTTACTTCATGTTTTGACTTAAGCACATCCCGTGCAAGATTTCAAAACATCTTCAACTTCTAAAATCCATATGGGATCTTTTTATCTCCACAATTAGACCCTTGTGGATAATCATCATTCAAATCAGAGTCCTTAATCGGATTCCTTATGTACCTTAATTCGAACACTTCGGTTCCTAGAAATCGAAATCGAATTTTCTTTTTGAATCTTTCTATCTTTATAGTTGGATTCTTGGTAACGTTTAAAGTACCAAATGAAATCCACGGAATGGATTCCTAGTGTGCTTTAAATGCATGTACGCAATTTACAAGACAAATTAACGAACAATTTTGTGGTTATATGATATGTGTTTATGTGTTCTCCTCTATGTTTTTGTGTGTTACGATTTTCAAATCCTCATAGAATCTTTTATATCTTCATATGAGGGATTCGTAGTAGGATATTCAAAAGGTACTACCTTAAATCCTTATGGGCTTCTACGTAGTAGTTAAGACCCTTGGATTATATAGTACCACTCCATGATTCTTAAGAGACCTTAAGTGGTCTAGTCAAAAAGATTGATTCACAATTTGGTTAAAGAACGACATCTAGTGATGTAGCTGAACAGACTCCTTGATAGTCTATTTAGATCATTTATTGATTTAATTAAAAGGACTCTATGGCGGTCTAGTTACACTCATCACAGGTTTGTTCATTTGGTTTTCCCCTACACACTATAAAATAGACTGTTTGTACTGTGCAAGGAATTGTCTAATTATGGACGCGTACATAATTATGAAATTTAGTGCATAGGAACCCAGTAAGATTTATTATGTGTAAGAACCGATAGTGACGACAATAACGAAATGAGAACGATGTAATAGAGGTACGGTGGACGCACCAATGACGCTTCATATACTTGTATATAAGTGTCCCTCTTACATTGCAAACATAATGTTATTAAGGTTACTAGAAGTTCAAGAACCCTAACCAATGTTGTTCGATCTTTTCAACTTCATATTTCCAAGCTCTCACAAGTTTCCTCTAAATAAATTTCGGGACGAAATTTCCTAAAGTAGGGGAGACTGTAACACCTGTGCCTCCACGGCCATCAAACAAATACCAAACCAATGAAATACTGTATTTCATACTTGGGATTTGTAAAAATATGTGTATCGTTTGCACATATCGACTCTTGTTCGATTTCAAGCTTTAAATCGCTTTCTGGAGGGTTATACGCGCTCTGATGTGTAGATATAACCAGTTTAATCCAACGAACAATCTGGAAAAGTGAAATAGGCTTAACATACCTTAAATAACCTTTACATAACTTAGTTATAAGTTTTGGAAGGTTTGGTGTGGTGAAATCAAAGTTTAATCGCTTACAGGGACTAAAGTTGACAAACTGCGAAAGTATGCCAATTTGAACTGTAACAGACCTTCCGGAACATGAACATAAGTTAAACATACCATAAATATCCTTTACATAGCTTAGAAATAGGCTTTGAGGTGTTCGGTATGCTAAAATAAACTTTTGTGTCATTCAGGGACTAAAAGCGCCAAAAAGTGCACAAGTTCGCATTTTTACGCATAACTTACGTTCTGAATACATCCAGACATCCAAAAATTTATGTAAGCACTATAATATTTTATTTTAGTGTTCGGCATAAGAAAAATCCATTCGTTTCGTCATTTGGATCGTTTTTCGCGCTTATGCGCATTCCGTCGTAATTAAGCGAACATCGCATTCGTACGGCTAAACGAACCGACATCCGAGATATTTTTGAACACATTTTAAGTTCCCTATACTTTAACTTCATTTTAGAGCTTTGAAATGGGGTTAACGGGCCTTAAACGTGTCAAAAATGGGCTGAATGCATGACAGGGACCAAAAGTGTAAATCTGCCAAACTTGGGCCTAGCGGTGCGCTACACTTATAGCGTAGCGGTGCGCTAGGGGTCTGCTGACCAGATTCAGAGTTTTTAAACAGCAGGCTGCAGCTGTTTGATCCTCCACCACATGTTCCCAATTGCCTAGTCATGATGATAAGAACCATTTTAAGCTTCCATAAGGTTCCGACAAGTGTACGGGTTGGATCATGGCACGTTTTCCATGAAACGATCCTAACGGTTCGGGTATTCCTATAAATACCCAACCCACACAACCTCATTTTGCACAAGAATTCTGATTTGAGAGCTCTAAGTTGAAACCATTGTTTCATACCTGAGTTCTTGGATCGGGATTAGCATTCGGGGACCCTTCGTAAGTATTCTTTCGTTCTTTTCCTTATTTTTACTGCTTTTCGAGTCAGAAAGTCAAACTTTGTTTGACTTTCAGCGTTGACCAGTAATGGTCAATGCGAAGTTCGTTTGAACTTCTCAACGTGAGTGTAATCACGTTGGTCATAGTCCCTTGGGACTATGCCCACTGATTACCACGTTGTCTAGGGTCGTAGGGTAGGCGATCTAATAAATCGCCTATACCTTCGAACCCGACCCAGTTTGGTCGATCATTAGGATCCAACCAAATACATTAGGTGACCATAGTAGGTAGGGAATAACCTTCCGAGGTTATACCCTATGGTCACATCGTTTGAGTAGTTGTATGATAGGTAGTTTATATGCCTTAGGTAAATTACCATAATACCCTTTTCATGTATAATTGGTGATTAAGCATATGTAACCTAAACTTTTGTCACATAACTGATTATGTAACATGTTTAGGCATATAACACTTGTCATAGGACTAGTTAGACGGTCCGAACGCGTTTCACGCGCACGACACGTTAAAGTAGCATATGTTACCTTAATGGGTCGCGATGGGTCGAAAGCACTTAGGTTTGGTTTCATTGTAGTATGTAGGCCTTGTTAAACCATATCATATGAGTTCCAACACTCATTTGGTTTACCAAGCCTCATCCTATCCGATCTCCCGATTTAAGTCCGGTTTATTTATATAGTTTTAGATTGCCGACTGATTCCGTGCTCTCTCTAGCTTTGTTTGGTTGTTGTTCAAGACCTCCAAGCATTCTCAGGCGAGTACATTATTCCCCTCTTTTACTGTTTTCAACTGTTTTGGGGTGACTCATATGTGCTAAATGTTTTCGATGTTATAACGATGGGTTCAAAAACAATTAAAACGATTTATACAAAACTAATAACGATTTCGATAAAGTGAACAAACTTGTTGGTTGTAGTTACATAACAAATGACATTCATTAGCAATGATCAAGCCGACCAGTATTAGGTTATGGTACCATAGGATCTGACAAATCCCGTTATTTACTACACCCGTGGTTATGTGTGGGTATGGTAGGTAGCGACTGAATCTGTAATTATTAACTTACCCTATGGAGGTTTGTTAATACGAAAACGAGAAGCGACGAAAACGAGAAGCGATGAAAGTCACGAAGGTTTGAATGTTATTAGCGAGACGATCTTATAAGTAGTTTCACGACCTAAAACGAATTAAACGATTTACGATTGGGTTTCACACGATGTTTTAACGATTGGGTAACGATTGGGTTTCACACGATGTTTTAACGATTGGGTAAACGATTGGCTTCAAAGCGATATACGATATTATTTTGGTTATACATATTACATGATTTACATTTGGGCATGAACATTACTTTGGTGGTTTGGTTTGGATTAAGTGATTAAGTAACAATGCGTGTGGAATATGATACAAGCATGGTGGATACGCCGCTGGTACTTCCTATATATAAGTGTTTGTATGGTATTACATATTGTAGCGTTATTTGAATCATTTCAGTTAGAGACATAGAACATTTTATACAAGTAACATACTTTTCACAAGACATTTATTTACAAACAACTTATCTTATACAAACTCATTTTACATGGTTATTCATTTAATCATGCATTATTCTCTTATTTATACATATCACCTAAACTTATTATTTTTCAAATGATTTACAAAGACAAAGCAAATTACAAGGTTCATGACTAAACATTTTCTTAAACAGAAGTCATGAATCTTATTTTCACAAAACCTATGTACTCGCCAGCATTTCTTTGCTGACCTCGTTTTCACATATGTTTCAGGTATTGTTGGATGATATCGATTGATAAGATGCATGCTCACATAGGACTGGACAAGGCCTTAGTGACTCAATAATAATGATAGACTATGTCTAATTTGTGTATTTAGATTTCCAGACAATGTAATTATTCAATGATTAATAAAACGAAACACTTTTTGGTATCCATGGTTATGAAACATTAATTCTGTTGCAACACGCCCCGATGTTTCCGCCGCGATTTGTTGTTTTACGCGGTCGGGGTGTGACAATATGTATACTACTCACTTCACTGATAAAGAATGCTTGATTTTGAAACCTGGATTTGTTGTTCCTGAAGAATGGATTATCATGCGGGCACCGAGAGTGAATGATTTATATGTGTTAGATATGAGTGTAGCAACTACAACTACTGGTCAAGCACATTGTTTTGTGTCTAGAGCAACTGAGAAAGAATCGAGATTGTGGCACCGAAAGATGGGGCATATACATCTTAGAAAAATGAATCATTTGGTGCACAATGATTTGGTTTTGGGTGTTAATATCAAAGGTTTTCATCTGGAAGGGGAGTGCATTAGCTGTGTTAAAGGCAAGCAGAAGAAAAAGTCACACCCTACAAAGCAAGTTAATTCAGTTTCAAGACCTCTGGAGAGACTTCACATGGATTTGTTTGGTCCTGTGAATGTCAAAAGTATTACAGGAGATTATTATTGTCTGGTTGTTACTGATGATTATTCCAGTTTTCGTGGGTTTCTTTCTTGAAGACGAAAGATGAAACATTTGACAGTTTGATGGGGCTGTTCAGGAAGATTGAAAACCTGTACCAAAGACGTATCAAGAGAATTCGAAGTGATAATGGTATTGAATTCAAGAACAGTAAGATGGAAGAATTTTGTGATGAAAGAGGTATATTGCATGAGTTTAGTGCTCCGTATACTCCGCAGCAGAATGGAGTTGCAGAACGCAAAAACCGGACACTAATCGAGACGGCTAGAACTATGCTCGTAGATTCAAAGTTACCGATTAATTTTTGGGCTGAAGCTGTTTCCGCCGCATGCTATACGCTCAACAGGGTTCTCACTGTCAAGAAGTTCAACAAAACATGTTTTGAGCTAATCAATAATCGCAAACCGAATTTGAAGTATCTAGAACCGTTTGGGTCACCTTGTACGGTTATAGAGCCTCATGGAAAGTTTGGTCCGAAGAGCATTGAGGGAATATTTGTTGGTTATGCAAATCCGATGCGACGTGTCTTTGTTCCAAGTGAGAAGCGGATTATTGAAGCTGCAAATGTTGAATGTCAAGGTTATACTATGCCGCCGCAGAATCCTGGTGATACATGGCATTATCATTATGACAAACTTTGGGATTCGTTTGACATGAGAGAAGAATCAGAGGATGATGAAGATTTCTTTGATGAGTTGGATATTTTGCGTGAATATGAGTCGCAGCTAAGGTTTCCAGCTGAGTATTCAAGGAGACCACAGGAAACTTCAAATGATGATGAAGCAGGTCCGAGTAATGCTGGTGAACATGATGATGTCCAACAGAATGAAGTTGCTCAGGATAATCAGTCGGCTCAGAATGATAATCTAGAAGCTGAAAACATGCCAGTCTTTGATCATGGTGATTCAGATTCTGAGGGGGAGCAAATTCAGATTTCAAGTCAAACAAACCAAGTTGGTGAACAAGATGCAGAGCAGAATGTTACTAATCTGGAGGGAAATGTAGATGTTCCAAGTGAAGTGATGCCGCAAACTTTTTCATATCATCCAGAAGAGTTGATCATAGGAGAATTGCAGACAGGCGTTCACACTCAAAATTAGATTGATAAAGGACTTACATGTTTTTATACAAAAGTTGCTCCTTTGCAAACTGAATTCTCATTAAGTTGTTTTATCTCGCAGGTTGAACCAAGAACTTACAAAGAGGCGCTTACTGAAGATTCTTGGGTCAATGCAATGCAGGAGGAACTTAGTCAATTCGAGAAATTAGGAGTGTGGAAGTTAGTTGATTTGCCGGATGGTCAGAGAAAGATTAACACCAAGTGGGTGTTCAAGTGCAAGAGAGACGATAGAGGAGTTGTTATAAGAAATAAAGCTCAACCCGTTGTTCAGGGCTTTAGTCAACAGGAGGGGATTGATTTTACCGAAGTCTATGCTCCTGTAGCACGACTAGAAGCAATCAGAATTTTTCTTGCATTTGCGTCTTGGAAAAACTTCAAAGTTTATCAGTTAGATGTTAAATCGGCTTTTCTCTACGGGAAGGTAAAAGAGGAGGTTTATGTCGGTCAGCCGCCGGGCTTCACCGATCCAATCCACAAAAACAAGGTCTACTTATTGGACAAAGCGCTGTACGGTTTACACCAGGCCCCGAGAGCTTGGTACGAGACTTTGTCTCAACACCTACTAGCCAACAAGTTCATTCGTGGAAAAGTGGATGCCACTCTCTTCACTAAAGAGGTCGACGGTCATCTTCTGATAGTTTAGATTTATGTGGACGATATAATCTTTGGGTCGACAAATGAAAATCTATAAAAAGATTTTGAATCAGTGATGAAGAAAAAAATCGAAATGTCATCAATGGGGGAGATGAAATTCTTTCAGGGTTTACAAGTTGAACAACTTCCTGAGGGAATTTTCATTCATCAGACAAAGTACGTTCAAGATATTCTAGAGAAATTTGGGATGTCAAGTTCTACTCCAGCTGCTACCCCACTTGCAACAAATCATGGGATTCACCCAGATCTCACCGGAGACAGGGCTGATGAAACTTTTTATCGATCCATGATAGGTTCTTTGATGTACCTAACTGCTTCACGTCCTGATATCATGTACCCAACGTGCCTCGCAGCAAGATTTCAGTCTAACCCGAGAGCATCACATATGATTATTGTGAAGAGGATATTGCGCTACCTGAAAGGAACTCCTTCATTGGGGTTGTGGTATCCTAGGAAAGGCGACTTTACGCTCGAAGGGTATTCCGATTTGGATTTCGGATGCTGCAAAGTTAATTCAAAATCAACAACTGCAGGATGCCAGTTCTTTGGTCCTAGATTGGTTACCTGGCAGTGTAAGAAACAAACGTCTGTGGCGTTATCTACTTGTGAAGCGGAGTATGTTTCTGCTAGCAGTTGCTGCTCTCAGATCTTGTGGATACAGCAACAGATGCGCGACTACGGTTTGCAGTTTCTTAACACACCTCTTTTTGTTGATAGTGAGGCCGCAATAAATATAACAAAGAATCCAGTACATCACGCTAAAACTAAACACATAGAAATTCGTCATCACTTTATTCGTGATTGCTTTGAGAAAAAGTTGATACGAATTGAGAAAATCCACACTGACGAACAGAAAGCTGATTTACATACCAAAGCTTTTGATAAAAATCGGATTAAATATTTGTTAAAACTGAATGGTATGATGCTTCTGTCGGTGTCGGATTGTATTATTGGCGTTGATGAGAGTACGGTTGCGGATGAAGACGAGAAACAATCTGCAATGGTTTGTCGAATTTTTACTTGTTTTGGTATTTAGGGGGAGTAGATGTTTGTACATAGTTATATTTTCAGAAAATACAAAAACAGTAAAAAATGCAAAAATACAAAAACATGATAAAATCTAAAAAAGAGCTTGTGTATATAGGGAAAATGATAGTACATTGGCTAGACAATTACAGTATGCTAAAGATTTGTAAAGTTTAAATGAGTTAAACAGTCTCACTAATGATGTGTCGATAGGTTTTCGCACATTTAGTAGATTTATTCGGGATATAAACCTAAATTCAAACTTGCGAAATTCGTGGGGAACACTACTTGGATATATAGGTAACCCCTGAAATCTCGTTTGAAAGGTCTCATAATCTGATATACTAGGTCTTTATACTCAATGATGTCTGGGGTATTATTCTGGGACTTCTGCTGAACGGTAGTTCTGACCTAGTCCTTGGCTAATACTTTCTGCAATGCTTGAAACATAGCATTACACCCTCAGCATGCCGATTAAACAATAAAATTGATAGTCGCTGCTGTTGTAAGCAAAAAGATCCTCTAAAGGGGACATACCGTAAAGTCGAAGCTGATATCTCTCTGCGTATACGGAAGGATCGACCTGAGATCCCTCGGCCCTCGCATACCTAATTTATATACAGATATCATTGTAGTATACTCACCTGTAAGACTGATTATTGGGATTCTGGATACGGGAGTATATTCAAGAGGTGGGACACATGAATGAGCTAAGTTCATAATTCATCTAATTCGTATCCTGAGTAAATTGAAATGTGTGTGAGAATTTAAGATGGATCAGTATATCGACAATCGAGGTGAATTGTTTAAGTCTAAGTATGAAATGAAGCTTAACGGTACTTGTAATTTGTCTGATAGCTGATATGATTCCCTGACACGCTCATCAAAAATATGTTTGTAAATAGTTTACTTTGTTTACTTTCTGAAATTTAAGTTTTCTGTATTTCATTTCTTAGTTTAGAACACTTTATAAAATTCAAAAAGATTTTATTTCTGCTTTATTTTCTGACAAACCAAAGTGGAGAGTTGATTGTTGGATTCTCAGATATTTGAAGCAGATGCAGGAAATTATGGACTGAAGAATGAGGAAAGCTTATCTTGATGGAGTTTGATTTATTGGAAAGTCAAAAACAAGTTCATTAACTTGATACTTGTTATTTTCAGAAAATGTTTGAAATTGTTGTTTTAAATCAGTTTGATTCGTCAAATGATCAACCAAGGTCATTAAATTGGACTTGGTAGATTAATTGAGTAATCAGGGTCATTAATTTGGACCTGAATACTTGAGTGGGTTGCTAAAACTAATTGAGTTTGTGATTTATTGTTGAAAAGATAAGTTTGTAATGAATGATGTTTGAGTAACAGGTTTGAATTTCATTATTCCCAAAGGAAGCTATTTGTCAAAGCTTGAACCAGATACCTCAGATTCTAGCATATCGAGAGGGGGAGTCTGTGTAAGGGGGAGTCTGGATCAACAGTCAAAGGGAAGATGGAAGTTAGAGTCAGGTTGTGATTCTGAAGCTTGTGAAGATAGAGTGCTTATGATGAGAAGACAGAGAGTTAGAGAAAAGACTAAGACTGAAGACTCGGAGCTGAAGATTTCGTCAACATCCAAGGGGGAGTCTGTTAATGCACAGAATGTCTGTTGACTTCATCTACATCAAGTCTTAAGTCAAGATATAGCAAGATAGGAGCTTGAAAGTCAAGATTAGGGTTTATATAGTTAATTTCGCTTATGTGAACATAGTTTATAGGTGATTTCGCTTTTAGGGACTTGGTGATTTCGCTCTTTAGTCATCTGGTGTGATTTCGCTTATTAGTCACATGTGATTCCGCTTTTATGGTCATGCCATATAAGCGAAATCAGTCACAAGTGATTCCGCTCATATGGTCATGCCATATAAGCGAAATCAGATTTAGTATAAATACCATTCATGTGTGACTTCATGAGTGACATTGGAGCGAAATCAGGTCATTGCATTTGTAACTAAACTCTGTCAAATCGATCTCAGAAAGTAATAAACGTGAAGGAATTGAATAGGAAAGTTGTTGTTACGTTACGTATTCTGATTCCGCCTTTATACGTGATGATGAACTGCCTTAACTGACGTGTTCAGGTCATAGATCGGTCCAACACAAAATAATCAAACCGATGGGTTTGTTAAGTTTTACATAAAACGTCATATATTTGGTGACAGTTCTTGTAGTATCAAAAAAGAGAGAGACTGATGACAGTGAAGATTGTGAAGAGAGATCTGATTAGTATTTTTAATTTATTTTTTTTCGCTTCTATTTTTTTCCTAGTAGTTGTAATATAATTTTCCGATTGTAAAACGCCAAGATACCACAAACACCAAAATGTATATAAAAAATAATAGAACAATGGGACATCTTGTCTAAAACGCCTTGAAAAACGTCATACAGATAGATATTCTGATCCCTTGGGGTCCCAATGGCATACGATTTGAAAAACGCAATAAACGCCAAAATGTTAATACAATGAAACCATTAAAACGCCATATAATTATTGAATTTGGTTAACGCCAAAAAATCTTAAACCCCAAAAATAAATCAATATTGTGAAAAGCGGAATTGGAAAAGCGAAATATATATATATATGTGTGTGTGTGTGTGTGTGTGTGTGTGTATCGCGCACCACGTGTTAGGCCAGGATGTGTTCTCACACTTTTGGGCGTTTTCTCCTGATCCAGACACTATATATATATATATATGTGTGTGTGTGTGTGTGTATAGGATTAGGTTCAAACATGAACAAAATCCCAAGAGTGAACTGCGTGAACTGATCTGGGCCCTTGATTTTTATGATCCTGAGATTAATGTGAGTGGCATGATGGTAATTATTTGGTTAATTTTTTCATTTAATTAAATACAAAAAGGGTATATGTGTAATTTCAATCTTAAATTGATTGCATAAATCTCTCACAAATCAAGTAATCAATTATCCTCTTAAATTGATTGCATAAATCTCTCACAAATCAAATCAAAGATTAGGAAAGATGTAATTTAATTCAATTATTAAAATAATTATTTGTTTAAATGCGATGTACACATGTGTATTCTGATTTTGCCCTCTTTTTAATGCGATGTACACATGTGTATATCGTCTGTTTTTGTGATATCTCATTTTTTTTTGTATTGAATGTTGATGTACACCTTTGAATTACTGTACACATATGTACGATGCTGAGTACACATGTGTACTGTTCTATTTATATCCAAGTACACATGTGTATACCGTTGAAATATGAAGGTTACGTGGATCTTAAAAATCAAAATTTGAATTCTGATGATGAAATCTGAAATAAAAATTAAAATTGAAATCTAGTGATTTGTAATTTGTTTTGATAATTATCTTATTAATAAATAAACATAATGTGGATAATGAATTTAAATTAGGAAATGTGTAACTTAATTCAATTATTAAAATAATGATTTAAATCTAATTTTTTATATAATTACAATCCTACCCTTAACAACTAAAAATGAAATCAAGGGTCCATATTTGTTCACGCAGTTCACACTTGTGAGGTTGTTCACGCTGGAACCCTACCCTATATATATATATATATAGGGGATGGATTATGAGAAAACTAGTTTAAATGAGAAAACAAAAAAACTAACAAAAAAAGCCTAAACAACATACCAAAATTTTTTTTTTAATTTTTATAAAAAAATCGGAGGTTTTTATACATGGAAAAAAATTTTCAAAAATAAAAAAATAAAAAAAAAGTTCTTTGTTGTATTGCACATGTGTAATACTACACATGTGTAGTACACATACACATTTGTATTACTACACATGTGCAGTACAACAAAAAAAAAATTTGAAAATTTTTTATATATAAAAACTAGCAATTTTCTTATAAAAAATTGTAAAAAAAAATTGGTATGTTTTTTGGCTTTTTTTTAAGTTTTTTTTAGTTAGTTTTCTAGTTTTCTCATTTATATCTAGTTTTCTCATGATCCTCTTCCTATATGTGTGTGTGTGTGTGTGAGCTTCCTCTATAAAGTGTGTTTTTTTTCTAAAAAGTGTAAGAAGTGATCATAGCCATTGGATTAAGCTAATTAATGGATGAGATTAAATGAGTGGTAAAATTGTAATATTTGTTCTAATTAAAATAATTGATTTCTTAGATTAAGGGTATTAAAGTAAATTAGTATGCCTTAAATTTAGGAACCCACATACAACTTTCCCCAATCTTTTTAAAACGTCAATACTTTTTTATACGTAATTTGTTTTTATAAAAAAGTTACACCATAATAACAAGCGTTTTTTATCTTTAATATAAGTACCATATTGCTACATATGTAAAAAAATTACGTTTCAACTAGTTGATCAATTTTACTAGTAATGGTGTGTTTTATATGACAACGTGGTGTTTTATATAACAGTATGTTTTATAGTTTGGATTGTGTTCTTTAAGGAATGATGTGTTTTATAAAGATGAGTTTGTGTTTTAAGAGAGTGTTTGAGTGAGCATATGCATTTTAAAGTTTAGGTGATCTATTTAAAAGAATTATGTGTTTTATAGTTTGAATGGTGTGCCCAAATCTGATAAAACACTATTTGATCCTTGCAATATGTGTATTGCACAATATTTACCAACTCTTAAATTATAAAACACCTTGCAAAGAAATAAACAATGGTACATACATTTAAAACACTATGGGAAGAAATAAACACTGGTACATGTGGTTAAAACACAACGTCAAGAAAATACACACCACTGACTAGTATAACACATATTGATGAACCAAATAACTAAAAAATACAACAAATAACTACAAGTACATGTCCTTCATTAAACCTGTTAATGATAAAAAAAATGAGAATAAACTTGTAACTGGTAAAACACAATGTGAATAAACTAATAACTGCTAAAACACAACATAAAGAATTTGTGAATGATGCAAAAAAAATAGAATAGAATATGATTTAGTATGCATTATTCGTATTATAAGTAAGTTACAATTTTGAATTCTTAAAAGAGTTATTGTTTCCTTAAATATCTCCATTTTTATTTAAGAGATAAATCTTCCATAAATAAGTTAATTGTTCAATTACATTTATGCCCTTTAGTATATAATTCCTTGATAATTACATTTATGCCCTTTAGTATATAATTCCTTGATAACACATGTCACAATGAGAACACTTCCTACACTTTGTATGAATAGTAGACTTTATAGCAAACTCCTACCCTATATGTATATATATATATATACTAGGTTAGAACCTCGTGTAATACACGGGTTGAATAAATGTGATTTTATATACCAAATAAAAAAAATCTCTTCAAAAACCTGGTTTATTACACGGGTTGAATAAATGTAATTTTATATACCAAATAATAAAAAAATATATCTTCAAAAACCTCGTTTATTACACGGTTTGAATAAATGTAATTTTATATACCAAACCATAAAAAATTGTTGGTGCACTTGTGTCTGTACTTTGTCTGTATCTTGTTATGATATAAAACGATGTCTTTTGTTAGTCTTGTATACGTTTTATGTTTGTTAATAGGTGTTTTGATGTAAGTTTGACCAAGTCAACCATCCTCCTGGTTTGACTTGACCAAACAGTTAGAACATGGTTGTAAGTTGTCTGTGTCGAAGGATGAGTCATCGAAGGATTGTTTATATCCTTCGATGAGCTCGAAGGAAAAACCTTCGATGGATATAGATGGACCTCGAAGGATATCATCCTTCGAGGTACATGTGGATCCTTCGATAGTTTTCAGTTCGATAGATGATCTTTCGATCTGACTATCTGATCCTTCGACCAGACGACCTGTGATGGATATATATACTCATGTAATGTGTTCACTTCACATGTGAGTGAACTTAGTCTTGTAGAGAGCGTATTTTCAGTTTGGTCAAGGTCTGTAACCGTGTCCACTGAAATACAAGAGAAAACTTTGATATCTCGTGTGTCTACCTTTCTCTTTGTAGCTTGTGTTCTCATATAAACTACCGGTTTGCATTCTAGCTTGGATTCCGCACTTGCTAGTGTGTTAAACATAACAAGGATAAGGTTTAACCTCAACCTCCGAGGGACCTACAAGTGGTATCAGAGCTAAGGCTCTTTTCCTTGTTAAAAAAAAACCTAGTTTATACAAGACTTTGGAGTGTTTGGATAAAACTCACTTGGTTTAGCACCCGTTTTTAGTGTTTTTCTCGCATTTCTTGACGTAAAAACGTGTTCTAAACTAACCGGGTGTGTTACAGGTCGGGTTGGGTAACTTAAAACCTTGTTTTTAAGAAGTTTAGTCATTTCCGGCCAAATTCCGGCTTACTCCGGTGACCGGTTTCTGGATAAGAACCTTCTTTTTAGGCAATATTTTATTGGTCAAATCTGGGTTGGCAGAAAGTATGGTCTGAACATACCTTCTGCCGAAAGTTCTTACCAACCAATCACCTTTTCACCAACCTGTCAACTTTTGTCAACTATGTCTGTGCAGATCGAAGGATATCCTTCGAAGTCGAAAGATCATCTTTCGATCAAAGGAGGTTCGATAGATAATCATCCTTCGAACATCCTTCGAAGTCTGTGACTTATCCTTCGATCCAAGGAATCTTTTCGAAGGATATATCTGTCGATCTACAGGTCTTATTCGAAAGACAAGGATCCTTCGATTGGAGAGTCTTTCGAAATCATTGTTCGAAACTCAACAGTGATCTTTCGAACACTGTTGATCCTTCGAACAAGTTCTGTTTCTTCGATCCTAGTCTGTTTAAGTTTAACAAGTTTGTGTTTTTCAGGTCTTTCGATCAAGGATCCTTCGACTGGTTGTTATCATTCGAGATATTAAGATAGTTTGTGAAAATTAAATTTTTTAAAAAGGGAAAACTTGTTTTCAAATTTTAAATCAATTTTCACTTAATATATTAATTTTCTTTACAAAATGGGAACAAACGGTCAGTGGGATCCAACTGCGTGGACTCAAACAACTTTGACTCCACAATCATCAGCTACGCAATCATCAGCTACGCAATCTACGTCAGATTTCAACAAAACTGCATGGATGCAGGCTATTGCCCCACCTCAAGCTGCAATGATAACTGCAAATCAATGGGCATTGGTCACAAATCAAAGCAGCAGCATTCAAGCTATGATGCAGAACGACAGTGAAACTGGTACAAGCACAAAACCGCCAAAGCTAAATCACATCAATGATTGGGGATGGTGGAAAGAAAGGCTGAGAACTTATGTTCAGGGGCAAGGTCAAGATCTATGGATGTGCTTCTTCACCGCATTTGACAATGATTTGGAAGTTGCAGGATCTAATCCACAAACTTACAGCACTATGTCTGAAGATGATAAGAAGAAATTTGAGTTAGAAAAGAAAGCATTCATGATTCTCACACAAGCTCTTCACAGAGACATTTACCACCAGTTTGTTTACTGCACGACTACTAAAAGCTTATGGGATATGCTCACGTTACGATGTGAAGGAAATGCTCAATCTAGAAAGATCAAGCAAGAATTACTGAAGAAAGAGTTTGAAGGTTTCACGTGTATGGAGAATGAGACTTTGGCAGAGTTATCTACAAGGTTCCATCACTTGTTGAGCGAGATGTTTGCTTTTAGAGTCACTGCCACTCCACAAGAAATGGTGAAGAGATTCGCTGATAGCTTACCATCAAAGTGGAGCAGTTATCTTGAAATTCTCAAAGAAAATGGTGTTCTAGACACAATCACCGTTTATGAGTTAATTCAAAAATTGGAGAACAAGGATGTAGAAGAAAAGCTTAAGGCAAAAAGAACACTAACTCCTCAAAATCCAGAGATGTACTATAGGATTGCAGGAGGTATCAGTGGAGAAAAACCAGTCTCTCAACATGCGAAGCTTCAAACAGCTTTCATCTCAAACACCGGGCCTTCCACAACAAATCAGTTTGATCCTTCAGCATACACGATGTTTTCAAGACCAGATTCTTCTTCTCTACGACAGGATGTGCAACCGACAGCTCAGCAATTCACACCACCGCCTTTCTTAGACCCAAGCAGAGCTCAGCAGCAACAACCGCAACAGCAAGGGTTTTATGGAAGCTCTTCAAACTTTCAAGCCACTTCCAATCCGAACACAGTCAGATTAGACACTTCCAACTTTTCCAAAGTCAGTGTCGAAATAGCCAAGGAGCATATGGAGATGTTGAACACCTTGGTTAGTGCTTATTGTGGATTGGTCGCAGGTCAGATTGGGAATATCAATCTAACCAATGAAGATTATCAGCAAGTGGATAGAGAAGAGTTTGAAATGATGGATATCAAATGGGCTCTTGCTAGTGCAATTCGAAGAGCAAAGGAGTTTATGGAAAGGACGGGGAGAACCAACTTGAATAGCAACAACAACACCAAGTATGGTTTTGATAAGAATGCTGTCACTTGCTTCAATTGTGGTGAAAAGGGTCACTTCAAGCGGGAGTGTCAGAAGCCACCTAAGCAAGGAAATCAGAATCCCTTCAGGAATCAAGGACAGCCACAACAGCAACCGAACAACAATTCTGACAGATCAATAGTTCCCGTTGGAGGAAATGCATCTGGATCCACAAACACTAATCCCCACAGAGGATTGGTTGTTCAAGCTGATGAAATCTGCAATTGGAACCTTCAGCTTGGAGAAGGAGGAAATGGTGGAACAGCATGTTATGCTAAAGTGATTGAGAAGGTAGTAGAACCCGTGTCTGCTGGTGAATCTTCAGAAGATGAAGATAGTTCGGGTTATAGTGGGAGCATGGATGGGGAATCACTTGATGCTGGTGATTTATCAAGTGATGCTTTAGATTTGGAAGTTGATGAGCTTTTGGCTGAAGCTGAAGCATTATGCAAGAGGAGATCTATTCTTTGCCAGAAATCTGCTGGAACTTCCGAGAAGCTTGCTCAGTTCTTCTCTGAAGATGGATCTTTTTCTTTTCATACAGCCTTTATGGCTCACGTAGAAGGTCAGACTTCTCAGGTATGTGATACTAATTCTGACTCTATTTCTGTTCCTATTGAATGTGCAAAGTGTTTAAAATATGCTGAAAAGGAAAGTCAGTTTGAAATCACATACAAACACAATCAAGAATTGATTGTAGATCTTTCTAAAGCAACTGAAGCTAACTTGTTTTTAACCAGAAATGAAAAGGAATTTAAAGCAACAATTGCGTCATTAAGACATGATGTTTCAGAATTACAAAAGGCTGTTTTGCGAAAACAACATGCTAACAATAATCTTATTGACACAATTGAAAAGCAAATGGTAGAATTGGCAACAGCTCGATGTGAATGTGAGACAATTAAGCAGAAACTGGAAAGCTATTCCAATTCCCGCTATGTATTGGATCACATCATTGACGTTCAAAAGAAAAAGGGGGATGCAATATGTATTGGATTCAAATCATGTCCTCCCCCAATGAATCACAATTACTCCAAATTGCCTGATGACGAGGATATGCCCCGTTTTGAACCTAATGTGCCACTCGGCCTAGATGACTTTGCAGCAGGCCTCGGGTTCACAACTGGTACATCATCCTCGGGTCAATCAGAATCTGAGAGTGTGACAGATTCATCGTGTGTTAAGGAACAGAGTCCTCCCATTGTTGAGGATGCTGATTCTTCGGATGATGAATCTGAAGAAGTTGTGAAACAACAGTCTAACTCGGTTACAACAGATGTTCCAATCGAGAATCACATCCTGTGTGATCCACCAGTGAAACCGAGTAAGACTGAAATGTCAAAAGCAATGGAGTCCCTTGTATCTAGCCGTGAAGAGAATAACTTGTTGTACACGCTCAAAGGAGATAGCAAAATCTACTCTAACAAAGATTTTCCACTTAAAAATGTAAATTAAGATTTAATTGAGCAAATTTTTGAAGGATGCACTGATAAGTTTTTGGGGAACAAAAGTGGCAAAGTTACCGTCGCTCAATGTGATCCAATTCCGTGTGAACAAATTAGAAAACAATACGGAAACCAAAAACTACCAATTGAGCGAAAACAACAAGTCAACTCCGGAAAGGGTAAGGTACAGGGAAAGAAGGCTCAGAACAAGAATGTTCAAGCACCTAAAGTTCAGCAGCCTAAGACTGAACAACCAAAGGTTCAACAACCTAAAGTTGAACAGTCTAAGGCTACTCAACCTAAGGCTGCACAACCTAAAATTCAACAATCAAAGGTTGAGCAACCTAAGGTTCAACAACAAAAGGTGCAAAACAAAAGAGCTCCTGTTAAGAAACGAGGACCGAAAATGAACTTTGTTGGATCCACGGGTTCAGACAAACTTGAAACATTTCAGGATAAATCTAACGTTGAGTTTATAAAACAATTTAGAATTTTAAAACGAAATGATCAGAATAATTACACCCAACACACCAACGGATGTGATTTAGGTCCAAGCACGTCTAGATCACAAAGTTCATTATCTGGTTCTCCGTCTGGTCATCAACATGTTTCTCCGAAGTTTGTAGAGCGGAGAACATGTTTTGAATGTGGGACAGTTGGGCATATTGTAAGATATTGCCCACACGTGCAAAAGCTGAAGTCAAAAACGAGTGCTCCCCAAGAAATCGATTACCGAAAACGATCAGTTTCCCCGAAACAAGACCCACGTGTCTTGAAAGAAAGGGAAAAGAAGTTAAAGCAAAAGAATCAAAAGGTAATTGAAAACGCCTTAAAATCAGAGGTCAAAGAAGAAAAACCTGTACAAGCAAAATCTGAAACTGTAAAACCAGTAAATGCTAAAACAATAAATTCAAATACTGGTAAAGGACAAACAGCTTGGAAGCAAAAGCAGGTAATTCAATCAGGGGGAGCACCACAGGTTCTTTTTCCTAATCATCAAGTGATTGAAATCACTTTCCTTGATGATCAAGGACGACCCAAGTCCACAAAGGCTTGGGTCCCCCTCTCAAACTGATATGTTAATTGCATGTGCAGGCGGCTCCAGGAGGAACTATTAATAGTCATTGGATTGTTGATAGTGGGGCTTCCAGGCACATGACGGGCGACTATCGTCTTCTTTTCGATGTGCGAAGTATAAGAGGAGGATATGTTGCGTTTGCTGGAGACAAAGGAGGGTATATCACCGGCGAGGGAATGATCTCAAATGGAGTTGTGAGTTTCGACAAAATCAATTATGTGCAACAGTTGGATCACAATCTCCTGAGTGTTTCTCAGATCTGCGACAAGAAGTTCACCGTGCATTTTGATGATGCCGGTTGTTATGTGGTGAAGCCAGGATTCAAGATTCCCGAAGAATGGATTCTCTTATCAGCACCAAGAGTTAATGATTTGTATGTCCTCGATATGAGCCAAGCAATAACCAAGTCCAAACAAGTTACTTGCTTTATTTCAAAAGCCACTGAAAAGGAGACGATCTCTTGGCACAGACGAATGGGTCATATTCATCTCAGAAAAATGAATCACCTTGTCAAAAACAATCTGGTGAGAGGTGTCAATGTGAAGAATTTTCAACTTCAAGATGTCTCTGTGCCGTGTCAGAAAGGGAAGCAGATCAAGAAATCACATCCATTGAAGAAGGTTAACACTGTAAACATGCCACTCGAACGTCTGCATATGGACCTTTTCGGCCCAGTCAAACACAAGAGTGTGCACGGGGAAGTTTTCTGCTTGGTAGTCACTGATGACTATTCAAGATTTTCATGGGTTGATTTCATGGTCCACAAGAGCGAGACTCCAGAAATTCTAAAGAATTTGATCACCTTGTTGGAAAATCTTTATAATCTAAAGGTGAGGCAAATTCGAAGCGACAACGGAACCGAGTTCAAAAACAGGGTTATGGATGAATTTTGCACTGCAAAAGGAATCCTTCATGAATACAGCTCTCAGTACACGCCACAACAAAACGGAGTCGCTGAAAGAAAGAACAGAACCTTAATTGAGACTGCAAGAACCATGTTGGTTGAGTCTCAGCTTCCAGTTCGATTCTGGACTGAAGCTGTTGCCTCGGCTTGCTACACGTTAAACAGGGTTCTCACAGTGAAAAGACATGGCAAAACGTGCCTCGAACTCCTACACAAGAAGACTCCTGACTTGGAATATCTAGAACCATTTGGTGCACCATGTACCATGATTGAGCCTGACGGGAAGTTTGGTGCCAAAGCTATCGAAGGTTACTTCCTTGGGTATGCTACTCCTAATCTGCGAGTATGGAACCTGACTACCAAGAAGATTGAAGAGTGGGGTGAAGTAAAAGTTCAAAGATATTCTAATCCACCGAAGCCTTCTGGAGATCCATGGATGTTCGATTATGATGGTCTTTTCGACTCATTCAATCTGCCGACATTTGATGATGACAATGCAATTGCTCAAATGTTGTCTGAAAGCGAGAATGCGACTGGCTCTCAGTTAGCTCGCCCAATCATTGTTGACTCACAAGCATCTTCTTCTGTCAACAATCTCGTTTCAAATGAGGTGTTTAATGATGCTGTCAACTACAATTTGTCATCGGAAGATGAGGAGTATGTTGATGCAAATGATGGTGAAGCACGGGGTCCGGTTCAAGGTACTTCAGAAGCAACGGATCCAGTGTCTGCGCCAATTGTCCAAGAAGAAAATGGATCATCTTCTACAACTCAACAGCTTCAGAATGATTTCGGGAATTTAAATTTCAATAACTTGAGGACCAATGTTGAAATTCCTCTAGTTCCTGAAACCCGAATTCATAACATTCATCCTCAGCAGAATATTATAGGTGATGTTCTCAGTGGTGTAAGGACAAGGAATCAAATCAGAAATAACGAAAATGCTGGCTTGTATGCTGAGATACGAGAATCGGGACAACAAAATGATTGGTCTTTCGCCTGCTATGTTAGCCAAGAAGAGCCTAGATCTTGGAAGGAGGCATTGAAAGATGATTCCTGGGTGGAAGCCATGCAAGAAGAACTTCAGCAGTTCGAGAAGTTGGGCGTATGGAAATTGGTTGATAGGCCCGATCACTACAAGAAGATCGGAACTCGTTGGGTGTTTAAGTGCAAGAAGGACGACCGTGGGATTGTTGTCCGAAACAAAGCAAGGTTAGTTGTTCAAGGCTTCAGTCAGATAGAAGGTATTGACTACAATGAAGTGTATGCACCTGTTGCACGTCTGGAGGCTATTAGAATCTTTCTAGCCTACGCATCCTTCAAGAAATTCAAGGTGTACCAGATGGATGTTAAAAGTGCATTTCTTCACGGAGTAGTCGAAGAGGAAGTATATGTCGAGCAACCACCGGGGTTTGAAGATCCATTACATCCTGACAGAGTTTTACTACTTAACAAAGCGTTATATGGTCTTCATCAAGCACCTCGAGCCTGGTATGAGACACTGTCTACCTACCTGCTGAACAACGGTTTTAGACGGGGTTTGATCGATTGTACCCTCTTCATCAAAGAAAAAGGTGAAGATCTTCTGTTGGTACAGGTATACGTCGATGACATTATCTTTGGTTCTACCGATGATAATTTATGCAAGGAATTTGAGAAGGTGATGCAAGATCGATTCGAGAAGAGTGCGATGGGTGAAATGACGTTCTTCTTGGGTTTGCAAGTTAATCAGTCCGAATCTGGAATTTTTATCCATCAAACCAAGTACGTCGGAGACATCTTGAGCCGGTTCCAGATGTCCGATTCGAAGCCAATTTCTACTCCTCTTCCGCAGAATCACGGGATTACTCCGGATGAAAAAGGGGAAGCTGTGGACTCTTCACTTTATCGTGCTATGATTGGATCTTTAATGTATCTCACCGCATCAAGACCCGACATTATGTATCCAACGTGCCTTCTCGCCAGATACCAAGCGAATCCGAAGGTCTCTCACTATGCTGCTGTCAAAAGGATTTTTCGTTATCTGAAGGGTTGCCCTGACACCGGGTTATGGTACCCTAAGGATGATAACTTCAATCTCAAGGCTTACAGTGATTCTGATTTCGGCGGCTGCAAGAAAGATGGCAAATCAACTACAGCAGGATGTCAGTTCTTAGGCAATCGCCTAGTCACTTGGCAGTGCAAGAAGCAGACATGTGTGGCTACGTCTACATGTGAAGCGGAATACATTGCTGCGTCTAGTTGCTGCTCCCAGGTTCTATGGATCCAACAACAGATGCGGGACTACGGTTTTGAATTCCTAACTACTCCTATTTATGTTGATAATGAAGCTGCTTTACAGATCACTAGAAATCCTGTACAGCACTAAAAAACGAAGCACATCGATATTAAATATCACTTCATACGTGATTGCTTTGAAAAGAGACTTATCGATGTGGTTCACATTCATACCGATCACCAACGTGCCGACCTTTTTACCAAAGCATTTGATAAATCAAGATTCGATTATTTACTTTTGGTAAACGGCATAAAGGTGAAGCAAGAGTAACCGACATCGGAAAATCGTTTTTGTAAATATTTTTCTATAAAAAAAAAAAACAAAAAAAAAAAAAATCCAAAAATATGTTTTTACTTTATTTTATTTTTGAATTTTGGGGGGAGAAAGTTTCAAGGAAAATACAAAAACATTGAAAAACCGCAAAAATACAAAAATATGTCTTTACTTTATTTACTTTCTGCATTTAAGGGGGAGAAAATTCAGAAAAACACAAAAACAATAGAAAAACAAAAATGAGTTTCTTGGTAATATAAGAGAAAATGATATTACATCAGAGGTCGGTCGAAACATGTTTCTAGAAATCAAAAGAAAAGAAAAAGATAAGTAGCTCTACTAATGATGTACCGGTAGACTCACGATCATTTTAAAGTATGCAGGAGATATAAACATAACGAACTGAAAACCGCGTGGGAACCGCTCATTGGCATATGGTCTTGGTACCGAAATTTCGTTTGATAGATTGCCGAGGTTCTGAGATATTCGGGGTTTATGTTGTTTATCATCTGGGTATCATGGTTGTATCTTTTACCGAAAAAAATAACGGGGACGCAAGTCTAGATCTTCCATGATACTATACATACGTGTACATACTGCATTCGACCTCAATAAGTGATCAACAATCACATGTCCAATCAAATAAGTGATAAAATATCACATTCATCCGGGAGTCAAGTTCGTCTCTCTGCTGTACGGAAGTACTGACCTGTTCACGGACTTGCTCCTGTGCCCTCATGCATATGAAAATCAAGTTCCTCATCAATAAGTGATTCTATCACATAGGGCTTGTTTTCAAATCAAATAAGTGACTTGTTCACATTTTATATACGTTAAAAACGGATGATAAATGGTATACTCGCCAGTAAGATGAACTCTCGTGCATACCTTGATACGAGAATGTGTCGTGAGTGGATGAACACCGGTCGGTAAGTATAAATCATACCTTAAATGTATCTCAATGTATTATGATTACACTTGATCGCTGAGTTTAAGTGGATAACAATATCGGTAATTGTGGTAGAATACTTATCCACTTCTGTAAAACAATATTAAAAGGAAATGTGTTTTGACAAAAGACCGCAAACTGATATGATTCTCTTCGCCAGAAACTCGCAAAAATATTGTTGTGTTTGTACATATTTATTTACTGCTTAACTTTACTGTTTAACCTTTTATTGTCTTTTTAAACAGTTTTGTCGTTTGGTGCATATCAGCACGACATTAGCGGTGATGTCGTTTGATAACATTCAAAGGATATTAAAATTGTTGTCTTTTATTTTATCAGAATCCAAAAACATTTTCAATTTAATCTTATTTTTGATTAACCGATGTTGGTACTCGATCAGATACCTGGCAAGCCGAGATACTTCATAAAACTGACCTTTGCAGAACTTCATAACGGACAATTTTTCAAAACGGTCGTTTCTGAAAACTTTTAAGAATTTGAAGGGTTTGAATTGCAAATTCCCAAAATCCAAAGTGTTGGTGAAAATCTGATCCTTCGAGGAAGCATTGGCTCTCGAAAGATCAGATGGTCAATGAAAGTCAATCTTGATGCTCGAAAGATGAATTGGTCAACGAAAGATTTGACCAATTGGATCCTTCGGGCTGATCAGACTTTTTGAAAGATGGATCAGGTCGAAAGATATCCTTCGAGGATCGTCTTTCGAGGTTGTTGAGGCTTCCACAAATATCTGGTATCTTTCGATCCAGATCTGGATCCTTCGACCCAAAGTCCCATCTTTCGAAGCACCTTTTCATCTTTCGAAAGGATAACGATCCTTCAAGGCGGTTCGTATTTCGAGGTCAGGGTATAAAAGGGGTCTTCTTCTTCATTTCAACATAACAGTTCAAACTTCACTATTTCAAAAACCTCTGATCCTACCGAAACTCTGCCAAAATTGAAACAAAATTTTAGGCTATCAGGATTTCAACAACAATCTCGGTAGGATAATCCTCATTCACTTAACAAACAACAACATGAACACCTTATCTGATCATGTGATTTTACGTAATGTGAATGTGTTGTATGTATGTTAGTGGTAGGTTTTGATGATCATAAGTTTTATCTTGTCTGATGTTTGTATTACAGAGTTTGTGTTGGTTTTTAATGGTCTTAAAGGGTCTTGGGTATTCTTGGGTTGATCGGTTCATGTGTATGGATTAGTATTCGGGTTAGGATTAGTGTCCGGGTTTGGTTTTGATGTGGATGTTCTTTAATGGTTTTGATGTTGATGTTTTTGAGTGGTATAATATTTATGCTTTAAATGATTTGAAACTCACTTAAAACAGTCACCGGAAAAACGCCGATGAACAGCGTCACCGGAAAACATCCTTCGATCTCGAAAGATGATGTTTCTTAACCTCGAAGGATGGACTTCAAAATATCCTTCGAACTGAGACTCGAAGGATACTAAGTCTTTCGAAGGATCATCCTTCGGTTGATCAGATCTTTCGATTGATCAAAATATCTTTCATAATTTATGATCTTTCGTAAGTTGATCTTTCGATAAGGCCTTTCATCTTTCGAGGAAAATAACATCTTTCGATCAAGTGTCAATCCTTCGATGTCTGAATGGAATACTTCGAGGAAACAACACTTAGAAATTTTTCAAGAAACTGAAATCTTTCTAAGTGTGAAATCCTTGTTGACTGTTATGACTGTTTTCTCATTACGTGTTCCTGTTTTCATGAACAGAAATGGCACCGAAAGAAAAGAAAGAACGGGCAAAACCAACTAAGAAAGAAAAGTCTGAGGTTGAATCTATGTCGGAACCAAGACACAACATGGCCGCGTATCTGCAACCGGAAGACAAAGTTAGTCCGGAATTCAATGGGATAATGTAGTATCTACACCGGACACGAATCAACTATGCCATTACTACACAACACACCGCTTACCAGTCCCAGATCAAGGAATTCTGGAATTCTGCTGTGGTTGATACAGTGAATAACCAAGAAGTGATTAGAGGATTCGTTACTGAGAAACCCGTGGTGATCACCGAGAACACCATCAGAGCGCGTTTGCAATTGGGAGATCAACCAGAAGATTCGACTTCTATTGATTTACAGTGTCAGCGTGGTTTATTAATGAGGCTACGTTACAGCGATAATGTGCTAGCAAATCAGATAAGCAAGGGGTTCATGCCGTTACGATACAAGTTTTTATTGCATATTCTTATTCACTGTCTGAGCAACAAACGGTCTGGATACGATTTGTCGCCTATTGAATTGACGGGATTGTTTACGGCTTTAATTCTGAACAAGCCATTCAACATATCACGTTACATCTTTGACAATCTGAAAGAGAATGCCCGCAGGCCACTTCCGTCAACAAATCAACGGACGTCAACCAAGTTTTGGTTATATCCAAGATTCTTGCAAATGATGATAGATGATCAGATTCCGAACCTTCCCAAGGTTGAAGCAGATGTTCTTCCAGTCAATCCGATGAACGAGCGTACATTGCTGATCTTCAAGTCTATGTCTAAGTATAAGGAATCCGATCCAGTCAGAAAGCTTATTGGTCACCTCGATGATCTGGCCTACGAGGCTCCACAGAATCACAAGTGGCGTCGAGATGCAAGTGATTCTAATGACGAAGAGCCCAAGTTAATCGCGTTGGCCAACACACAACTCGGGGCTAAGCACGGAATTAAAGCATCGAGCAGGAAGTCTGCTGGCAGTTCCGGTGCTGCAACACATGTTGAAGTTGATGTGAATGTTGCTGCAGAAGAAGTTCAAGGAGTGTTCATCGAATCAGATGTCCGTGGTAATGTTGGTGGTCCTGCAAGTCGGTCAGGCGATGATGTGACAGACAAAGGTAAAAGTAAGGTGGACGAGCCAAGGAGGTTGGGGGATGAAAGCAGTTCGTCTTCTGATGCTGAAGGAGTTTCTGGTAATGATGATTCATCTTCAGAGGATGATAATCCTCCTCCACCAGGGATGCGAAAGGCTTATGATCAGCGCGGGAATTTTTGAGGTTTTGAACGTATTGAGAAACCGTTTAGTGCCGCAGAATCTGACAAAGATGATGATTATATTCCTGCTGCTCCTGGTTTAGTTAGAAAGAAGAGGCAAGCAAGAAGAGAGGGTACTCGTACTTCAAAGAAATCAAAGGGCGGATCAGGGTCAACAGGTGAAACTGCTGGTGATGTCACTATACCTGATTCGATCCAGCATTCAACGCCTCCGGAGCATCAGCTACCACCTGTCAGTGATCAATTAACTACATCAGAGATGCTGGAGCTGGTCTCATCTCCGCAGACGTCTTCTGGGACACGCACGGCGACTGTTGATCAACAGCCGCCTGCAACTCCTGTCTCAGGTACACACTCACGTCCTCCTCTTGTTATTACTGGTCCAACAGGTACTTCCAGTCCATCTGGTCAGTCTGGTTTCTCAGGACCTGAGCCCTCACGGCCGACTCTAGCAGAAACATTGTCTGGGTTGTCTGAAGCTGAGAAAATTCACTTCCTGATCGAACAAGTCAGTGAATTGGGTAATTTAGTCGGTCGGCATACTAGAAAGATTGAAGAGTATCGTATACAGCGAACACAGGATGCGGAGGCACACAACAAGCTAGTCTCAATTGTTAGTGCACAGAACCTTAAGATAAAAGAACAAGCTCAAGAGATTGAAAGACTGAAAGAAGCAAACAGGGCTCGTGATAGAGAAGTTGAGATAATGAAGGGGCATAGCACTGTGTTAGAGCGTGAGGCAAAAGCGTTAAAGTAGAAGCATGAAGAGCTGTCGGATCGCTATAAAAATCGTGATGATCGATTAATGGAAGCCTTCAAGCCTGTTCAAGCAAACTTCAAGAAATTTGATCACAAAGTAGTTACGCTTTGGAATGAAAGGTGCAAAGCATTGTGCATCGTTTCCTCAAAGCGTGGCGATGACAAGGACGATGATGCAGCAAATCCTGATCAACCAGCTGCCACAGGTTCCGGTGCAACTGCATCCGGTGCTGCAGGTGGGTCTAGTACGTCTCAAGATGCTCCTACTGCTCCTCCAACAGCTACTACTGGTCCATCTGAGCAGGCTGAAACATTGGAAGCTTCGGCAGGATTTGAACATATTAGTCTTGAACCGGAAGCGTTTACCGATCTCCCTGAATCCTCAATTGTTCAACAGTATCATCCACTCACGGGTGAACTATTAGAAGAGGGAGAATACGTTACAGAGATGTCTGATGAACGTGTATTAGCTCTGAAGAAATTGGATGAGGTTGATTTGACAACGATCGATGCTACTCCGTTAGTTCCGGATGAAACCGATTTCTCTACGATTGAAGAAATCTTCATCGGTTCGGATCCGAAACGTCCTGTTTATGTTGGTCAAGATAATGTGGAGTTTAATACGCTTAATGATGAGTTTGTGGCGGCAAAGACAGCAGAATTTACTAATCCTTCTTTAGATTCTCCTACAGCTCAAGAAAGCCGTGAGAAGACCGTGAACGAATGGCGAGCGGATTTCCTAGCAAGGAATCCTCCTCCGCTCCCTCCGTTGGATCAGGCCAACTACATGATTCTGGAAAGGAATCAGGCTAGGGGTCGTATTATCAGCTGGATGTTCATCAAGGAGCTTCACTGCATGGTTGTGAAGCGAGAATGCGGCCTTCAGTACTTCAGGACTCTTCTCAGCATTCTTTCACTTCCTTATTATGATGTTGCGGTTTTGGCTCAGCTGAAGGTTATTAATCGAGTCGAAGACAAGATGGTGGATCTGTTCGCCAAGAAGATCAGGTTGGAACGAAGAAGAGGTTGGAAGGATCCGCTATACAAGCCGCAGTTTCCTCGATACGAGCAGATCAGGTTCACGCTTGATCCAGAGACAAATACTGCTCGTTATCGATTGGTTTATGATCCTCCGAAGTTGATGAAGAAAATACCGTTGTTGAAAATGAAGACAGATTTTCTGGGTAACTTTCGTTGCTGGGTTTATGATGCAGATACTGGAGAAGCGGTGATCTTATTCAAAGACAGTCAGGAGAACTTTCGAATGATAGATCCAATGTGGATTACTAACATGTCCAGGTCGGATATTATTATTCTTAAGGATCACGAGATCAACTACTTGGTTAGAGATCGTGCTCAAGCAATGAAGTTTCAGAAGATAGCCTTGTATTGCTTCAACCTACTTGTGAATGCGGGAAGTGCATGGTCGACGCATCACTTAACGGTTGAAAGGATGTCAGAGACTTGAAGACACGAAGATCGAGACAAAGCTACAGCCAAGGGGGAGTTTGTTGGTGCACTTGTGTCTGTACTTTGTTTGTATCTTGTTATGATATAAAACGATGTCTTTTGTTAGTCTTGTATACGTTTTATGTTTGTTAATAGGTGTTTTGATGTAAGTTTGACCAAGTCAACCATCCTCCTGGTTTGACTTGACCAAACAGTTAGAACATGGTTGTAAGTTGTCTGTGTCGAAGGATTGTTTATATCCTTCGATGAGCTCGAAGGATAAACCTTCGATGGATATAGATGGACCTCGAAGGATATCATCCTTCGAGGTACATGTGGATCCTTCGATAGTTTTCAGTTCGATAGATGATCTTTCGATCTGACTATCTGATCCTTCGACCAGACGACCTGTGATGGATATATATACTCATGTAATGTGTTCACTTCACATGTGAGTGAACTTAGTCTTGTAGAGAGCGTATTTTCAGTTTGGTCAAGGTCTGTAACCGTGTCCACTGAAATACAAGAGAAAACTTTGATATCTCGTGTGTCTACCTTTCTCTTTGTAGCTTGTGTTCTCATATAAACTACCGGTTTGCATTCTAGTTTGGATTCCGCACTTGCTAGTGTGTTAAACATAACAAGGATAAGGTTTAACCTCAACCTCCGAGGGACCTACAAAAATATATCTTTAAAAATCTTGTTTCTTACATAGGTTGAATAAATGTAATTTTATATATTAATAATAAAAAAATTATATCTTTAAAAACCTCGTGTATTGAACGGGTTGAGTAAATTTAATTTTATATATTAAATAATGAATAAGCTACCATTTTAAGAACCTCATGTATTGTATGGGTTGAACACATGTAACTTTATATACCAATCAATAAAAGGTTATATCTTGTTATATCTTTATAAATCATGTGTATTATACGGATTAAATAAATCTAATTTTATATACCACAAAATAAAAAAGTTATATTTTTAAAAACCCGGTGTATTATACGTGTTGCATAAATGTAATTTTGTATAGTAAATAATAAAAATATTATATCTTTAAAAAACCTCTTTTATTACACAGGTTGAATGAATCTAATAAAAAAATATATCTTTAAAAAACTAACGGATATACTCGATATATGATGGATGAGATGATTGCGGTGATGATTCTTATAAATGTCAAGTGAACATAGTGAATACCGTATTTGAGTTAGAGTTGAACACGAAAATAAAAGTATAGAACCAATAAAAATTGGTTAATGTTTTTGTTTATCCCTTATAAACATTTATGAAATAGGTTCTACCCTTAACTACTTTAGTTTAATAAAATAAATAAATCATTTACATTATATTAATTATATTTAGTGTACATATTTGTAACACCTCGAAAATTCACGTCCTATAATGTGTTGACACGTGTCATAAAGTTTGAACGTGTGAAAGAATGTTATAAAAGGACTAAAGTTGACAAACATGGAAAGTATGAGATTATACGGATTCTAAGTGTCAACTGTGAATAAATATAATGTACATTAACCCTACACGATGCTCATACCTTCAAACGAATAAATCATGGATCATACGAAGCTAAAAGTGGGAGATTTCAAACTACAGGGACCAAATGTGTCAACATGTTTAAATTATACCTCTGAGTGACCTTTTGACAAACCCGAAGCCTTGTAAATATTAATTATGCTCACGAGAAGGCACCATAAAAATTTCATGAGTTATAGTTGACAGACTGACTAAGTCAGCACATTTCCTACCCATCAAGGAGACTTATAGCTCCGATATGTTAGCCCAAATTATAAGTGGATAAGATTGTAGCCTTGCATGGCATACCTGTGACTATTATCTCTGATAAAGATACTAAGTACACGTCACATTTTTGGAAGAGTTTCCAACAATCTTTGGGGCATACGTTTGAATTTTAGTACGGCTTATCATCCTCAGACTGACGGTCAGAGTGAGCGTACTATTCAAACGTTGGAAGAAATGCTACGTGCATGTTCGATCGATTTGGATGGTAGTTGGGATGAGAACCTACCGTTAATCAAATTCTCCTACAACAATAACTACCACACCAGCATCAATGCTGCGCCTTTTGAGGCACTATACGGTAGAAAGTGTTGAACGCCAGTTTGTTAGGCGAAAGTTGGAGATGTCCAGTTATCAGGACCAGAGATAGTGTTCGAAACGACGGACGAGATTGTCCAGATTCGTGACCGTCTCGAAGCTGCCCGAGATAGGCAGAAGAGTTACGCTGATCCAAAGCGTAAAACTTTTCACTTCGAAGTAGGTGATAAAGTGTTACTAAAAGTATCACCCTGGAAGGGGGTAATACGATTTGGTAAGAAAGGCAAGCTAAGCCCGAGATACATAGGACCTTTCGAGGTTGTCGAACGTATCGGATCAGTTGCCTATAAGTTAAACTTACTTGAAGAGCTCAGTGGAATTCACAATGTGTTCCACATCTGCAATCTGAAGAAGTGCTTCGCTAATGAATCACTGGTTATACCGCATACAGATGTGCATATAGATGAGAACTTGAAGTTTGTGGAAAAACCCTTGTCGATTGAGGATCGACGGGTTAAGAAGCTTCGAAGAAAGCATGTACCTATTGTTAAGGTCAAATGGGATGCCCGTAGTGGTCCCGAATTCACGTGGGAGGTTGAATCCACGATGAAAGAAAAGTACCCTTACTTATTTCAGTAAATCTCGGGTCGAGATTTATTTTAAGGGGGTGAGGATGTAACACCTCGAAAATTCACGTCCTATAATGTGTTGACACGTGTCATAAAGTTTGAACGTGTGAAAGAATGTTATAAAAGGACTAAAGTTGACAAACATGGAAAGTATGAGATTATACGGATTCTAAGTGTCAACTGTGAATAAATATAATGTACATTAACCCTACACGATGCTCATACCTTCAAACGAATAAATCATGGATCATACGAAGCTAAAAGTGGGAGATTTCAAACTACAGGGACCAAATGTGTCAACATGTTTAAATTATACCTCTGAGTGACCTTTTGACAAACCCGAAGCCTTGTAAATATTAATTATGCTCACGAGAAGGCACCATAAAAATTTCATAAAGTTTGGTTAACGTATGAGAAAGTTTTGATCAAATTCGTGTGCGAAGTGTTAAAGCGTAAACGTTGGAAGTTAGGACTTTACGGGTGACAATAAAGTTACCCGGGGACTTAAGAAGGTGGGTATACGTTTTAAAGCCTTTATAGATCAAATATGAGGGTTTACAATGCAATAAAACAAGTGTCTAATCGAGTTTTGAAGAGCCAAGGACCAAATCGCAAGAAATAAAGAATGCTGGATTCTGGATGCTGTCGCGCCACGCGAGGGGTCCCTCGCGCCACGCGAGGGACTCCCAGATACGAAAATGTTGGCTGTTGTCTGTCTTCTGCATCCAGCTCGATTCTTAACCGATTTTTCACATCTCTTGGCCCCTAAAGCACCCCCTAAATACTAGGAACAAGTGTCAATCAGTTGTGGTGAGTACTAGAACTTGTTGTCAACATTTTGTGGTGTTTAATTCACTATAAAAGGCCTTGTTATGCAACCATTGTTCTTCACACCTTCAAGTGCATAACTGATCAATTCTGGAGCTCTCAAGCAGGTCCAACTGATCATAAGTCGTGCATAGGACCCTTGTAAGTGTTCTAATCCTTTCTTGTTTGAGTTTAGCTTAGTTAATTAGCTAAAAGTCAAACCGTCGTAATTACGGTTTGACTTCGAGATTAGTCAATAATGGCTCAGTCAAATCTCGAATTAAAAGTAGTTATAAGTTGGTATTTATGTGGTTAATAAAACCCCAAAAGGGTTTTCCCTGATCACCACTTTAACTAGTTCAAAAGTCGGGTCAAACATATACTTAAAAAGTCAACAGAATTATTAAAAGGTCATTTATGCATAATTAGCTATCTAGGCCATGTATAACCGGTTTGATTATTGTTATAACTTAGTAATTAGTGTAAGAACATGTCTAAACCTGTTCAACCCGACTATTTCCTGTTTAGACCCGGTTCGGAACCGAAAGTCACATAGTTTGACTTTCACTTTGACTTTCAGTTCTGACCCGTTTAGGCATGTTTTAGAAATGCCTCAGAGCTTAAATTGGACTAGGTTACATGTTAGAACAACCCTCTGTGGTTATACACCTTGGTTCACTAGTTATCCAATTAATATGCATATTTCCGTTAATTGCTCATACGTTGACCGTTATGCCCTTATTACCTTAAATCATGATTTATGAAAACGTAAAAGTGTAGAAACCTTAGTTACTGATATATAAACTTGTATGCAAAGTTTGACATCAGTTTGACTTGTAGATTAAGAGTTATGCTCGTTATCGCTAAACTAATGCTTTATGTTAATAAAATGGCGTAATTAGCGTATAGCCTAGTTAAACATACTTTTTGATACAGGCAATAATAAATCTTCATGAACCATAAACTTAGCAAATTTTTTTTATCATCCACAAGGTATAGCTACCAAGGAAACCGTAGTAACCGATTCTTCTAGTATCGGCAAGGAATCCTTCCGAAAAATCTAAGAGTACTCTTTCTTCGCATAGAGTACGACAACATATGTTATTTTAATTATTTTCTCATTGTTTTCTATCGCCTGCGAGTGCCAAACTATGTTTGATTAAAGTGTCATATGAGGATTGGCATATCCTAGTGTGTCCCATATATTATTTCCATGTCTGATCAGCATGGAAGTTTAATACATGGAACCCCTGAGATATCCCAATGGTCATATTGTACTAAAGTCGACTAGTAGTATTCAAAGAAGATATCCAAAAATGGAAAAAAAAAATTCATGTAAATGTTCCCGATTAAGGAATTCGTGGACTTATAACATAAAGGTGTCACTCATTTGACACGAACAATGATGGATGAACTGGAGCCTGAGATATGGAAAATCTCTGTAGCCTCCTTGTATCTTAATTATCTTCTCTTAAGTTTGCCCTGCTTACCTCCTGGAAGTCAGGTGGAACCAAGATTAATGTCCCGCTGTGGGCTGGAGTATTATGAAAACTCCATATTGATTATGGAAAAATCGAAACCTGGATTTAGTAGGTTTTAAGACATAGGCACATATAGCCTGACTCAATCTTCTGAGGGTTTTATATTATTAAATAAGAAAGACGGTTCATATTACTTACGTATTAAATGCCGCAACCCTAATTAGGCAACGATTAAGAATATGCCATCAGCTACCCAGAATCTAAGGGCAAATTTTGGTGGATAGGCTTGAAAAGTCTGTAGCCACCTATGTAGCTAAATGCTTGACATGTGCGCAAGTCAAAGCCGAGCATCAAAAGCCGTCAGGCTTGCTACAACAGCCTGAACTTCCTACGTGGAAGTGGGAAACGGTAACTATGGATTTTATTACCAAGTTACCCAAGACAATGAAAGGAAATGATACGATATGAGTTATAGTTGACAGACTGACTAAGTCAGCACATTTCCTACCCATCAAGGAGACTTATAGCTCCGATATGTTAGCCCAAATTATAAGTGGATAAGATTGTAGCCTTGCATGGCATACCTGTGACTATTATCTCTGATAAAGATACTAAGTACACGTCACATTTTTGGAAGAGTTTCCAACAATCTTTGGGGCATACGTTTGAATTTTAGTACGGCTTATCATCCTCAGACTGACGGTCAGAGTGAGCGTACTATTCAAACGTTGGAAGAAATGCTACGTGCATGTTCGATCGATTTGGATGGTAGTTGGGATGAGAACCTACCATTAATCAAATTCTCCTACAACAATAACTACCACACCAGCATCAATGCTGCGCCTTTTGAGGCACTATACGGTAGAAAGTGTTGAACGCCAGTTTGTTAGGCGAAAGTTGGAGATGTCCAGTTATCAGGACCAGAGATAGTGTTCGAAACGACGGACGAGATTGTCCAGATTCGTGACCGTCTCGAAGCTGCCCGAGATAGGCAGAAGAGTTACGCTGATCCAAAGCGTAAAACTTTTCACTTCGAAGTAGGTGATAAAGTGTTACTAAAAGTATCACCCTGGAAGGGGGTAATACGATTTGGTAAGAAAGGCAAGCTAAGCCCGAGATACATAGGACCTTTCGAGGTTGTCGAACGTATCGGATCAGTTGCCTATAAGTTAAACTTACTTGAAGAGCTCAGTGGAATTCACAATGTGTTCCACATCTGCAATCTGAAGAAGTGCTTCGCTAATGAATCACTGGTTATACCGCATACAGATGTGCATATAGATGAGAACTTGAAGTTTGTGGAAAAACCCTTGTCGATTGAGGATCGTCGGGTTAAGAAGCTTCGAAGAAAGCATGTACCTATTGTTAAGGTCAAATGGGATGCCCGTAGTGGTCCCGAATTCACGTGGGAGGTTGAATCCACGATGAAAGAAAAGTACCCTTACTTATTTCAGTAAATCTCGGGTCGAGATTTATTTTAAGGGGGTGAGGATGTAACACCTCGAAAATTCACGTCCTATAATGTGTTGACACGTGTCATAAAGTTTGAACGTGTGAAAGAATGTTATAAAAGGACTAAAGTTGACAAACATGGAAAGTATGAGATTATACGGATTCTAAGTGTCAACTGTGAATAAATATAATGTACATTAACCCTACACGATGCTCATACCTTCAAACGAATAAATCATGGATCATACGAAGCTAAAAGTGGGAGATTTCAAACTACAGGGACCAAATGTGTCAACATGTTTAAATTATACCTCTGAGTGACCTTTTGACAAACCCGAAGCCTTGTAAATATTAATTATGCTCACGAGAAGGCACCATAAAAATTTCATAAAGTTTGGTTAACGTATGAGAAAGTTTTGATCAAATTCGTGTGCGAAGTGTTAAAGCGTAAACGTTGGAAGTTAGGACTTTACGGGTGACAATAAAGTTACCCGGGGACTTAAGAAGGTGGGTATACGTTTTAAAGCCTTTATAGATCAAATATGAGGGTTTACAATGCAATAAAACAAGTGTCTAATCGAGTTTTGAAGAGCCAAGGACCAAATCGCAAGAAATAAAGAATGCTGGATTCTGGATGCTGTCGCGCCACGCGAGGGGTCCCTCGCGCCACGCGAGGGACTCCCAGATACGAAAATGTTGGCTGTTGTCTGTCTTCTGCATCCAGCTCGATTCTTAACCGATTTTTCACATCTCTTGGCCCCTAAAGCACCCCCTAAATACTAGGAACAAGTGTCAATCAGTTGTGGTGAGTACTAGAACTTGTTGTCAACATTTTGTGGTGTTTAATTCACTATAAAAGGCCTCTTCCTATGCAACCATTGTTCTTCACACCTTCAAGTGCATAACTGATCAATTCTGGAGCTCTCAAGCAGGTCCAACTGATCATAAGTCGTGCATAGGACCCTTGTAAGTGTTCTAATCCTTTCTTGTTTGAGTTTAGCTTAGTTAATTAGCTAAAAGTCAAACCGTCGTAATTACGGTTTGACTTCGAGATTAGTCAATAATGGCTCCGTCAAATCTCGAATTAAAAGTAGTTATAAGTTGGTATTTATGTGGTTAATAAAACCCCAAAAGGGTTTTCCCTGATCACCACTTTAACTAGTTCAAAAGTCGGGTCAAACATATACTTAAAAAGTCAACAGAATTATTAAAAGGTCATTTATGCATAATTAGCTATCTAGGCCATGTATAACCGGTTTGATTATTGTTATAACTTAGTAATTAGTGTAAGAACATGTCTAAACCTGTTCAACCCGACTATTTCCTGTTTAGACCCGGTTCGGAACCGAAAGTCACATAGTTTGACTTTCACTTTGACTTTCAGTTCTGACCCGTTTAGGCATGTTTTAGAAATGCCTCAGAGCTTAAATTGGACTAGGTTACATGTTAGAACAACCCTCTGTGGTTATACACCTTGGTTCACTAGTTATCCAATTAATATGCATATTTCCGTTAATTGCTCATACGTTGACCGTTATGCCCTTATTACCTTAAATCATGATTTATGAAAACGTAAAAGTGTAGAAACCTTAGTTACTGATATATAAACTTGTATGCAAAGTTTGACATCAGTTTGACTTGTAGATTAAGAGTTATGCTCGTTATCGCTAAACTAATGCTTTATGTTAATAAAATGGCGTAATTAGCGTATAGCCTAGTTAAACATACTTTTTGATATCAAATCTTTTACCCACTGATGTAATATATTATTTTGGGATTTTTAAAGATTTTTAATTAATTTTAGGCTGAGCATAACTCATAGTCGTAGGCTTAATTCGGTAATTGTCGGTTTTGCCCTTACGGGCCATAAAATGAGTTTTACATATCTAAACGACCCCAAACCTTTTGCCACTGAGTAGTTATGATAAATAAACTATTTTAAGCCTTCTGGAAATATAAAAATATCAGATTTAAGTATCGAACCCGGTAATGGCCTTTAATCGCCTAAATTAGCGTTTTTAACGCATAGTATGTTTTAAAATCATATTGAACATACCCGGGTTGATACCTACTGATATATGAGGAAAATTATGATATTTTAGCAGTAAGCAAAAGTTGATTAACTCAGACTTCGTTTTTGAGCTATTCGGCTTATGTGAAATTACCAAAATACCCCTACGGGGCATAGTTTGGTTAAAGGTGATAAATTTCACATATATGCTTTAGTCTACTGTTATAACTCATCAAATTGAGTATGTTTGCTGTTTACATCAGACCTGTAACTCAGTTAAACATCTAAACGCTTTTACAAACTTTAAAATGACCAAACTACCCCTACGGGGCATAGTTTGTGTTTAAATTAGTTCGGGGCATAACGAAAGACATCCTACTGATGTCACAACATATTTGAAGCATATTAACTTAGGAAACCTGTATATGGCTCTTACGAATACCCGTTACGTTTATTTCGCGTTCGGTTCGGTTTATGTAACAAGTTTACATAAATTAGCCGAAACGGGTCAAACCTTATCGGTTTTATCTCAAAATCCAGAATGTGAATAATAAACCCATATTAAACAAGTCTTCAAACTTCTCGGGTCAGAATCACATTCTATCCGGTCTTCGCTTAATCGTGCGTACGAACCGTATCTTTGAAACTAGCCGGTCTAAGCTCAAGCTTAATTAAAGACCCGTTAGGATTCTAATAGGTTATTAAAAACCTTCGTTCCAGATTAGGAGCCCAGTAAAAGCTATCTGTACTTGCTGATTTGATATACGGCTGGGATTGAATTTATATTTAGCTCAGGTAAATACTTTTAACTTATTTTCCCTATACGGGCTTGGGTTACGGTACATAGCGTACCGCTTGATCGGGCATCAAATATCCACGCTTAGTGGGTAGTTGAATAATTTGATCGGCTCGTTTTAAACAGATGTGTTTACTTTACAGCCTTTGGGGGGTTAATGACCATGTCCCGGATATCCTCGGCATTATCTTACGAGATAGCCACGACCTGAGCACGGGGTGTAGGCGTACACCTGTCGGTGTATAACTCATTATTGTGGTGTGTCTATTGATCTTTAACCCGGATACGTTCCGGGCTACTGAACGCATAAGTAACATGTAATTCGTTCACAAGATTATAATATTAAATAATTCTCCCAAGTTAAAAAGATTAATTTTGCCTCTGTGCATTTTAATCAATGTGTCAAGATATTTTGTGCCACGTGCATTCAAAACAAGTTTACAAACTCTTTTTCCAAAATGAGTCAGTTGAATGTATTTACCAGTGTAAACTGACGTATTTTCCAAAAAGGCTAAATGCAGGTACTATACGAAATTGGCTGGATATGTCTCCTTAGCATCAATAGAAGTCTCGCAAGCTTAAGATGCCTAAAAGTCTGTTGAACTACTGTTTCCGTTTTATGTTCGATCCTTCTGTGGATAAACTTTCGAATATTGTGACATATGATATTACAATAATAAATTCGGTTGTATCATATTTTAAATTGCTTCCGCTGTGCTTAATAATATTGTGTTGTTTGACTATTATGTTGCCAACCATGACGTCACGATACTCCCCACCGGGCCCACCGGTGACACGTGGAAATCGGGGTGTGACAGGTTGGTATCAGAGCCAACACTGAGTGAATTAAACACTAGCCTTAGTGTTTAATCTCAGTTACACAATTGCACAATTCTAAACTTCTGAGTCTAGACTTAACTTAGGAATATTCTCAATCCTAATCTTGAAGTTTTGCTTCCAAATTTTTTATATATTGGATACGTCGCCAAACAAAGAAGCCGTAATAGGAGTTCTCCACACCCGGAGCCTTGAGATGCTGAGCTTCGTACCGCGGCTAGAATGAAACGAGCACCCAAGGAGAAAGCATTCAGAGATAGAATGAAGAAGAAACTCCTTTTGTTGAAGATCGTTTCCTTAATAGTCCTTATAAGGACATAATTATCTTTCAGTCCCTCCGAGGACACATTATTCCTTTTAAGTCCCGCTTAGGGCAACTTTATACTTTTATTTTTATATAATGGAATGATTAAGTTTAAACTTTCATTCTAAATAAGAAATATTAAATAAATGGAAAAATAATATTTCCTTTTTGCAAGATCTACCATTATAATAAAATGGCAAAATCTAAAAGGGCAAGACCTAGCTTCGGGTCATATTAAGACCGGCCAAGATGGCAGTTCCGCAATTTAGATTCAGATCCATATTTACACCTCAATTTAAAAATTGTTCTGCGTTAATTATAAATTAAGAATCTTAAGTGTGAAACCTAGCCTCGGGTCAATTATAAGACCGGGCCAAGATGGTAAGACCTGTTAAAAAGATTCAAATCATTAATTAAGAATCTTAAATGTGAAACCTAGCCTTGGGTCAATTATAAGACCGGGCCAAGATGGTAAGACCTGTTTAAAAAGATTCAATTCCCTGTTAACATCTTAAAACATGTTAACACTCCTGGCAGATGTGATTCAATTAAAATCACACACGTCATTTTTATATAGGATCCTTCAAAAGATTCCTAACCCAGTTTAATGATCCCTGAATCCTGGGTTTATGTCATCAATTAAGATGATCATATTTTAACCATACGTGGTAATATAGTGCCTACGGGCCTTGCTCATTTCTACATGAGCCAAAATACAGTGGTAGCTATGACTCCCTGTCAGATAAAGGTAATGAACTAGGTTCAAACCTCAAATGCTTTGATTCTCTGAAATCCTAGCATATAATTTATAATTGTCTACGTGACTAGGCCTATTGTGCCAATATACTTTCATGCTTTGATTCTCTGAAATCATAGCTTATAAATTATATATGTCCTTGTGACTAAGCCAGTTGTGCTAATATACTTAAGGACCTTGATTCTCTGAAATCATGGCATATAATTTAAAAATTGTCCTTGTGACTAGGCCTTTTGTGCTATTAAATAAAACAGTTATTGTTGCTTAGATTCTCTGAAATCATAAGCTTATAATTTATAAATGTCCATGTGACCAGGCCATTGGGTGCCACTAATAAAACTGTTAGTGTTTTATAATTAGGATAAATTATAATAGAAATCCTAAATAAATATGATTAATAAATTAACCAAATATGGTCTCTGTTTACCATGGTTAATGAATTTCCCTAAGGGGCAATTCAGTAATAAACATCTCTTATAAGGGAAGTGCCTACGGGCTATAGTTAATGTCCTCTGAGACTAAAGACAGTGGTAGCCTACAGCTCCCTGTCAAGAAAAGGTAATGAACTTTGATTCAAACCTTAAGGCCACGATTCTCTGAAATCATGGCTTATAAATTTAACTTGTCTACGCGACAAGGCCATTGGTGCTATTATTGACTTATGAATTAGGATTTATGATAAAAATCCTGGATAAAATAAATATTCTTCCTTCTCTGTCAGTATGCAATTGAAGGGAATTTTAAAGGTGAAACCTAGCCTACGCGGCCAAGATGGTGAAACCTACTCAAGGGATTCAAATCCTTGTTAACACCTAGGAATGTGTTAGCACTCCTGACAAATGTGATTCGAGAAAATCACAACAGTCATCCTTATATTGGATTCTAGTGATCTAGGAATCATGGCTTATATCATCCTATAAGATGATCATATTATAAACATCCGTTAGTAATGAAGCACCTACGGAGTAAACTAGTTATCCGATAAGACAACGACAGTGGTGGTCTTTGACCTCCTGTCTAAAATGTTGGACTATGTCCAAACATAATAGTCTATGTGATCAATGCGATCATGACTAATATCATCTAATACGATGATCGTATTATTTAACATCCTTTAGTGATGTCTTGCCTACGGGCTATAATATATTGTCCATTTGAGACATTGACATTGTTATCTTTATGATTCCTTGTCTAAGGTGGTGAGCTATGCTCAAGCCGAATAGTCAAAATGATTAATACAATCATGACTTATAGCATCTAATAGGATGAAAAAATTATAAACATCCATGAGTGATGTTTTCGCCTATGGGCCAAATTATACTGTCCATGTGTGACAAAGACATTGTGATCGTTACGATTCCCTGTCCAAGGTGGTGAGCTATGCTCTAGCCAAATAGTTCATATGATCAATGCGATCATGACAAAAATCATCAATACGATGATTAAAAAAATTTTTAACATCCGTAATGATGTTTTGCCTAAGGGCTATATTATATCGTCCAACTGAGACAAGGCAATTGAAATCGTTTGTGATTCTTTGCCAAGGGGGTGAGCTATACTCAATTCCCATAGTCTATACTATCAGTGCGATCCTGACTAGTATCATCAGTATGATGATCATAATATTAACATCCCTCGTGATGAAATGCCTACGGGCTATACTTTATTCTAGTGTCGGTAAGACAAAGATAGTAGTGATCTTTATGATCCCCTGTTCAGAATGGTGTGATTATACCCAAACCCAATAGTCAATATGATCGATGTGATCATGACTAATATCATTAGATACAATGGTTATATATAAACATCCATTAATGATGTTGATTGGCTTATCTTTCTGCCAAAAGAATCGTCTTCCAAGACGATGACAGTTGTAGTCTATGACTCCCTGTCCAAAGGTGAAGAACCACGTTCAAACCTCGAAGCCCTAATCTAATAAGATTGCGGCTTATAAATTAAGGTCCTTGGTGATAGACCATCAAGTTGTGTTTTAAAGTCATTCATGACAAGCCTATGTGCTATAATTGGTCATTCGTGACAAGTTAACATATTAAATGTTAACATTCCTGGTGACATGCCTTTGTACCAGATTGGATGAATGTCCTTATAACAAGGCCGTTTGTGCCATATCTAAATGTCCTTGGTGATAAGGCCTTCGTGCCATATAATCATTTATGTCCTTCATGACTGTGCTTTATGCCATATTTTTCTACGTCCCTCGCGACAGGCTTCTATGCCATATATGTATATAAATATATATAACCGAAGTCATGAAAGGCTAGCCTTTGAGCTATTTATAATCGTCTTTGTGACAAAGACAGTTGTGACATTATGGTCCCCTGTCAAGCAAGTATTGGACTCGCTCCAAACTTTGCATGCCATTGATGGTCCCGTTGTGACCTAGGCTAAATATAATGGAAATACGTTCAAATAACATTCACTATGAATGTTCGGAACAGAATAGCCCATACGGTTTATGAATGCCGTGGCTAACCTAAGTCAGGTCATCAGGATGATGACTAATAATGGTTAAATCTTGGTGATTGGTACCAAGTTTCGAGTATGGAAAACTCGGATGAGGTAGACGAAAGTCGCAATGCTAATAAGGCGACGAAAGTTAATAAAACTACAAACGTAAACCTCAATATTAATGGAGTTAATCTTCAAGCTGTGGTTGACGCAGCAGTTGAAAGGACCATGGAAAGATCATGAAATAATCTAAAGAGCCGAATGCTCCTCGCTCTGAATTTCATTTAAAAACCATGTTCAATTACTCATGAGAAGAGGTTTTGTTCACACTTCGTATATGAAGGATGAACCAAAAGAAGGAGAATAACTCCCAGAAATATGAGAAAGAGAGCAAGTACAGGCTTAATAAAAAGCAACGAAAGTTCGGTAAGAAGCCGGTATACCTCTGAGACTGCTTCAGCATTAATAGATGGATGTTTTATATCCATTAGGAATCATTTTGATGTCCTAGTTCCGTTAAATACAAGGACTCAATTTAGTGATAAAATCAAGCCCATATTGTGGGTAATAAGAAGCAATTAATTATCAAGACTCCTTATGAGACAACTCTCATAATTACACGTATCCGTACGATTAATTAATATTAAACATAAAAAAAATGGTGGAACTGGCCGTCCCCGGAATCGAACCTGGGTCTAGGCCGGCCGCACCCTTTCGCGCGCCTAGCCAACTGAGCTAGGTGCCTAGTTTGTGAAACTTCCATTATTGATTAAATATAAGCACTTGTGCAATAAACTTCCTTATCATTTATCAATGATAATTTCTGCTAAGTGTCCTGTTTTTAATACAGGCAATAATAAATCTTCATGAACCATAAACTTAGCAAATTTTTTTTATCATCCACAAGGTATAGCTACCAAGGAAACCGTAGTAACCGATTCTTCTAGTATCGGCAAGGAATCCTTCCGAAAAATCTAAGAGTACTCTTTCTTCGCATAGAGTACGACAACATATGTTATTTTAATTATTTTCTCATTGTTTTCTATCGCCTGCGAGTGCCAAACTATGTTTGATTAAAGTGTCATATGAGGATTGGCATATCCTAGTGTGTCCCATATATTATTTCCATGTCTGATCAGCATGGAAGTTTAATACATGGAACCCCTGAGATATCCCAATGGTCATATTGTACTAAAGTCGACTAGTAGTATTCAAAGAAGATATCCAAAAATGGAAAAAAAAATTTCATGTAAATGTTCCCGATTAAGGAATTCGTGGACTTATAACATAAAGGTGTCACTCATTTGACACGAACAATGATGGATGAACTGGAGCCTGAGATATGGAAAATCTCTGTAGCCTCCTTGTATCTTAATTATCTTCTCTTAAGTTTGCCCTGCTTACCTCCTGGAAGTCAGGTGGAACCAAGATTAATGTCCCGCTGTGGGCTGGAGTATTATGAAAACTCCATATTGATTATGGAAAAATCGAAACCTGGATTTAGTAGGTTTTAAGACATAGGCACATATAGCCTGACTCAATCTTCTGAGGGTTTTATATTATTAAATAAGAAAGACGGTTCATATTACTTACGTATTAAATGCCGCAACCCTAATTAGGCAACGATTAAGAATATGCCATCAGCTACCCAGAATCTAAGGGCAAATTTTGGTGGATAGGCTTGAAAAGTCTGTAGCCACCTATGTAGCTAAATGCTTGACATGTGCGCAAGTCAAAGCCGAGCATCAAAAGCCGTCAGGCTTGCTACAACAGCCTGAACTTCCTACGTGGAAGTGGGAAACGGTAACTATGGATTTTATTACCAAGTTACCCAAGACAATGAAAGGAAATGATACGATATGAGTTATAGTTGACAGACTGACTAAGTCAGCACATTTCCTACCCATCAAGGAGACTTATAGCTCCGATATGTTAGCCCAAATTATAAGTGGATAAGATTGTAGCCTTGCATGGCATACCTGTGACTATTATCTCTGATAAAGATACTAAGTACACGTCACATTTTTGGAAGAGTTTCCAACAATCTTTGGGGCATACGTTTGAATTTTAGTACGGCTTATCATCCTCAGACTGACGGTCAGAGTGAGCGTACTATTCAAACGTTGGAAGAAATGCTACGTGCATGTTCGATCGATTTGGATGGTAGTTGGGATGAGAACCTACCGTTAATCAAATTCTCCTACAACAATAACTACCACACCAGCATCAATGCTGCGCCTTTTGAGGCACTATACGGTAGAAAGTGTTGAACGCCAGTTTGTTAGGCGAAAGTTGGAGATGTCCAGTTATCAGGACCAGAGATAGTGTTCGAAACGACGGACGAGATTGTCCAGATTCGTGACCATCTCGAAGCTGCCCGAGATAGGCAGAAGAGTTACGCTGATCCAAAGCGTAAAACTTTTCACTTCGAAGTAGGTGATAAAGTGTTGCTAAAAGTATCACCCTGGAAGGGGGTAATACGATTTGGTAAGAAAGGCAAGCTAAGCCCGAGATACATAGGACCTTTCGAGGTTGTCGAACGTATCGGATCAGTTGCCTATAAGTTAAACTTACTTGAAGAGCTCAGTGGAATTCACAATGTGTTCCACATCTGCAATCTGAAGAAGTGCTTCGCTAATGAATCACTGGTTATACCGCATACAGATGTGCATATAGATGAGAACTTGAAGTTTGTGGAAAAACCCTTGTCGATTGAGGATCGACGGGTTAAGAAGCTTCGAAGAAAGCATGTACCTATTGTTAAGGTCAAATGGGATGCCCGTAGTGGTCCCGAATTCACGTGGGAGGTTGAATCCACGATGAAAGAAAAGTACCCTTACTTATTTCAGTAAATCTCGGGTCGAGATTTATTTTAAGGTGGTGAGGATGTAACACCTCGAAAATTCACGTCCTATAATGTGTTGACACGTGTCATAAAGTTTGAACGTGTGAAAGAATGTTATAAAAGGACTAAAGTTGACAAACATGGAAAGTATGAGATTATACGGATTCTAAGTGTCAACTGTGAATAAATATAATGTACATTAACCCTACACGATGCTCATACCTTCAAACGAATAAATCATGGATCATACGAAGCTAAAAGTGGGAGATTTCAAACTACAGGGACCAAATGTGTCAACATGTTTAAATTATACCTCTGAGTGACCTTTTGACAAACCCGAAGCCTTGTAAATATTAATTATGCTCACGAGAAGGCACCATAAAAATTTCATAAAGTTTGGTTAACGTATGAGAAAGTTTTGATCAAATTCGTGTGCGAGTGTTAAAGCGTAAACGTTGGAAGTTAGGACTTTACGGGTGACAATAAAGTTACCCGGGGACTTAAGAAGGTGGGTATACGTTTTAAAGCCTTTATAGATCAAATATGAGGGTTTACAATGCAATAAAACAAGTGTCTAATCGAGTTTTGAAGAGCCAAGGACCAAATCGCAAGAAATAAAGAATGCTGGATTCTGGATGCTGTCGCGCCACGCGAGGGGTCCCTCGCGCCACGCGAGGGACTCCCAGATACGAAAATGTTGGCTGTTGTCTGTCTTCTGCATCCAGCTCGATTCTTAACTGATTTTTCACATCTCTTGGCTCCTAAAGCACCCCCTAAATACTAGGAACAAGTGTCAATCAGTTGTGGTGAGTACTAGAACTTGTTGTCAACATTTTGTGGTGTTTAATTCACTATAAAAGGCCTTGTTATGCAACCATTGTTCTTCACACCTTCAAGTGCATAACTGATCAATTCTGGAGCTCTCAAGCAGGTCCAACTGATCATAAGTCGTGCATAGGACCCTTGTAAGTGTTCTAATCCTTTCTTGTTTGAGTTTAGCTTAGTTAATTAGCTAAAAGTCAAACCGTCGTAATTACGGTTTGACTTCGAGATTAGTCAATAATGGCTCCGTCAAATCTCGAATTAAAAGTAGTTATAAGTTGGTATTTATGTCGTTAATAAAACCCCAAAAGGGTTTTCCCTGATCACCACTTTAACTAGTTCAAAAGTCGGGTCAAACATATACTTAAAAAGTCAACAGAATTCTTAAAAGGTCATTTATGCATAATTAGCTATCTAGGCCATGTATAACCGGTTTGATTATTGTTATAACTTAGTAATTAGTGTAAGAACATGTCTAAACCTGTTCAACCCGACTATTTCCTGTTTAGACCCGGTTCGGAACCGAAAGTCACATAGTTTGACTTTCACTTTGACTTTCAGTTCTGACCCGTTTAGGCATGTTTTAGAAATGCCTCAGAGCTTAAATTGGACTAGGTTACATGTTAGAACAACCCTCTGTGGTTATACACCTTGGTTCACTAGTTATCCAATTAATATGCATATTTCCGTTAATTGCTCATACGTTGACCGTTATGCCCTTATTACCTTAAATCATGATTTATGAAAACGTAAAAGTGTAGAAACCTTAGTTACTGATATATAAACTTGTATGCAAAGTTTGACATCAGTTTGACTTGTAGATTAAGAGTTATGCTCGTTATCGCTAAACTAATGCTTTATGTTAATAAAATGGCGTAATTAGCGTATAGCCTAGTTAAACATACTTTTTGATATCAAATCTTTTACCCACTGATGTAATATATTATTTTGGGATTTTTAAAGATTTTTAATTAATTTTAGGCTGAGCATAACTCATAGTCGTAGGCTTAATTCGGTAATTGTCGGTTTTGCCCTAACGGGCCATAAAATGAGTTTTACATATCTAAACGACCCCAAACCTTTTGCCACTGATTAGTTATGATAAATAAATTATTTTAAGCCTTCTGGAAATATAAAAATATCAGATTTAAGTATCAAACCCGGTAATGGCCTTTAATCGCCTAAATTAGCGTTTTTAACGCATAGTATGTTTTAAAATCATATTGAACATACCCGGGTTGATACCTACTGATATATGAGGCAAATTATGATATTTTAGCAGTAAGAAAAAGTTGATTAACTCAGACTTCGTTTTTGAGCTTTTCGGCTTATGTGAAATTACCAAAATACCCCTACCGGGCATAGTTTGGTTAAAGGTGATAAATTTCACATATATGCTTTAGTCTACTGTTATAACTCATCAAATTGAGTATGTTTGCTGTTTACATCAGACCTGTAACTCAGTTAAACATCTAAACGCTTTTACAAACTTTAAAATGACCAAACTACCCCTACGGGGCATAGTTTGTGTTTAAATTAGTTCGGGGCATAACGAAAGACATCCTACTGATGTCACAACATATTTGAAGCATATTAACTTAGGAAACCTGTATATGGCTCTTACGAATACCCGTTACGTTTATTTCGCGTTCGGTTCGGTTTATGTAACAAGTTTACATAAATTAGCCGAAACGGGTCAAACCTTATCGGTTTTATCTCAAAATCCAGAATGTGAATAATAAACCCATATTAAACAAGTCTTCAAACTTGTCGGGTCAGAATCACATTCTATCCGGTCTTCGCTTAATCGTGCGTACGAACCGTATCTTTGAAACTAGCCGGTCTAAGCTCAAGCTTAATTAAAGACCCGTTAGGATTCTAATTGGTTATTAAAAGCCTTCGTTCCAGATTAGGAGCCCAGTAAAAGCTATCTGTACTTGCTGATTTGATATACGGCTGGGATTGAATTTATATTTAGCTCAGGTAAATACTTTTAACTTATTTTCCCTATACGGGCTTGGGTTACGGTACATAGCGTACCGCTTGATCGGGCATCAAATATCCACGCTTAGTGGGTAGTTGAATAATTTGATCGGCTCGTTTTAAACAGATGTGTTTACTTTACAGCCTTTGGGGGGTTAATGACCATGTCCCGGATATCCTCGGCATTATCTTACGAGATAGCCACGACCTGAGCACGGGGTGTAGGCGTACACCTGTCGGTGTATAACTCATTATTGTGGTGTGTCTATTGATCTTTAACCCGGATACGTTCCGGGCTACTGAACGCATAAGTAACATGTAATTCGTTCACAAGATTATAATATTAAATAATTCTCCCAAGTTAAAAAGATTAATTTTGCCTCTGTGCATTTTAATCAATGTGTCAAGATATTTTGTGCCACGTGCATTCAAAACAAGTTTACAAACTCTTTTTCCAAAATGAGTCAGTTGAATGTATTTACCAGTGTAAACTGACGTATTTTCCAAAAAGGCTAAATGCAGGTACTATACGAAATTGGCTGGATATGTCTCCTTAGCATCAATAGAAGTCTCGCAAGCTTAAGATGCCTAAAAGTCTGTTGAAGTACTATTTCCGTTTTATGTTCGATCCTTCTGTGGATAAACTTCCGAATATTGTGACATATGATATTACAATAATAAATTCGGTTGTATCATATTTTAAATTGCTTCCGTTGTGCTTAATAATATTGTGTTGTTTGACTATTATATTGCCAACCATGACGTCACGATACTCCCCACCGGGCCCACCGGTGACACGTGGAAATCGGGGTGTGACAATATTTTATTAATTTCAGGATAAATAATTTTGAAATCTATAAATAAACATATATATGAATTGTTCCATTATCAAATACGTTATTATTTTATATCATATTTAATTAATAACTTTCTTTATTAATACGTATTTATGGACTTTTAATTTTAATAAATAACTATGAGATAAACTTTCTTGATCATTTTAATACAAATTAAAATTCATATTGATATTAGTTACAACTTTCTTGATCATTTTAAATTTATTGTATTAATTTAATTAATTATCTTTTAATTAATACTAATTATCTATAACTAAGTAGGATAGAGAGGAAAAAACTAAAAAATAGATGGCTTCAATGAATGACATGTTTCCTTTTATTGGTTTCTTTTATTATATAGTATAGATGTATATATATATATATATATATATATATATATATATATATATATATATATATCTAACACATATGTAGACTTCATGACATAATTAAAACACATTATATGTATCACATAATCAAGTAGCAAATAGAGTGCTTGCATGCGTTGGTGTGTGAAATAAAGGAATTTAAATTTGTGAGCAATAGAAATCATTAGTTAAAAAAAAACATGAAATCACATAAGCACATAGGTCCTAGTTGACTAAAGTATAGGTTCTAAGGGTCTAATAACCTATCATATATCCCTAAAGTCATTAGCTCTAATTCCAATCTGTCACAACCCTACCCGCAGCGGAATAGGTGATCGGGGCATGATTGGGTTAACTCGAGAGCTTATGACTTGTTATTACTTGTTTTAAATAATCATTAATTCATAACAATTGTTTCACAAAACAAACAATTCAAATAAACAATTACAAACACAAGACATTGTTCATAACAAATAAAGTACACTAATCTGTATATTGTAAACTAAGACCCATCCTATTTCCAATCTTCTCTTCAAACCTGCTCACCTGTATCATGTGTAAAATTAGATTTTGGTCAGCAAAGGTTGGTGAGTGAACCTTATTGTTATTAGAAAATAATATGTTTAAACTTGGTTTATTGAGAAAAATGTGTGTTAACTAATGTATGTAAACGAGTTGACGTTACCCGCGCGTTGCGACGGAATATTCATTATGAAAGTGTTTAATAAATTTTTTTAAACAAAGATACGTTAAGTTATAAAATATTATGAATAATATAATGACAAAAAAAAAAAAGAAATTCATCCATGGTTTCATGCAAAACAATACATATTCAATTAAGAATTACATAACAAATGTTTTGTTTAAATCATATACAACATATGACATGTGTTACTCATAAAGATTATACATCAAGTACTACTATTAAGTATTAGTATTCATAAAGTTTATCGATTTAGGTTTCTCCTAAAAGAAAGAGTTTAATCATGTTTTTTTTTTCATCTTCTAAATTTACATTAAAAAATAGTAGATAAATAGTAAAATACAAAAAATTAAAATTTAAAAAGTTAAAACCATATTGAATTAATTGCATGGGAAAAAATGTTACATATCACTAAAGTATTTAAAAAACATAATAATAATAATAATAATAATAATAATAATAATAATAATAATAATAATAAAAGGTAGGTTTTTTAATTGAATTGCATTGAATTGTATCATTTTAAAAAATATCTTATAACTTTAATGCATACAAATTAAATATTCTAGTCCAAACTACCAACCATTTAAAAGATTAAAGAATAATACACAAAGGATTTTGTAGATTAAGGCCAATGCTAATCAACAGATCTACGAGCTTAAATTTAAATTGTATTTAATGACATATAAATGAAACCATCCGAATAGCCTACAGTAAAAACAATAAATGAAACCATACAAATTTCCCACAGTAAAAACAATATATGAAGCCATACGGTGCCCACGGTATAAAAACAAAACTATGGTTATACCCCCTGCAATTATCAAAACTATGGTTATAACCCCCCTGCAATTATCAAACCCAAAACCATGGTTTGAAACTGATAAAAAAAACCATACAATCTTTTCTCTGATTATTATCAAACCCAAAACTCCTCCACCATGCTATCTACAATCTCCATCCTTCTATGTAGGTGCAGACTCCGCAGCGACCAATGGCATTTTATGCACCGGTCGCCCATAACACATCCCAAATCCCCGTGACGGTGGAGAATTTGAAGATCGCATTGGAAACGTTGGCGTTTGAGGCAACTTGTGTTGCGCCCGCTGGAGGAATTGATTGGACTTCTAAAGGCGACGGTGGGGGTTATATAGGGTGTCATATGGTGGCAGACGATGGGGAAATGGCGGTTGAAGGAGACACGTCGGGTTGGTGTTAACTGTAAAGTCATGACGGTAGGAACGGTGAGCCTTAGACGGAAAAGAAGATAACGGGGAAGGAAAGCGGTACGTTTTGGAGTTGTGACGGGAAACCGGCGATTTGAGCGGTTACGTTAACGGTTATTTTTACTTTTTTTCCTAACAATGTGTCGGTTAGTTTTCCGGTTGTGTCTTTTATTAATTCTGAAGGTTGATTTAAACGGTGTGTTTGTGTGGACACGATGGTTACATAAAGCATGTGGTGTCCCAAGTTAGTTTTTGTATGGTTATATAATATGTTTGTATGTCATGTAACAAAACTCGTAACACAACATCAAACAATAAATAAACAAACCAACTCAGATGATTCAACTGAATGTATGCATGTTGCATGGTATTATGATGTGCTGCAAGGTCTAAGCTCAATCAAACGGAGCTGACCTCGTATGGTTGGCAACTTCAAATTCCGCTCATAGGTAATGGGGAACAAACGAGCCTATGATGATTTGATATCCAAATGAATTCAAATGCACCAAATGATAAACAACCGAACAACACATAACATATATACTTCACATAATAATAATTGCACAGAATTGAACTTGTAAAATGCGATAAAAATATGCGACACATGATACACCCAAAAAACGTATAAATAAAATAAAAAGGGGAGTGGTAAGATTCACTCACAATGGTTGCGTTTACGATTCCTTGTAAAATAATGCACGAGTAAAATAATACCACATAACGCCCTCGTTAAATAAAATTTATAAGTTCAATGATATTCCTATTATTTATGGTTGCAAATTAATTATTTAGATCTAATAATTTAATTATTTATTTATGTTAGTATTAATGAGTTATTAATTAAAAAGGAATTATAATGAATTATTTATTATTTAAGTTAGTTTTGAATGATTTAATTAAGAAAAAGAAATAATTAATATAGAATTGTTAAAAAACAAAGTGAAATTTAAAAATTAAACATAAAAATCCTCCAAAACCGCCCTCAACGGCCACCACCTTTACCACTGATCTGTTTTCCTATGATGTTTTGGAACTCTTGAATTTTTAGAAAGAAAGTTATAAACGTAAATTATTAAAAAAGAATACAATTCATCGATAAACTAATATATATTCTTAAAAAGGAAAAAGAATTATTAAAATATTGTAAAGGAAATATATGGTTTTAAAAAAGTAAAAGGAAAAGAAAAATAAAATTATGTTATTAAAAATAAATATAATAATAAATAATAAAAAGCTATGTATTATTATAAAAATAATGTTACTATTCATCAGCCTTCATAAACAATATATATATATAGGATTAGGTTTAAGAGTGAACAATAGTGTAACTTGCGAACTGAGTGAACTAATCCTGGCCATACACGTGTGTAGATCAACGGCCAGGATTTGATGTTGAAACATACTAGTGTATTTTACGATTTGATGATGAAATCCTGGCCATACACGTGTGTAGATCAATGGTCAGGATTTGTTCACTCAGTTCGCAAATACATTAGTGTTCACTCTAGAACCCCACCCTATATAGGATTAGGTTTAAGAGTGAACACTAGTGTAACTTGCGAACTGAGTGAACTAATCCTGGCCATACACGTGTGTGTGTATATATATATATATATATAGGACAAAGATCCGTTAGGAACCACCCTTTATTGCGAGAACCGCGAGAACCAATGTGAACACAACCAAAAATTCCTAAAAATAGCTAAAAAACACATAAATTTTTTTTTTAATATTTTTATAAAAAAATCGCTACTTTTAGTAGCCAAAAATTTTTTTTTTTAATTTTTTTTAAAAAACAATTTTTTTTTGCTACTAAAAGTAGCTATTTTAACATAAAAAATATTAAAAAAAGGTGGTTCTCGCGGTCCCCGCAATAAAGGTTGTGTTCACATTGTTTCTCGCGGTTCTCGCAATAAAGGTTGTGTTCACATGAACCTTACGCTATATATATATATATATAGGGTTGAGTTTTTTTCAGAACCCATTTTTTGTAAGAACTTACAGAACCAATGTGAGCCACTCATTTATTTTAAACTTAATTTGTTTATAAATAAATAAAAAAGGGTATAATGGTAATTTGAAAAAAAATGATTTTTGTCTAATTAATTAAATAAATATCTATCTATCCTATTTTCTCTAACTCTCTGTATGTTAAGGATTTAACCAATGTTAATTATGGTTATTAATTTCATCAAGCTGATTATCTATGATATATTTACACATATGTAAACATTCTATTTATGTGTAAGTGTACAAATTTACATATATGAGCTCTTTCAACTTATAATAATTTTTTATATATGAACGTTTGTGTACACATATGTAATTTTCGTACTTATCATCTATTTTTCAATCTCAACATCTATTTATTCATGTACATAAAATATTCAAAATGGTCATCATGTTCATTTTTGTTTCAAAACTGGTCTTCTATTTAGATCTTCGTACAGATAATTCCTTTCTCAAAATGGTTGTCAATTTACATATATGCAACTCTGTTTTACATATGTGTATATTAAAATATTTACATACGTGTAATGTTGTTTAGATATCAAAATGGTTGTCAATTTACATATATGCAATTCTGTTTTACATATATGTATATTAAAATCTTTACATAAGTGTAATGTTGTTTAGATATATAGAAGTAAACCAGCTCATATTTGTAATTGAATATGAAAAAAGTTCATAATAAAAAAAAGATATAACAAAATGTAAATAGTTGAGAAGAATCAAGAATGCAACCAAACATAAAACCTTCAATTTCACTATTGCCATCAATTCAAAAATAAAACAAATTAGATTAATAAATATGGTGTAATTTTAACACTAAACTGAAACAAGATTTGAAATTGATTTAAATAATCAACCAGCACTCAAACCTTTTCTCCCCTCAAGTCTTTTTGTGTTCATTCTCCATCTCGCCATTTAAATTTACAACACAAAGGGTTTGTGCTTCATCGCATCGATCTTCTTAAATAACAGGATGGTTGAGCATAAAACTTTTCATGCGATCTACCAATGCTTGTACCATTGTGTTGTTCACTCTTGATATTTTGGTGGTCTTTTCCTGATTTGTGCTTCTAATTGGACGAGAAACTATTATAATTGGTTGCCAACTTCTTCCCTTGATCAAACTAACGTTTTTTTTTTTTTTGTTTTTGTTTTAGGTTTATATAAAGATTGTGGATTTTGTATTTTAGGTTTAGATAGAAATTGTGGAAGAGAAAAAGAGGGATGAATTTGACTAAATCTACGGGTGGTTATAACTTTCTTTTTCTTATTTCCTAAACTACCCTTTTTAATCTAATAAAATACTCTTAAACTATCTAAACTATTACTAAAATGCCATTTTGATTTGTAGCCATTGATTGAATAATCTAAGGGCTGTAAAGAGTTCTGCAGGTTCTGTAAATTTTTTTGGTTCTGAAATGATCTTGATCCTATATATATATATATATATATATATATATATATATATATATATATATATATATATATATATATATATTAGTGTTTATTTAATTTATGCTGATGTTCACAAGATTAATTAACTAGTTTTGTTAAAAAGAAAAGGAGTGCAGGAAATAAAAGAAAAAGAAACATGGATCAACTGGGTCAGGGTGACCTCCCCATTGTTTAAACTAGTACCACCATTACTCTTACTAAGTTTTTGTGATTGAGTTCAGTTCAGATTATAATCATTTTCAAACGTGGCAGTGGGTTATCTTCTTTAAACTGCGACAACTCGTAACAGAACCATTGTGTTTGTTTTTTTTTTATTTATCGAACCAAAATATTCTTTATAAATATCTAAGAAACTGAAATGAATTGAAGAAAATTTATACAGAGGCGAGACGAAAAATATGGCCCTCGTCGTAACCTCGGACGTCTCTGGCGAATTCCTCGATTCCGACGGGTTTCTGTTTTTTCTCAGGCGTTGCGGTTTATTGTTTTATAGGGTATAGGGAGTAACCATAACTGATCAAAAAGCTGCTAGTCTTGCGTTCATAGGAGAGGGAGTGATGTTTTAAGGTTTGGTCGTAAGTAGATGCCATTGATGTTCATGCATTATATGGAAGGTTATAAAACACGTTTTTACTTGGTTGAGATCTGGGCATGATTGGTGATTAAAAGGAAAGATTTCGCTAATTGCAACCAAATCAATCATAACTCATAATACTTGCCATTCGTAAAAACTCTAGGCGGCAAAAGAAGATTCAAAACCGTCCTTTAGGCGATCCCAAATGGCTTGTGATAAGAGTCCTATACCAAAACATCAGTTTCTGTAGTGGTGTGGATTTCGTTGCTGGACAGGGTAGACTCGGGTTCAAATCCCACAATCTACCCTTTTTTAGTTCCCTACTTTTTGTTTCTTTTAACTTATGTTATAAGAAGCGCAATTAGTCTCCAATTCTTTTATTTCTTGACAATTTCTCTAATATTAGCCCATATAACTCTTAAACACTTGAATAAGACTTATATCCATGTATATGAATATGTACGTGTATATATTCATGTGTATATATTCATATGTATATGTGTTTATATCTATATATATGTGTGTGTGGGTGTATTATACGACAACTTCAACCGCAATTGTTATTATAAAAGAAAAGTAAAATCGAAAAAAAGTCAAAAGGGTCGGATTTTGGGAGCCCATTTTCTTGGATGTTACATAACTCTTCTGACGGCCATGCCACTAAAGTCGGCGCCATTGTCATAGTGACACTGGTGCCTTAGTTGTGGGTCTATAGATAGGTGTTAGTTTTTTATTTGAAGGTTAGGTGTTCGATGAAATGTCGAGAAGAAAAACCATTTGTTTGGAGGCTGAACATCAGTTGTTTACTACAACCGATTGAATAATCAGCTGTTTCAAGTAGTTTCTAGTTGGGGTTTTAGGTTTCGAAAGCCCGCAATGGATTGAGTGTGGTGTGCCTCAAAGGGAGGTGGGGCAACTTGTCGTTGCCCCCCGCTAACCCATTACTTTTCGTCATTTATTTCCTAAGTTCAGCGCGAATTTTCCTTAAACTTCGTTTGTATTTTGAATTGTTGATGCCCGGGTCTGGAGTGGGGGGTTTGTCTAGGGCTTTGACTGTTTGTGGGGCTCCATCCGAGGAGGGGGGTGTTGGTTCCTCAAGGGGTGTCTGGTTGTGCCCTTTTAAAAGCTTCCATTGTTGCCCTGATGGACAAGCAGGGGCTAAGGGGTTCCCGAGGTTGGTGGCCCATATCAAGCGGCTTCATTTGTCTTCAGATGAGAAGAAGTGGGCCATGCGGGATGCCATATCTGCGGATTGAGATTTGTTTGTTTCAGTTGGTGAGGCTCTTAAGGTCTCCGGCCAATGGTTATGTGGGGAGTGTATGTGTTTACATGCTCTTAGTCGGGGGTGCCATCATGCAGATGGGGTGGCACGGTTCAAGTTGGTTACGGGAAATGCGGAGGAGTTTATGGTGGGGATTCCTAAGCCACATGTTGGAAAGGAGATTGTTTCTTTTGGAGGTTTGGAGGTAGACGTGGGTTTGCTTGAACGTGTCTTTTCTCTTCCCATCAAAACAGTTAAGAGTATCCCTCATAGTTGTCGAATGGCCTTTTCCCAGGCTTTTACGACATCTTTGTGCAAGGTGGTGGCTACGCCAGAGTCTGTTGAGGCGTGGGTGAGACTTTTGTTGTTGCCACGTTGCACGTTGCGGATTTTCAGGCCTTCTAACCGTCAGGAGCGCAGGTTGGGGAATAGGAAGTCCTTACAATGTCTTAGTATTCAGCGGGCCCTGGCAGCGTGGGGCAATAGGGATGGTTTTGCTGAACTCATCCTATCACTTTTTGCCGAAACATCAGAGGTGGTTACGCACCCTAACGATCCTTTCCATGAGTCTAGTATTTCTAAGGTGGGCACCAACGTTAAGCAATGTTTACGGAAAGTTGCAGATGGCCATTTCACTGCGGCGGTTAAGGTTTTATGTTCTTCGGGGGTTGCACCTCTTGGTGAGGATACTATGAAAGCGTTGGTGGCTAAACATCCTGTCGTACCTCCTCCGGTTATGCCTGGGTCCTTACTATCGGAGCCACCCCTTACTGTGGATGTTGATAACGTTCTTGGGTGCATTAAATCTTTCCCCAAAGGGACCTCTTGTGGGAGGGATGGGTTGAGGGCACAACACATTTTGGATGCTCTTTGTGGAGAGGGGTCGGTGATCGCTTGCGGGCTGCTTAGGGCTATTTCTGAGGTGGTTAACTTGTGCTTGGGTGGGAGGTGCCCTAGGGTCTTGGCGGAGTTTGTTGCTTCTGCGCTCCTCACGCCCTTACTTAAACCAGACAATGGGATTAGGCCTATTGCTGTGGGCGCCATTTGGAGGAGGTTAGTCTCTAAGGCGGCTATGAGGGGGGTCGAGAAGGAGATGGCTAAATATCTCGGTGATTTTCAATTTGGGGTGGGTATTCCTAGCGGGGCTGAGGCTGTGCTCCATAGTGCGAACAGGTTCTTAAACGCGTTCCACTCGGATGGGTCGTTGGCCATGATTACTGTTGATTTCTCTAATGCTTTCAACCTGGTGGATAGAACCGCCCTTTTGTCAGAAGTTCGGACCCGATGCCCGTCCATTTCTTTATGGGTGGATTTTCTATATGGACAGCCGGCTAGATTATATGTCGGAGACGACCATATTTGGTCCACCTCCGGGGTTCAGCAGGGAGACCCCTTAGGGCCTCTTCTCTTTGCCTTAGTTTTGCATCCCCTCATTCATCAGATACGAGATAGATGCAAGTTACTCTTCCATGCTTGGTACTTGGATGATGGTACGATTATAGGAGATGCTAAAGAGGTGGCTAAAGCTTTAGAAATCATCAGGACTAAGGGGCCTTGTTTGGGGCTTCAACTTAACGTCAAGAAAACAGAAGTTTTTTGGCCATCGTGCAATGGAGTTAAGACGCAAAAGGGTTTGTTTCCTAGTGGGATTGGAAGGCCGGCGTCGGGTGTCAAACTCCTCGGGGGCGCTGTTAGTCGGGATGCGGGTTTTATCAGTAGCTTGGCCGTGAAAAGGGCATATTGTGCAGTGGATCTGATGAGCTATCTTCCACATATGCGGGACCCTCAATGCGAGCTCCTCTTACTGCGCTCTTGCATGGGTGTTGCTAAGTTGTTATTCGGCCTCAGAACGTGCCAACCCACGTTTGTTGGGGAGGCTGTTTCGGTTTTTGACAAAGGCCTTAGGAGAGCTATCGAGGATATTGTGGTTTGCGGGGGTCCATTTTTTGGGGATCTTCAATGGAGGCTTGCATCCCTTCCGACCCGTTTTGGGGGTTTGGGTTTATGTTTGGCTGAGGATGTATCTACGTATGCTTTCGTGGCCTCGAGGGCACAATCTTGGAGTTTGCAGGACCACATTCTTCGGGACTGTGGTATTGTCGGGTTAGATTCGGATTATGTGTGTGCGTTGGATTGCATGCATATGTCCCTTCCGGATTTCGATCTTGGCGGTTTCTCTAATAAGGACACCGCCCCTCCTAAAGCCCAGAATGCTTTGGCGAGTGCCCTATTTAGTAGAACTGTCCAAAGCTTGGGAGAGAAGTTTAGTCTATCCCCTCGTCAGAAAGCCGTGTTCGATTGTCTCCGGGCTCCTCATGCTCAGGATTTCCTGACAGCCATCCCCATTGAAGGACTAGGCCAACACATGTCGGCAGTGGAATACCGGCCAATTCTTAAGTACCGGCTAATGATCCCTCTATTTCCGGTTGATGAGCCTTGCCCAGTTTGCCGCAAGGTTTGTTTAGATACTTTTGGCGAGCATGCGGTGCATTGTAAGGAGTTGCCTGGTTTTAAATACAGACATGATTTGGTAAGGGATATTCTGTTTGATGTTTTAAAGCGGGCGGGGATTTCGTCGAAGAAGGAGGCTCCGGTGAACTTTCTGACGGATCCGCTCGATGGGAGGTCTACTCTTCGACCAGCGGATATTCTTGTGTTTGGGTGGGCCAGGGGAAAACACGCTTGTGTGGACCTTACAGGAGTGTCCCCTCTTGTTGGGCTCAGGGATAATGGGTTTGCTGCTGGCCAAGCTGCGTTGAAAGCGGAATCAAGCAAAGTCGCTAAACACGAGAAGGCTTGTTTAGAGAATCAACATGTGTTTATCCCATTCGCTTTTGATACATTTGGTTCCCTAGCCCCAGAGGCTGTGGAATTCCTAAACAGGGTCCAACAGGTTGTGAATAGTAATCTCTCAACCTTTAAGGGTCGTTTCGTCTTTAGTAGGATTGGTTTTGCAATTCAAAAGGGGGTTGCGGCGCAGCTTGTTGCCCGTTTACCTGCCACTTGTTTGTAATTTGCTAATTTGGTGACTAAAGAATCGTGTTAGGCTTTTGGATTATCAATTCAATTATCATGTGTGTGTGTTTTAGAGTTGATTAGTCAAGTCCTAAAAGTATTGTAAATATATCACACTATATTCAAAGCTTCTTTATCATGTTCTTATTGTGTTCTTGATCATACTTGAGTTTTCTTAGTTTTCTATCCATTTTTGGGTCAAACATCAAACTAATTGATGTTTCTAATCTGATTATAGTTGAGAAACATCATTTACATTGAAAGATCCGGGTATTAGAACTTACACCGTGCCTGATCAAACACCCTGTTGTGTCACCACTGCAGCAGAAGAGGACAAAATAGCCAACCACGCTAAGGTTATGCCTACTTAGCATGCCCCTATGTCAAGACTCTTCAGATCAAGACAAAATAAACCACCACACATGAGGTCATGCCTCCTTGGCATGCCCCCATGTTGTTAGAAGATTTGGAGATCTTGGATTTTTTGAACCCACAAAGTTGATTTGGGTCATGCCCTACCTCACACGCCCTCGTGTCTATGTACGAACTAATTAGAAATGACAAAATGAGCTTAGCAGATCACTCACACGGGCCGTGTCTATGTACGAACTAATACCAGATTTTTGTTAACTTCTAGTCAAACCAAAATTTGTCATTTCTAATTAGTTCGTACATGAAAAAATACATCTCGGTATCCTACCTTCGCTATACTACGCAAAACGGTGGGTACACATCTCGACACGTTAGTATTCTACGCTCTAACGTGTTCTAGAAGTGATTGTATTTTACCTTTTTATAATTAAAAAGCTTAATTTTTTTTTATTAAAATCCACCTAAAATATCTAATATTTGTGTACACATCTCGACACGTTAGTGCATGAGTTCATAAAAAATAGTTAATATGTATATATATAGACACACATATTCCAAATCCTTAAGCTCACTTGGAACAATACCGACAAAGAGTATGACGATCATAGCCATATATATAACCAGAAACTTTTATGTCGTGTGGTGAAACAACAAATGGGGATCTGATAGTCCAGGATCTGACGAGTTTGACGGAGCCTCGGTCCCGATACGACGTGTTCGGTGCGTTTATTATTACTAAGAAAGGAGTAGAAGATAGATACGACACCGAGCAGTCAATTTCAATCTGGTCTCTCTTCATATCTTGACAAGTTACAGTACCATGAGACCAGTCGGACATCATGTCCCCTCAGGGATCCCAAATGTGGCACCCGGGGAAAATTCACAGTCATCCTGATTTGACACTTCGGCGCTTTCGGAGTACTTATCAAATTTCGGGACGAAATTTCTTTCAAGTTGGGGATGATGAGACAACCCGAGATTCCAAGACCTTTCCTTTACGCGTCATCTGTTTTACAATCCTGTCTTACAGTTTGTTGTACCGCGTATATTTTAAAATGATTTCAATATAAGTTAGTTAATTGGTGATGTAATGTTTGAGCATTAAATAAAAAACCTATTATGATAAATTACTGCCCAACGAAAAATGGCACGTGGGCTCGACGAAAGATGGACCCGACGAAGAATGATGTTTCGTCATCCATTGGTTGTTCGTCGTCACTTCTACTCGACGAAAGATACTTATTCTTCGAGGATCAGTTATTCGCCGAGATAAGTTTTCGGCCCAAATAAAGCCCAGTAACGATTCAGTTATATAATCACCTTATATCCGCTTAACTGCACGTAACGTGAATAGTAGCGAAACCCTAGATCCTCTCTAAATCAGTGACGGCAACATTATTTCTTCTTTCGAAGATCTTCGTGATTTCATCTCAATTCTATCGGTTAGTCCATTATACCATTGATTGATCTAAACTTCCTGTTGCACTAGGTTGCATGATCCCTGGATTGAGTGATTTGATTTCGTTATTTCCTACTATTTATTTGATATGATTGCATGATATTAGAAGTTTGGATGAGAACACTGGGATGATCAACGGTTAGGTCTAACATATAAGTGTGAGTAACAATAATGATCTAGACCGTATGATGCTTGAGAATTGTTGTGTTTGAACGTATAATGATTGATTCACTATTAGGGTTTTTGATATGTTATTGTTTAAGCCGGTAGATTGGAACACACATGATAAGAATCTGATGTCTTGTAATCAGTCATGTTCACTGCACGATGTTGGCTGTGTGTATAGTCATGAACAAAACAGAACTGGAAGTGTTTAGAGTTGCTCTTAATCACGATGAAATACCTTCATGATTCGTCACCCCTCACATCGACGAAACACCTTAGTGATTAGTCACCCATCATATCGACGAAACACTTTAGTATTTCGTCACCTGTCATGACGACGAAACACCTCAGTGTTTCGTCGGTTGAAGTTTCGCCACCCAGAGGATAATTCAGACTGTGGTTAGAACTTGAATGATTGTTGACGAAACCCTATTAATGTTTGTTAATGATATAAACATTGACTGAGGAAACATGATTTGGTTGTTATGAGTAGTACATGTAACTGTTAGCACTGTTGTGAAACATACATGAGAATTATGGAATCGTATGAACTTGAATAACTGCTATGTTGTTCAAAAGCACACTATGATTGTAAATTATACGTGAACCATGCGAATGTAAACTAATTACGTAAACATGAATACCATAGGCTGTGACTGTTTAAGTGTGAGCAAGTAGCTAGTCATACCGAGCAAACCAAGGTGAGTTCACTTCTCTCAAACCAAGCATGCATCCGGTGGAAACAATCAAACTAACAAAACTTGTAAACAGATTTTCATAACCCATATCCTTGTGGGGGATATGAGGCAGTTTTCAAATACCCACATCCTTGTAAGGGATGTGAGGTGGATTTCACAAACGCATATCCTTGTAAGGGATATGCAACGGTTTTCAGTAAACGTTAATGTTGGATAATACACTCACTCTCTATCACTTAAGTCCCATCATACTACCGGGTTAGTTGCTTATTGGGCAACGGGGTTATTAGTTGATAGCGCTATTAGGTTTGGCACCCTCACGACGTACCTGGATAGGACGGGCGTGAACTAATAACTTTAAATCATGACCAATGTTTGATAGAGCATTGGAGAAGGGCAAAAATGACCGTCTGCGGTATCGAGTTATTATCAACTTAACATATTATAAGTCACTACTTGGTATCAAACGGTTAAAGCAAACTGTGAACTCACCAGCGTGTCTGATACACTTTTTCCGCATGCTTGCAGGTCCTTAGGTACACTGTTATGGAACTTGTTGTCTAGAAAGCTGGAGTGGTCATGGGTCGTGGCATTTGGAACGCTTCTCAATGTTGCATTGTTGAACACTTTATTTAACAAATTATTATGCTTCCGCTGAACATGTTGATTTTATTAAATGGTGTTTGAATTATACATTTACATTTAATGAAAGGTTTTATTTTATCTTATATGTATATGGTTCAATGTGATTAGTGGCTAGATCCTGGTACGTCACACGCCTCGCGGGGGTTTCCGCTTGTGGTATTTTTGGGGGTGTAACAGTTTGGTATCAGAGCCACTGGGTATAGTGAACTAGGTTTTAAAACGTTTTCATAAAACCAGACTATAACCAAACAGTATCGAAAACGACCATGACACTCAGCTCCAGATTGCAAGGTTCGTCCTCTATTTACTTTATTCATTACTTGTTTAGTAGTCACACACTCACGATTTACATGAAACTACATACTAGATACCATGATTTGATTACTTGGGCAGCATGTTTTAGTGAAGTTTGATAGTATGACACTACTTTTTGACTTTTGTGATTCTTCATCCTGTGATTCCTTTCGTTTTGATATTTGAATTTGGGGAAACTTTTAGCGCAAGTTAAGAGCCACTGAGATAAGCATGCAAATTACCTTATTATTATGGGTGCACACATAATAATAACGTGGGGTGCATGTGAGTCCTAGTGAGGCTTAACGAGTGTGAAAGGGGTTCTGCACTGTTGTTTAATGTAAACCTTATAGTTTGTAGATGTCAACGTGAGATTTGACTCCTACCTTATCTCGAATCTTAAACTTGTTCCCTCTTCTTATATAGAATCATGAGCAGACGAGGCCATGGACGTTGACACATTGCAATGACTCAGGCTGAGTTGACAAATTTGATTAACACCCGTGTGGCTGAGGCTTTGGCAGCCTATCAAGCTCGTACGATATGTGCCAAATACTCTTTATTCTTGTATCGCGTACCCAATTCTTACATGTGTGTTGTAATTTCTTTCGTCCTTAGGTCTCCAAGCGAATCAAAACCAGAACAATCCACCTGTGTGTACGTTCAAAACGTTCATGGATTGCAAGCCCCAAACTTTCAATGGAGCTGAAGGTCCCGTGGGACTGCTCCGTTGGTTCGAGAAAGCCGAATCCGTTTTTGCTATGTGTAACTGTCTAGAGGGGGACAGGGTGAAGTTTGCTTCTGGCACCTTGGAGGATGGTGCTTTGACCTGGTGGAATGCCCAGGTGCAGATGTTGGGCGTCGAAATGGCAAACGCGACCACTTGGGATGATTTTAAATAGCTGATTCGGGAGGAGTACTGCCCTCGGGATGAAATTCAAAAGTTGGAAAACGAGTACTATAACCTGAAGATGGAAGGATCGGAGATCGAGGCCTATACGAAACGATCTCACGAGCAGGAAAACAGGTGTCCTAATTTATCCCGACCACCACCTCGCAGGATCGAACTCTACATTAAGGGATTGGCAACACAAGTCAAGGGATTAGTCACAGCAGCAAATCTCAATGACCTACCCAGGATTATCAGATTGGATCACAAGATCACTGATTAGGAGGTGGAGCGTGGCTCGCTGCCACCCCGTATTGCTACTACTACTACTGCTGCTACGGTTACCACAACCACAGATAACAAGCGAAAGTGGAACGACACAGATAAGACAGTAAACTCGAATCAATCGCAGAAGAAGCCTGATAACAACAGCAGCCACAGCTTTAGTCAATCGTCTTCAGTTAATCAGAATCAGAACCACAGCCAGACTTCCGGTTTCGCAGGAAAACAGCCGAAGTGCAATAAGTGTGGTTTCCATCACTACGGTCAGTGTAGCCGAGCATGTCAAAGGTGTGACAAGGTGGGTCACATGGCGAAAGATTGTAGAGCTCCACACCCCAAGCAACAACAGCAACAACCCCAGCAGCAGCAACAGAGGCAACAACCCCAGCAGAATCGGGGTAATCAGTGGGGATGCTATAAGTGCGGCAGTGAAGGGCATTTCAAGAAGGATTGCCCGCAATTGAATCAGAATGCCAACAATAACAATGGGGGTAACCGCCAGAACAACATAAACAACGCGGGAAACAACAACAATGGGAATAACGGTGGGAATGGCGCTCGTGGTAGGGCGTTCACTATTGGGGCAGGCGATGCAAGGAACGATGGCAACGTTGTGACCAGTACGTTTTCTATTAATGGTATTATTGCTACTGTATTATTCGACTCTGGTGCCGACTGGAGTTATGTTTCTTTGGGATTCAATCGTCAGCTAGGGTTAAGTCCTGCACCTCTTGTAAACAAGCATGTAGTGGAATTAGCTGATGGCAAGTCGATAGAAGCCACACAAGTACTCTTAGGGTGTAAACTCAATCTTCTAGATCAGGTGTTCGAAATTGACCTTCTTCCCATCACTCTTGGTAGTTTTGATATAGTCATTGGTATGGACTGGTTGTCCAAACACAGAGCAGACATACTTTGCAAGGAAAAGATCATGTGTGTACCTCTCCCTAGCGGAGAATCATTATCTGTCCAGGGTCATCGAAGCGGTACGACCGTCAACATCATTTCATCCATGAAAGCCCAGAAATGGTTACGGAAGGGCTACCCCGCTATTCTTGCAGTTGTTACTGATACTCGGCCTGAAGAGAAGAAAATCGATGATTTACCAGTTGTACGGGAGTTTCCTGACGTTTTTCCAGAGGAACTTCCAGGTTTACCTCCATATCGTCAGGTGGAATTCCAAATTAATCTTACACCAGGAGCAACTCCGATTGCTCGTGCACCATATCATCTTGCACCTGGGGAGTTGCAAGAATTGTCGAATCAACTTCAAAAACTATTGGATAAGGGTTTTATTCGACCCAGTTCTTCGCCTTGGGGAGCCCCGGTATTGTTTGTAAAGAAGAAGGACGGATCCTTTCGCATATGTATTGATTATCGCGAACTCAACAAGGTGACGGTCAAGAATCGTTACCCTTTACCTCGCATCGACGACCTGTTCGACCAGTTGCATGGGTCGAGCTTCTATTTGAAGATTGATTTAAGATCGGGCTATCACCAGATGAGAGTCCGAGAGGAGGATGTCCCAAAAACAGCTTTCCATACGCGGTATGGCCATTACGAGTTTTTGGTCAAGCCATTCGGGTTAACCAACGCACCAGCGGTATTCATGGACCTCATGAACCGCGTATGTAAACCATACCTTGACGATTTTGTCATTGTGTTTATCGATGACATTCTGATCTATTCTAAGAGCAAGGAGGACCACGAACGGCATTTGCGTCTTATTTTGGAGCTCCTGAGGAAGGAGCAGCTCTACGTGAAATTTTCTAAGTGTGACTTCTGGATTCGAGAAGTACACTTCCTCGGCCACATTGTTAACGAAATGGGGATACACGTGGATCCTGCTAAGATTGACTCAATCAGGAATTGGGCATCACCAAAGAATCCTTCGGAGGTGCGAAAATTCCTTGGTCTCGCTGGTTACTATCGAAGATTCATCGAGGGTTTTTCAATGATCGCCCAACCTCTCACTGCTCTGACACAGAAGGGTGTGGTTTATACCTGGGGGACGAAACAGGAAGACGCTTTTCAGCTTCTGAAACAAACGCTTTACAGTGCACCGATTTTGTCTTTACCTGAGGGTACCAAAGATTTTGTAGTGTATTGTGACGCCTCATTCAAGGTCTCAGTTGCGTGTTGATGCAACGCGAGAAAGTTATAGCTTACGCCTCTCGACAGTTGAAGGTACATGAAAAGAATTACACGACTCACGACTTGGAGTTAGGGGGCGTGGTGTTTGCGCTCAAAATCTGGAGCATTACTTTTATGGTACTAAATACACTATTTATACCGACCACAAGAGCGTTCAGCATATCTTAGACCAGAAGGAATTGAATATGCGACAGTGTCGCTGGGTAGAACTCTTAAACGACTACGACTGTGCAATCAAGTATCATCCAGGAAAGGCTAACGTTGTAGCTGGTGCCCTTAGTCGAAAGGAAATGAAACCTAAACGTGTTCGCGCCTTGCAACTCACAATTCACTCAAACCTCCCAAATCAGATCTGTTCTGCACAAACTGAGGCATTGAAAGAAGAAAACATTGAAGCTGAGTATTTAAGGGGCATGGAAAAATGACTTGTGGAGAGATCAGATGGTGTTCTCTACTTCATGGAGCGTGTATGGATTCCTTTGTTTGGTAACATTAGGGAACTTGTGATGGACGAAGCGCACAAGTCTAGATACTCTGTTCATACGGGTTCGGACAAAATGTATCAGGATCTCAAGGCTTTGTACTGGTGGCCGAAGATGAAGGCCCACATCGCAACTTATGTAAGTAAATGTTTAACTTGTTCAAAGGTCAAGGTGGAGTATCAGAAACCCTCAGGCCTACTTCAGCAATTAGAAATACCTATGTGTAAATGGGAACATATCGCCATAGATTTTGTCATTGGGCTATACCTAGAACACAAAACGGAAATGATACCATCTGGGTGATCGTTGACCGTCTCACAAAATATGTACACTTTCTCACAATCAAAGAAACTGACAAGTTCTCGCAGTTGTCTGGTATCTATCTAAAGGAAGTGGTTTCCAGGCACAGAGTGCCAACCTCAATTATCTCTGACCGAGATCCGTGTTTCATATCCGATTTATGGCAAGCGATTCACAAATCATTTGGCTCACGTCTTGACATGAGCACTGTCTATCACCCTCAAACGGATGGTCAGAGTGAGCGAACCATCCAGACATTGGAAGACATGCTGCGAGCATGTGTTATCGACTTTGGTAAAGGTTGGGAAATACACTTGCCCTTGGTGGAGTTTTCTTACAATAACAGTTACCATACCATATCCAGGCAGCCCCGTTCGAGACTTTGTACGGGCGGAAATGTCGATCTCCTCTCTGCTGGGCTGAAGTGGGTGACAGCCAAGTCACAGGCCCGGAGCTTGTGCTCGAAACTTCTGAGAAGATCGTATAAATCAGAAATCGCATGGTGGCGGTGCGTGACCGTCAGAAAAGCTACGCTGACAAGCGTAGGAAATCTTTGGAGTTTGCTGTGGGCGATCGCGTAATGATAACGGTCTCACCCTGGAAGGATGTGGTACGTTTTGGGAAACGCGGCAGGCTTAATCCGTGTTATGTCGGGCTATTCAAAATTCTGGAACGAATCGGTAAGGTGGCATACAAGCTCGAGTTACCTGCTGAGTTGGGTAACGTTCATGATGTTTTCCATGTTTCACAATTGAAGAAGTGTTTATCTGATGAAACACTTGTAGTACCGTTTCGAGAGCTCAAAATTGACGACAAGTTGCAGTTTATCGAAGAAACAATAGAAATTATGGACCGGGAAGTCAAGGTTCGTAAGCACAGCTGTATTCCGATCGTGAGAGTTCATTGGAACTCAAGATTTGGACCGGAGTTCACGTGGGAACACGAGGATCAGATGAAGCTCCAGTATCCTCACAATTTTTTCGAAAGAAACAATCTAAACCTGGTGCAACTAATGAATTTCGGGACAAAATTCCCCTTCAAGTTGGGGATGATGTGGCACCTGGGGAAAATCCACAGTCATCCTGATTTGACACTTCGCCGCTTTCGGAGTACTTATGAAATTTCGGGACGAAATTTCTTTCAAGTTGGGGATGATGTGACAACCCGAGATTCCAAGACCTTTCCTTTACGCGTCATCTGTTTTACAATCCTGTCTTACAGTTCGTTGTACCGCGTATATTTTAAAATGATTTCAATTTATGTTAGTTAATTGGTGATGTAATGTTTGAGCATTAAATAAAAACCTATTATGATAAATTACTGCCCGACGAAAAATGGCATGTGGGCTCAACGACACATGGACCCGACGAAGAATGGTGTTTCGTCATCCATTGGTTGTTCGTCGTCACTTCTACTCGACGAAAGATACTTATTCGTCGAGGATCAGTTATTCGCCGAGATGGGCTTTCGGCCCAAATAAAGCCCAGTAACGATTCAGTTATATAATCACCTTATATCCGCTTAACTGCACGTAACGTGAATAGTAGCGAAACCCTAGATCCTCTCTAAATCAGCGACGAAACATTATTTCCTGTTTCGAAGATCTTCGTGATTTCATCTCAATTCTATCGGTTAGTCCATTATACCATTGATTGATCTAAACTTCCTGTTGCACTAGGTTGCATGATCCTCGGATTGAGTGATTTGATTTCGTTATTTCTTACTATTTATTTGATATGATTGCATGATATTAGAAGTTTGGATAAGAACACTAGGATGATCAACGGTTAGGTCTAACATATAAGTGTGAATAACAATAATGATCTAGACCGTATGATGCTTGAGAACTGTTGTGTTTGAATGTATAATGGTTGATTCACTATTAGGGTTTTTGATATGTTATTGTTTAAGCCGGTAGATTGGAACACGCATGATAAGAATCTAATGTCTTGTAATCAGTCATGTTCACTGCACGATTTTGATGATTCTGTTTCTGTATGAGTATCATGTTGGTTGTGTGTATAGTCATGAACAAAACAGAACTGGAAGTGTTTAGGGTTGCTGTTAATCACGACGAAATACCCTGATGATACGTCACCCCTCACATCGACGTAACACCTTAGTGATTCGTCACCCATCATATCGACGAAACACTTTAGTATTTCGTCACCTGTAATGACGATGAAACACCTCAGTGTTTCGTCGGTTGAAGTTTCGCCGCCCAGAGGATAATTCAGACTGTGGTTAGAACTTGAATGATATGAATGATTGTTGATGAAACCGTATTACTGTGTGTTAGTGATATAAACATTGACTGAGGAAACATGATTTGGTTGTTATGTGTAGTACATGTAACTGTTAGCACCGTTGTGAAACATACATGAGAATTGTGGAATCGTATGAACTTGAATAACTGCTATGTTGTTCGAAAGCACACTATGATTGTAAATTATACGTGAACCATGCGATGTAAACTAATTACGTAAACATGAATACCATAGGCTGTGACTGTTTAAGTGTGAGCATGTAGCTAGTCATACCGAGCAAACCAAGGTGAGTTCACTTCTCTCAAAACAAGCATGCATCTGGTGGAAACAATCAAACTGACAAAACTTGTAAACAAATTTTCGTAACCCATATCCTTGTGGGGGATATGAGGCAGTTTTCAAATACCCACATCCTTGTAAGGGATGTGAGGCGGATTTCACAAACGCATATCCTTGCAGGGGATATGCAACAGTTTTCAGTAAACGTTAATGTTGGATAATACACTCACTGTCTATCACTTAAGTCCCATCATACTACCGGGTTAGTTGCTTGTAGGGCAACGAGGTTATTAGTTGATAGCGCTATTAGGTTTGGCACCCTCACGACGTACCTGGATAGGACGGGCGTGAACTAATAACTTTAAATCATGACCAATGCTTGATAGAGCATTGGAGAAGGGCAAAAAGGGTCGTCTGCGGTATCGAGTTATTATCAACTTAACATATTATAAGTCACTGCTTGGTATCAAACGGTTAAAGCAAACTGTGAACTCACCAGCGTGTCTGATACACTTTTTCCGCATGCTTGCAAGTCCTTAGGTACACTGTTATGGAACTTGCTGTCTGGAAAGCTGGAGTGGTCATGGGTCGTGGCATTTGGAACGCTTCTCAATGTTGCATTGTTGAACACTTTATTTAACAAATTATTATGCTTCCGCTGAACATGTTGATTTTATTAAATGGTGTTTGAATTATACATTTACATTTAATGAAAGGTTTTATTTTATCTTATATGTATATGGTTCAATGTGATTAGTGGCTAGATCCTGGTACGTCACACGCCTCGCGGGGGTTTCCGCTTGTGGTATTTTTGGGGGTGTGACACCAAAGCTTGTTCAAATGGAAACTTCAACTCCCTATTTATAGGCAATAACCTATCATCCGAATGAACCTATGTCCATCCGTCCGGATACACTCCATCCGTCGGGATAGACTGTTACACTGCACAACCTACATTCGGATGGGGTTTGGGACTTTCAGTTGTCCATCCGTCCGGATGGACCTTTACAATGTCTAAACCGTGTCCGACTTTCTCTAATCAATACAATATTCAAAACACGCTCTATCTAACTATTCGCACAGTGGCAGACGTACGAAATATGCACCAATAGGATCAAACCCGTCAATAAGTTCCGCCCACCTCGGAATATAACAAGTGATAATTATATGTATATGCATATATGTATACTAGTAGGGAACCCGCACGATATTGCAGCATCAAAAATATTTAATCTGATACTCTATACCGAGAAAACCAATTGCAAGAAAATAAGTAACTTTAAAATGTAGCATCATTTATTTATCCATTTAAACAACAAACAACTACAAAATTGCAACTTATAAAGAAAAAGTACAAATACGTGACAAATTTGTCATCAATAAATGATAGTCATTGGTTTGAATTGCATCAAAAATCCATTCAGATGCAAATTTTTTCAACGTCTGGTTCAATTACTTGAGAAACGGATATTGGAGTAACAAGAGACCTATAGAAAAACAAAAGGACTTTTGCACATCAAGATCATGCTTGAAGGTTATTAAAGTTGAATATAATATTCAATCCGATGCAATATCTATACTATTATATTTTGGAGCCCGGAGAGAGAATTAAATTTAAGACTTTAACCATTTTTATTATAATTTTTATAAATACTTGCTAAAAATAGAATCAAATTTATGACTTTTAATATTTGACTAATTTGACCTGTTTATTTTTGTGGTTCACTTCCTTAGATTAGCTTGATTCATTTGACCTGTTGAGATAAAAGAAATTAAAAGACCAATTTTTACGTAAATAAGTTGAAATTCCCTTGTTATTATCTAGGTCGAAGATTATATTGGTGGTTATAGTCGCCTTACAGATAAGTTCATTGCAGCTTGTATGAGTTGTTCTAGAGAGCCAAGCATTTTCACTGGTTAATCTTCATCTATTGTCTATCTGCGAAGTAGAATTCTTAATTTAGTTAATTTAAATACTATTGATAATTATGTCTATAAATCTGCAGTGACATCACTGCAGTTACGGGGGGAATTTTGGGTTTTGGGGTTGCAATGTGCTTATGCACGCCAAGTATTAGTGTTAGTTTATTTTTTTATTTTTTTTTGAAAAGCAAGTATTAGTGTTAGTTAACACAATGTTTGTGACTGAATTTTTGGGTTTTGGGGTTGTAAACAGAGAAGGTTGTAAACAAACCACTTAATAAACAGTTAGATTTGACCTGACCACTTGACCCACCAAACCCAATTTAAAATGACAATTAAAATAATATCTCTTAAAACTATGAACTTGATTTAACTTGTAAAATTGTTAATAACAAAAGTTATTTTGATTCGAATCATAGATACTAAGTTGAGGTGAGATAAAACAACACTGATTTTGATCTTAATTCTTGTATTAACTGTTAACTTTTATCTTTTTTTTTTTTTGAAATGTGAATTTCTACAACAAACGGTATGATTCACACCTGCAAACCGCAGGCCCGCCACCCCACTTCGGTCAGGACTATGTTGTCTTAACCGGGTCCACGCCCTGGCATCCGAGTTTGGCTTGGCTTTCCCCGAGAATATTTCCAGCCTCCTGCCACTTGACAGGAGTTGCACCCTCCACAAGAGCCACAGACTCTCTGGAATCTGGATTAAACGTGTCCAGGGCTGGGGTTCAAGTTTTTGATGCTATTAACGAGCAAGATTGGGGTTGGGTTAATCAAACCTGACACAAAACAAACTGTCACAATTTGTGTCGCCCTGGACTAGAAAAAAACCATCCCGAACCGACCCAAAACTAAAATCAAATGTTATAGGAAAATCTGTTCGATGAAAGTTTGTTTTACATTTTACTACAATAATCATCATCTATAGAACGGCTAAAGGTGACAAGGTAGGAGGGTCAAACAGATTGAGTAACAGCTCAAAACAAGCTTGAGTTCAAACGAGCCATCTATAAGTTTGGTTTAAAAGGACTAACCTTCAAACACATTTTTGTCCGTTTTCTAGCTTTGATTTTTAAATAATTGATCTATTAATAATGATTGCATGTGGTAAAGTTTTATATAGCTAGAATCATGTATAGCAACCCATCAGAAAAACTCCTACCTGATGACACAACAACATTGTGGTTCATGAAGGATAGTTTTTTAGCAACAAAGACTTTTACAGTTTTAACATTAATAAAAGAGATGTTGTGAGTAGAATGGGCTATCTTCTACCGTTTTTTGTTTATTTCCTGCACCGGCACCAATAAGTTAATACGTTTATTTGTTGAGTTATTTCCAATGATACTATGTATTGATCGTTGATTTTTTTATCGGGTTGCTGAAGCGCCCCCATTGGTTCAAAGTCATTGCGACACTTGTACTTTGTCTAATTTGATGTATAATATGCAGGATGACATGGATGAGCTGGAATTAAAGCAAATGAAAGAGGCACAAGAAGCCTACATGGCCGCCATTGCAGCTACAAAAGAGAAGCAAGATGACAAGTCGACCGCAATAGCTGACAATGCTAGGTTGCATTTACAAAAAAAAAATTTCAAGAAGTTCAATGTAATGTGTAAAGTTTAATAGGGTTATATGGAAACATCAACCATTTCAGGTTGAGTATCCTACGGTGAAAGTCTGCAATGAGCCATACGGTAGGAGGTAAAGCTAATAATGGTCAAACCAATGAAGTAAGGTCAAAAGTAGTATATTAGAGTATATTGGTGTATGTAGAGGTTGTTGCTAGTTGGAGTTGGTAGTTTGTTTATGTGAGGTTGTTAGTAGTCTATATATGCATGTACCTATCTCATGTAAACTGTTATATAATGTTCATTCTAATGAAATCACAGAGCAATCTTATCGTTCACATGGTATCAGAGCCACATACCTGGCTCTCACATGATTCTGGCGAGTATCTCCGGCGATATCGCATCTTCTCTTGACGATTCCTTTTCTGTGATTTTTTTCTTCTTCTGATTTATTTCTCCAATTCTTTGTTCATGTCTACTCATTCTACTTCTCCTTCATCTTCATTCATGCCTATTAAACTTGTAAACAATAACTTTCAGATGAACATGAAGCTTGGAGCAACATACCTATTCCATCAAGCAATTCAGATGAACATGAAGCTTGGAGCAAGGGTGAGGGATATGTCTTAGCGTTTATAATAGCAAGTTTATCATCGTCTTTGATTCAATTAGCAATAAGAACTACTTTAGCTTCCGAACTTTGGAAAAGAATTGAGGAAAATTGTTCGATTCGTGTTGCAAGTGTTGAATCTAGGGTTTATGATGGCGAATCGATGAATTATCCTCTGCTGATTTTGAGCAGTTTAGAATTTCGAAGGACGGTGATTATGGTTTCTCTGCTCCGCCACCGTTGAACATAATTTTTGACAGAAGATTTGTCATGTTACGTATAGTGAGTATAGTGGTGGACGAAATACTAGTGGTTCCCTGGTTGGTATACTTGTTCTCCTGTAGACAGCGGGTGTGTTTGGGATTCCTTCTCAAAAACAACTTATTAATCTAACTTATATAAGTCATAAGTTATAAGTTAGAATTTCTAACTTCTCAAAAACAACTTCTCCACACACAAAAATAACTTATATAAGTTAATCCAAACACTCTAAAAACAACTTATTAACTTTTATAAGTCAATAAGTTATAAGTTGCTCCAAAATAAGCTAACCCAAACACCCACAGCGTAGAACACTTGGACTCTAGGGTTTCTCCAAAGAGTGAATTTGGGAAATTTTGATTCAGTAGGATCATATCCACGATTTTTTTTATGACTAAACCTTTATTTTTGGGCCCAAGGTCTTCAACAAATTCCTTTACACAGCCCACTGTTACTTCATCACTTGATTTTATGCCTGCTACACAGCCCACTGGATTCTCTACTAGTTTTGATTCTGGATTTGGGCTCATTCAGTTCTCTACTTGGGTAACATACACAGTTCTCCTCATTTTGGTTTCATGGCAGATTTATCTCATATATGCGAGCAGCTTGATTCGTGGATACCTGACTCTGGCACCACCGCTCACATGACTACTGACTCTTACCTCGTCTTTGACTCAGTTCCATATAGTGGTTCTGAGAAAGTTGTTGTCGGCAATGGCATCTCTCTCACTATTTCACATGTTGGTACAACTTTACTTCATTTATCTGATCGTCATCTTACTCTCAGACATGTACTTGTGGTTCTTGGCTTTGCCAAGACCTTTTATCGATCCTGCAGTTAGTGATTGATCATCCTATGGCTGTTGTTTTCTCGCATCTTGGCCCATCTGTTTAGGATCATGGCAGACAGCTCCTCCACCACACACATGGTAGTCCGCATCAGTTATATTCACTTGCTGCTTTCACTTCTGCTTCTCGTGCGACTTGGCATTCTCGGTTGGGTCATCTATCTGATGATGTTTTGTCTAGATGTTCATTTTTACATCTGACAAACAAAACCACACACACACATTGTACTGCTGCAGTGTTCAAAATTAACTAGATTGCCTTTTACATCGATTGTATTACATTCCATTGTGCCTTTACATATTACATATTGCGATATCTAGGGTGCCTCACCTGTTATGTCTAGAGATGAATATCGATATTTCATTACTTTCTTTGATGATTTTAGTCGATTTACATGGATGTATCCTTTAACTTGTTGTTCTCAAGCGGTTGATTGCTTTCAGCATTTCAAACCGCTTGTTGAGAACCTCTTCTCCAGTACCATCATACATCATCAATGTGATGGTGCTCTTGAGCTCATTCAAGGTTCTATAGCTCGGTTACCGAAGAAATTCTGGTATGATGCATATGTCATTGCTGCTTTTCTTATTAATCGGTTACCATCACTAGTTCTTCATCACTCATCTTCTTACGAGATTTTATTTGGATCTCCTCCCGATTACTCTATTCTTCTCACTTTTGGGTGTTTGTGTTATCCGTTTCTTGGTGATACTCGTGCGGATAAAGTCTCACCCAAATCTACTCCATGTATCTTTGTTGGATATGCCCCTGTTCATCTTAGTTATCTCTGTGTTATGATCCTCATACTTCTCGTACTTATACATCTCGACATGTTCGTTTTCATGAGATAATTTATGATATTCCCGATTCTTTCACTTCGGTTTCCTCTTCCTATATTTCTACTTCATCATTCGCTATTCCTCCCACTTCTTTGTTCATTCTTCCCCCCTCCTCCTATTCCTCCTATTCCTCCTGCTTCCTCCTTTTCTCCTTTTACTTTTTCTCATCTTCTCCTACTTCACCACCCCCTCCTCATCCTCCTCTTGTTCTGACTCATTCGATGGTTACTCATTCTCGTGATCACACACGACAGCCTTGCCAGTTTCCTGATCATGTTCTTTTTCATGCTTCTACTACTCCGACACCTTCTATATTTTGACAGGCTCAGCAGTGGTATGTTTGGTGGGATGCGATGTGTTCTGATATTAGTGCTTTACATGCCAGCCAGACCTGGCGTCTGGTTCACACTCCCACTGACGCTAACATTTTTGGTTGTAAGTGGCTTAATAGGATTAAGCGTAATCCTGATGGTTCTGTGACTCAATACAAAGCCCGACTTGTTGCCGAGGACTTTCATCAGACTGAGGGTTTTGCTTTTTCCTGAGGATGGGTCATTAGATAGGTTGATGTTAACAATGTCTTTCTTCATGGTGATTTATCTAAGACTGTGTATAGGCTTTGTTGACTCATCCCATCCTCATCATGTTTGCTTGCTGCATAAGGCTCTTTATGGCCTGAAGCAGGAACCTAGAGCTTGGTTTTCCAAGCTATCATAAGCCCTTGTTAGTATCTCTCAGACACATTTCTCTTTGTCTATAATCGAGATTCGATCACATGTTATGTCTTGGTTTATGTGGATGACATTATTATCATTGGGAGCTCTTCGGAGTTTGTTACTGGATTGATTGAGTGTTAGCATTCACAGTTTGCGCTCAAGGATTTTGGAGTTCTTGGGTATTGAGGCTACTTTCACAGATGATGTTCTAAATCTGTCTCAACAACGTTATCTACTTGATTTATAACTGTCACACCCCAACCCGTAGTGGATTGGTACGGGGAATGATGATTGTCCATTGCACATGACAACTAACCATTGTTTAAATATTTAAAGCACAACCATTTATTTTGTCAAATAACATATAATATCCAAAATTGTTCAAAAATAAACATAACACAAGATTTCAATTTATTTTCCCAAGGCCCATGCTATGTGTTCTCATCTCCTAATCATCAACCTTGGTTACCTGCATTACCTTTAACATGCTTTTCAAGGTTAGTATAAAGATTATCACATATCAAAAACACAACTAACAAAGCCAAATTTACCAAACGAGAACACACAAACAAGGAACTATACGAATCAAACCAAATATAAGAATAAAAAATTGCAGTGTGCATTATTCTCAAGCCCGAAGAGCGAGTCTAATACTGGTGGTGATACTAGGCTACAACCCATGGCCGTGGGGAACCTAGTCAGCCGTGGAACCACATGACAAGATAGCATGTTATAGACTGACATGACATAGCAATTAAAAATAGATACAGACATCCATATATTAAGATGTTGAAACATAGCATGCTAATGATAAAATAATTAAATCAAGTGTTTGTATAGCATGAACACCCCAAAATTTATAAAATTAAAAGAGAAAAATGGAAGAAATTACTCAATGGTTTCGAAGCGTTCCAGAATGATAAAGATACCGCACGAAAAATAGGAGAAAATCCAAATGACAAGTGTGATTCAACCTAGACAAACAAATGTAAAAAGGAAATGCGTAAACGTTATGCAAGGCATAGCTAAATGACTAGACATGATATGTTGGACTTGTTGGGCCTAACGAGCCTCTACAAGGCTACGCCAAGCCTAAAGGCGATGAGCCTAATGCTCCTTAACTAAGAACCTCAACTAAACTAATTAACCTAAGAAAGCAATAAATAAATGAATAATGAAAAGGATAGGAAAATTACCTCAAAAGAAGCTTTACAAAACAAGAATAGCTTGAAGGGCATCACCTCCTCACCGAGAGCGAAAAAGAACTACTACATACAACACCAAAGGGGTATTGCAATTGTATAACCACCAAAATATGGTTATTCCACTTGTTTATACCTCAAACTAGGTGTTGTAATCTATAAGGAACCAAGCAAGGGTATTTTTAGGTGTGAAAGGGAGCAAAAAACGGAATTTGGACGATGTGGGACGAGTTAGCCTTGGTCGATGTGACAACCGGTGATTTACGACTCTTAATTACGTGATTAAAAGGTGATTAACGCGATAATAAATAGTGTTACAGCGCAAATTAACTTAATTAGGCCTTTGGAATGCCTAGGAACATTTATCGGACTTACAGTGCGCGTATGGTGATTGACGGGGAATCTGCTGAATACTACGTAACAACGAACTGATACCGTACAAAATACTGACAACGCCGACAAGCATGAATGTTACACGAATATTAATGTCTATGAAAAAAATTTTGTGAATTTATTGGGCTTCCGTGCGACACAAATGCAACATGAACTAAAAACGCGATAGCAGGAAACGCATCGGCAACAAAACGGAAGCGACGGAGACGCCCGTCACCTTCGAAACTTACATTTTACGCTATATTTAGCTCCATAATTAATTTTAGTGACTACATTCGAAACCGGATCGAAAAACGGATTAAGGATGGCAACGATACAATTTTTCGCGATTATTACCGTAATCGGCGAACGGGCATGCAAACAACGACTACCGATCGTATTTTTGTGTATTTTAATTTTTGACGTTAAACGGAGTTCAGGGTTTTGACAACGGGTCTCGTAGGAATTTCGGGCCACTTACACACGAGATGGGCTTGTGGGCCCTGGGCCCAAGCCCAAAACCCAGAAGCCTAAACCTACACATAGAGATTTTTGACTATCAAGATCCTATAAGATCCTATAAAATCCCTACAATCCTTCCAAAATCTATGCATAATCTTATAAAATCCCTATGTAATCTTTCCAAAATATTCACAAGATCATACAAGATCTCTTGAAAATCTTAACAAAATATTTACTAGATTTCTTTTATTGTTATATAAAAGACCCATACTCCCTCACCCTTTCATTTGTGCAGACAACCAAAAACACACACAACCTCACATTTACTCTCTCTCTCGATAGTTATACACACAGAAAACAATCAGACTTCATCCTCTCAAATTGAAGCTCACAACCGGCCACCGGCCTTCTTGTTTCTCCGACACACCACCCGCACAACCACCCTTCCCCCTTCCTCTCTCGGTTCCGGTGACCGGAGCCGGTTGCCGGTTCCCCTTTCTTCTCCGATCGAACATGACAGCAGCCCCCTCCCTCCTGCGAACAACAAAACGAAATGAACCACCACCACCACTGTTCGGTGGTGGTGCGGCGGTGCGACTCGGGAAGAGAGACAAGTGAGAAACGAGATAGAGAGAGGGTGTTGTATGAGAGAGAGAGACAGCGGAGGTGGAGGATAACGACGGAGAGCGGCGGAGCTCCGCCGCTGATGTTGATTACGGAGATGACAGTTCAGGGCGGCGGCGGAGGTGAGCAGCGGCGGCCGGCAGTGGCGGCGGTGCTATCTTCACGTCCGGCGGGTTACCGATGGACTCGGTTCAGGTTGGTTCACTCCATCTCTATTTTGGTTCAACTTTGTTACGGTTTCGGTTTGCTCAGTACATACTCTCGGTTGAGTTTCAGAAATGGTACGGGTTGACTCGGTCAACTCAGCTTACGTGTCAACTCAGTTAACAGATGGGTTCGGGTCAACAACCGGTCAACAGAGATGTTCGGGACAGATGCGGGTTCGGTTAGGCGGCTCGGGCAGACGGTTCGGTTAACTCAGTAAGCGAGTCAGCTCAGTCAGTGAGTGGACTCGGGACAGACGAGTCCACTCGGTTTGGTTTGGGTCAGTCGGTTCGAGTCAGATTAGGAAGCGTTCGGTCAACTCGATCAAACTCAGTCAACTCAGCGAGTTGACTCGGTTAGCTCGGCTTTTGACACAAGAAGATGGTATAGATTTTACGGCACAATACATTTCATTATTCTTATAATCTTATTTATTGAACGAGCTCGAACCGATACAAACTAGTGCTTAATTTACATTTTGTCGCTTTTACGAAAATTATACATATTGATATTGAGAATATTGTTGAGTTTGACAAAATATATCGACACGTGGTTGTCGGGGGCGTCCAAAAACAGAGGAAACTCTGCCCGTTTTTCGAGAAAATTCGCAAACACAAAAGGCGTTTTATTATCGGATTCAAATAATCTTTTACAAAGACGACAATTTGGATATTATTTCGATAATGCTTTTATAAAATAAAACATGAAATAATTTTTTCAATTCTTTTATTACTTTCGACAATCCGTTCAAGTATCAAACAATACGAAATCTTTTCGTAAACTTGAATATAGTTTATATGCTATTTCAAAATATCAAACGACACGACGAGTCGGAAATTTATTTACAACAAATAAATATAATTATTATATTTATTATAAACTTCGGAATTTCGACAACTCCTTTATAAAGTCAATATAATTATTTATATTGTTTCAAACGCCGAACACACATTCGTTAATAAAAATAAATATAGTTATATATTTATTTTCAAACACGACAATTCGACGATTCATTCATGAATATGAATTTTTATATTCACGTCAAACGCCTAAATGGTATAGACATACACTCTGATAAATATCATACGAGACGTATATATGATACGAATTGGTTATACGTTATTTTCATACAAACTTTTGTACATACACGTACGATTTCTCGAGACAACTAACGCGATTATATCAATATATTTATATACTTTTATATAAATATTCATATATTTTAAACCTCACGTGAACTAAGTCTTTTCGAGACTTCTTAAATACCGACGAATAAACGAATTACGCAAGCATAACTTCTTCGCTTCTTTCAAGTTAACAACTTACTGTCGAATCGTTCGGCTAACAATTCGGTAGAGCTCGGTGACACGTAGACTAGTTACCACTTTTATTTAGAAACTTATTAGATATTCCGTGCTAGGAATATTGTAGAATGCACGCTAGCGAGTCTCATTTTGGAAACGACATCACGGAGTCGTAATTAGCTAGCTTTGCACATGGAAATTCAGGTGAGTTCATAACCCCACTTATTACGGTTTTACATTTTTATGAATGTTTTTGGGGTGGAAAGACATGCACGTTTTTCAGAAACATACAAAGTTCTCGATAAACAAAGACTGCATACTTTTAGACAAAGCACGTTTTGCAAGAATATACAAAACTTTTAAACGAACGCAAAACTCGCATTCCTAAATCATATTACGAATGGATTTCGAGGAACTCAAATGATTTACGAAAGGTTTATACTAAACATACCGGTTTTTACAAAACAAATGCGTATTATCGAAAGGTGAATGATTTTCATGACTAGGGATGGGATCATCTGGTGATAATATTGAGGAAGGATCAGTTTTAGAGATTGAGGAAGGATCAGTCTTAGAGACTGAGGGAGGATCAGTCTTAGAGACTGGGGTAAAATACATGTACAATGATTACAGACACTTACAGACATTTTTATACATGGTATGGTTAGCTTAAGGAGGGTTTACTACTTAGATCATGTGAGTGGGTAGGCGCAACTTGAGGCCATTAATCCTCATTGTAGGACCGAGGGATAGTAGCGGTAGATCTATCTGGGTGTAGCGAGCCCAGCCCCAGGCCCAGCAGAACGGACCTCGGGGTGACTTTGTGCCCGACGCATAAATCCGCTAGGTTTGAGTCTTCCTACTTGCACTTCACACATACCATTGGCTTTGCAAACCATTGGTGATCTCTTTTTTTTCCTTATGGCTACATACCAGGGACATATATACTTACAAAACTACTTGTTCATACAAATTAAATACCATGTTTTATACAAAATTCAAAGCATAGGATTATGCGGGTATGGAGTCAAAGTCAGGGTGGGCATTGACGGTTATGCGAACATTACAAATACATGGTTTTTATGAACATAATGTGTTACAAACACAACGTTTCCATATAACTTGGCAAGAAAATGATTTTTAAATTCCTTTTCTCAATACTATTTCAAAAACCGGTTACTCTAAAGATTTATTTCAAATATTTCACAACTCAAAAGATTTATTTCAAATCTTTTACAAACAAACTATGAACTCGCTCAACTTTATGTTGATTTTTTTTCGCATGTTTCTTTCTCAGGTTGTTTTTCAAAGTCAAGGCACGGTTGGAATAGGAGAGCCATGTGGAGTCGAGTACTTAGTGGGCGTTCATTTTCTAAAAGACTTAGCTTATTTGCTTCCGCTGTGCAATGAAGATACCAGTCCAGTCACGCCAATGCTCTGATAATTTCGGGGTGTGACAGATTGGTATCAGAGCTGTAGGTTACATCGAATAGGGTTTTCTGTAAAGATACCTAGGCTCTAACCTCACTTTCCTCTGGGAACTTAGAATATTAAAACCTGAATACATACAGAACGCATAGTACTCGAATATGGTCTCCAACCGTTGCCGAAAAATAAACAGTCAAGATTTTGTTTTCAAACATACGCTAAAGTGGTGTTTTACCCACGATACACAAACAGTCGCATACAGTACACGAAACTCTGAGAGTTTAGGAAACATGCATGTAAGACCTTCGGAAACTTATGTTGAAGTTCATTAAAGGTCATCACGTAGGAACTGCAAATATTGACTCGGGCACACACTATTATCCATATTGTCTATGATATTTTAACTTCCCGAGCAGGCAGCCTACGCATAACGAAACGCTAGTGCACGACAATACAGGAAACTCAAACTTTACGTCAACGGGTGTCGAAGTACATCACATTCTATGCAGAACGTAACGCTAGTGCACAGGTATACGTGAAACTTAAGCTATACATCAACGGAGGTGGAAGTACGACACGTACGACTATCGAGGCGAGGCCTTTGAAAAGACACGATGGCGCAATCCAACTACGACGCTAGATTCCTGTCAGCAGGAGAACTATCGATCAGGAAGTGGCGGCTTGGCACGCGATCCTGCAACGACACGAGTCATGCTAGGAGAAGACGCATGCCTTCGTAATCCCCCTATCTTATTAACAATGAATACACTATGTTCGACATTCCATGGTAATGTCACCTAACAACCGGATATCACACGCAACCCCAGGTAAAATCCTCAAATTTCTTATTGAAATTTCGACTTTCACATTTACTGAGTAGATTTTCGTATCTCTACTCCTCTTAAGGGTCATTGTATCACGATCATTTCTTTTCAAGTTACATACATGGTTTTTCTTTGTGACCATGCCGAAAGTTTTCTTGTCGATACATATATTTATTGTCGGATTGCGCTAAAACCAAGTTCAATTGTTTGAACTTGTCCATTACACATATTCACTTCAGAGCATCATAAGATGTATTGGGAGCATCATATTCAAAATTCGTTTTGACAAGTTTTTCATTTATTCCGAGTCGAAATAAACTTGTTTGGCACTCGACTCCATTAAATTGTCTGTTGATTTCGACACCATGTGATGTTGATTTTCATTAGTTTGAAGCTTGCGCTAAACTCGTTTACGCATCTCATGCACGGATTTAATTAATTATTTATTTATTTGTTTTAAATCCGCTTTGAATTATTATATGAAAGCAGTCTTAACACAATCGTGTGTTAAGACAATGGTACACAAATTCATTTCATATTCCGGTGTACCTCATAACGGTTCTTTCAACATCGATCGAATGCTTTGCGACATTCATTGCTTCTTCACCTTCGATCGAAAACATTATTTCTTTGATGTTCATATTTCAATTGAAAATTCTATGATGTCATTTGAAACAAACTTTCGGATTCACCTTATTACGCTTTCATTTGACTTCAAACACGGTGGATTTGTTTGATCACCGCTATTATTGAATTATTTAAATCACTACGACCCTTGTAGTGTCAGTACAAACTTGTAGCTTGGGCTAATTATGATTGAGCGTTTTATGCAAAACACAGGTGATACTTGTTCGATCACCTCTATTATTAAATTGTTTCATTTATTGCGAGACCTTGTGGCGTCGGCATGACTTGCAGCTTGCGCTGATCACGATCGAACGTTTCATGCAAACTATTACATTTGAGATTGTTGATTCTAAGTTCATCCAGTGGATGTTATTGCTTCTAGAACTCATTTACACGTTGTAAACGTTCATATGGAATTCGATTGGTCGAAGTTCCTGTTCATTGTTGAATCCCTGTTAACTTAGTCACATTAGTGACTGTACCTATACGTCTCATTTCTGTTGACATCAATTACTGAGACACATTTCTTTTAAACCGTTGGGTTCTTATTGTTGAGGAATGTCATTAAATTCACCTGATTCGAATAAGTCTTGTTTCGATTACGCGGTCATTCACTTTGTTATTATTCGGACTTACCTGCGAACAACACAATTCTGAGAAGATAACATAGTCTAAATTTCGAGGACGAAATTTCTGTAACAGGGGGAGAATGTGACAACCGGTGATTTACGACTCTTAATTACGTGATTAAAAGGTGATTAACGCGATAATAAATAGTGTTACAACGTAAATTAACTTAATTAGGCCACTGGAATACCCAGGAACGTTTATCGGACTTTACAGTGCGCGTATGGTGATTGACGGGGAATCTGCTGAATACTACGTAACAACGAACTGATACCGTACAAAATACTGACAACGCCGACAAGCATGAATGTTACACGAATATTTTATGTCTATGAAATAAATTTTGTGAATTTATTGGGCTTCCGTGCGACCCAAATGCAACATGAACTAAAAACGCGATAGCAGGAAACACGCATCGGCAACAAAACGGAAGCGACGGAGACGCCCGTCACCTTCGAAACTTACAATTTATGCTATATCTAGCTCCGTAATTAATTTTAGTGACTACAGTCGAAACCGGATCGAAAAACGGATTAAGGATGGCAACGATACAATTTTTCACGATTGTTACCGTAATCGGCGAACGGGCATGCAAACAACGACTACCGATCGTATTTTTGTGTATTTTAATTTTTGACGTTAAACGGAGTTCAGGGTTTTTACAACGGGTCTCGTAGGAATTTCGGGCCACTTACACACGAGATGGGCTTGTGGGCCCTGGGCCCAAGCCCAAAACCCAGAAGCCTAAACCTACACATAGAGATTTTTGACTATCAAGATCCTATAAGATCCTATAAAATCCCTACAATCCTTCCAAAATCTATGCATAATCTTATAAAATCCCTATGTAATCTTTCCAAAATATTCACAAGATCATACAAGATCTCTTGAAAAGCTTAACAAAATATTTACTAGATTTCTTTTATTGTTATATAAAAGACCCATACTCCCTCACCCTTTCATTTGTGCAGACAACCAAAAACATACACAACCTCACATTTACTCTCTCTCTCGATAGTTATACAGACAGAAAACAATCAGACTTCATCCTCTCAAATTGAAGCTCACAACCGGCCACCGGCCTTCTTGTTTCTCCGACACACCACCCGCACAACCACCCTTCCCCCTTCCTCTCTCGGTTCCGGTGACCGGAGCCGGTTGCCGGTTCCCCTTTCTTCCCCGATCGCACATGACAGTAGCCCCCTCCCTCCTGCGAACAACAAAACGAAACGAACCACCACCACCACTGTTCGGTGGTGGTGCGGCGGTACGACTCGGGGAGAGAGACGAGAGAGAAACGAGATAGAGAGAGGGTGTTGTATGAGAGAGAGAGAGAGAGAGAGAGAGACAGCGGAGGTGCAGGATAACGACGGAGAGCGGCGGAGCTCCGCCGCTGATGTTGATTACGGAGATGACAGTTCAGGGCGGCGGCGGAGGTGAGCAGCGGCGGCCGGCAGTGGCGGCGGTGCTATCTTCACGTCCGGCGGGTTACCGATGGACTCGGTTCAGGTTGGTTCACTCCATCTCTATTTTGGTTCAACTTTGTTACGGTTTCGGTTTGCTCAGTTCATACTCTCGGTTCAGTTTCAGAAATGGTACGGGTTGACTCGGTCAACTCAGCTTACGTGTCAACTCAGTTAACAGATGGGTTCGGGTCAACAACCGGTCAACAGAGATGTTCGGGACAGATGCGGGTTCGGTCAGGCGGCTCGGCCAGACGGTTCGGTTAACTCAGTAAGCGAGTCAGCTCAGTCAGCGAGTGGACTCGGGACAGACGAGTCCACTCGGTTTGGTTTGGGTCAGTCGGTTCGAGTCAGATTAGGAAGTGTTCGGTCGACTCGGTCAAACTCAGTCAACTCAGCGAGTTGACTCGGTCAGCTCGGCTTTCGACACAAGAAGATGGTAAATATTTTACGGCACAATCTTATTTATTGAACGAGCTCGAACCGATACAAACTAGTGCTTAATTTACATTTTGTCGCTTTTACGAAAATTATACATATTGATATTGATATTGAGAATATTGTTGAGTTTGACAAAATATATCGACACGTGGTTGTCGGGGTCGTCCAAAAACAGAGGAAACTCTGCCCGTTTTTCGAGAAAATCCGCAAACACAAAAGGTGTTTTATTATCGGATTCAAATAATCTTTTACAAAGACGACAATTTGGATATTATTTCGATAATGCTTTTATAAAATAAAACATGAAATAATATTTTCAATTCTTTTATTACTTTCGACAATCCATTCAAGTATCAAACAATACGAAATCTTTTCGTAAACTTGAATATAGTTTATATGCTATTTCAAAATATCAAACGACACGACGAGTCGGAAATTTATTTACAACAAATAAATATAATTATTATATTTATTATAAACTTCCGAATTTCGACAACTCCTTTATAAAGTCAATATAATTATTTATATTGTTTCAAACGCCGAACACACATTCGTTTATAAAAATAAATATAGTTATATATTTATTTTCAAACACGACAATCCGACGATTCTTTCATGAATATGACTTTTTATATTCACGTCAAACGCCTAAATGGCATAGACATACACTCTGATAAATATCATACGAGACGTATATATGATACGAATTGGTTATACGTTATTTTCATACAAACGTTTGTACATACACGTACGATTTCTCGAGACAACTAACGCGATTATATCAATATATTTATATACTTTTATATAAATATTCATATATTTTAAACCTCACGAGAACTAAGTCTTTTCGAGACTTCTTAAATACCGACGAATAAACGAATTACGCAAGCATAACTTCTTCGCTTCTTTCAAGTTAACAACTTACTGTCGAATCGTTCGGCTAACGATTCGGTAGAGCTCGGTGACACGTAGACTAGTTACTGCTTTTATTTTGAAACTTATTAAATATTCCATGTTAGGAATATTGTAGAATGCACGCTAGCGAGTCTCATTTTGGAAACGACATCACGGAGTCGTAATTAGCTACCTTTGCACATGGAAATTCAGGTGAGTTTACCCTACTTATTACGGTTTTACATTTTTATGATTGTTTTCGGGGTGGAAAGACATGCACGTTTTTCAGAAACATACAAAGTTCTCGATAAACAAAGACTGCATACTTTTAGACAAAGCACGTTTTGCAAGAATATACAAAACTTTTAAACGAACGCAAAACTCGCATTCCTAAATCATATTACGAATGGATTTCGAGGAACTCAAATGATTTACGAAAGGTTTATACTAAACATACCGGTTTTTACAAAACAAATGCGTATTATCGAAAGGTGAATGATTTTCATGACTAGGGATGGGATCATCTGGTGATAATATTGAGGAAGGATCAGTTTTAGAGATTGAGGAAGGATCAGTCTTAGAGACTGAGGGAGGATCAGTCTTAGAGACTGGGGTAAAATACATGTACAATGATTACAGACACTTACATACATTTTTATACATGGTATGGTTAGCTTAAGGAGGGTTTACTACTTAGATCATGTGAGTGGGTAGGCGCAACTTGAGGCCATTAATCCTCATTGTAGGACAGAGGGACAGTAGCGGTAGATCTATCTGGGTGTAGCGAGCCCAGCCCCAGGCCCAGCAGAACGGACCTCGGGGTGACTTTGTGCCCGACGCATAAATCCGCTAGGTTTGAGTCTTCCTACTTGCACTTCACACATACCATTGGCTTTGCAAACCATTGGTGATCTCTTTTTTTTCCTTATTGCTACATACCAGGGACATATATACTTACAAAACTACTTGTTCATACAAATTAAATACCATGTTTTATACAAAATTCAAAGCATAGGATTATGCGGGTATGGAGTCAAAGTCAGGGTGGGCATTTACGGTTATGCGAACATTACAAATACAAGACTTTACAAATACATGGTTTTTATGAACATAATGTGTTACAAACACAACGTTTCCATATAACTTGGCAAGAAAATGATTTTTAAATTCGTTTTCTCAATACTATTTCAAAAACCGGTTACTCCAAAGATTTATTTCAAATCTTTCACAACTCAAAAGATTTATTTCAAATCTTTTACAAACAAACTATGAACTCGCTCAACTTTATGTTGGAATAGGAGAGCCATGTGGAGTCGAGTACTTAGTGGGCGTTCATTTTCTAAAAGACTTAGCTTATTTGCTTCCGCTGTGCAATGAAGATGCCAGTCCAGTCACGCCAATGCTCTGATAATTTCGGGGTGTGACAGTCGATTCTTTCATTATCAATCGTTGAGATATACATTTTATATCACGGTGTACCTCCTAACGATTCTTTCATTATCAATCGAATGCTTTGCGATACTTGTACTTTTTCACCTTCGATTGGAAACAGTGATTCTTTAATGCTTCATATCCAATTCAGAACTCTATGACATTGTGTGAATCAAATCTTCAGATTGTTTCAATACACTTCCATTTGATTTCAGACACGGTGAACTTGTTCAGACACCACTATATTTGAATTATGTCATTACGACACCGTGTGGTGTCATTACAAACTTGTAGCTTGTGCTAATCATGGTCAACCGTTTCACGCAAAACTATACATACTCTTTGACTTAACGCTTAAACATTCCTGATGCGACTGCAAATTACGACAAGTATACACCCTATTCGCTTGTATTTCATTCGGTGTATTTTCGAAATTCAAGAATGTCAACACACTAATCCTTACCATTCTTTCATTCGAAAGTTGACAGATCATTGGCATATTCAAGTTGTCGATTTTGAGTTCATATAGCAGGTGCTATGGTTGTAAACGTTCGATTGTATATTATGATCGATTGAAGTGAGAATCCACTGGTCAAAGCCCCTTGGTGACACCCTGTTAACTAAGTTACCCTAGATTATACCTCTATACATCCTACGTTCTTTAACATCAAATTCAGAGAGACACACCCTGTGACCAATAGGGTCTTAACATGGCAAGATACCCTTGGTTTCGCTTGATTCGGATTCGTTTTGATTTGGTTTTGTGGATATCTGCCTTAGTATTATTCATATACATACACGCATAATGTAACCCTAAGGAGTTAAGGTAGTATGAATTTCGAGGACGAAATTTTCTTAACAGGGGGAGAATGTGACAACTGTGAAATTTGCATGTTTCCGTACAATTATTAAATAATGATTGGTGCTTAACGACTGTGCTGAATTACAATTAAATACTTGTATTGCTTTCTGATTACTGCATCATACTTTCATGTGCATCACATATTACATAATGTCACCTCATTATCACATACAAACCTTCTTGACATACTTTATGCACAAAGCACAGTTAGCACAGTTAACAGATGAGACAGGAATATGCTGACGGGATTCAGCACATAGACAGACAGTATTTTGAGGCCCAGTATGAGCCAGAGACAAGGTATTACACTAGTATGGAGTGTAGGGAAGTGAGTATCATAAAACTGCGTCACTAGGTGATAGTTTGAGTGCCGGAAAGTGCCTAAAACTCACTAATAATGCAGAATTCTGCATTAATTATGAAAATTCAGCATTTTAACATGCTAGTAATGTGCAAAAATATGGCAGAATGGTCCTGTATGCTTTCCTAAGTGCTGAGAATTAAAAGTGTCACAAAAGGTTACATAAAAGACACTATACGGGATAACTTAGCACTTTAACGGAACGGTATCTAACCGACAACCGGGCATTACCCGGAACACTAAAATATTGTTAAAAACATTGTTTCACTTTTTCTGAGCTAGTCATGGTTCCCGAGCACTATAACATATTACGTAATTCAAATAATACATAAACACAAGACTTTCACCTAACACCCTCCACTAAACCACCTACTCATCATTTTAATTTACAATAACCCCCTCCCCCCCCCCCCCCCCACATACAAGTTCACGGCACCAAGCATGGCCCCACAATAAGATTTTCATAAATCTTCTAAATCCTTCCTAAATCCCTTCTTGGAATTTGCTAGATCTTAATTGGATATGGTTGTACTTGGGGGAGCACATGGACTAGTTGATAATGACACTAATTTGGTTATAAGAATCATCATTTAACATATTCACCAAACTCACTCTCTCCTCTTCTACAAAGTCTCGGCCGAACTACCCCCATTCACCACAATTGTTTTGTTGCAATCCAATTCATTCCAAGTGTATCTCAAGGTGTGTTAAGGTGATCAACGAGGCTCGGTGCTCACGGAACTTGAAGGACCTCACTCGTTTGCTTTTATCCTCCACATTTTCATCTTGTTTCTTCCCTAGCTTTAAGCTAGTTGTAAGACTTCTTTGATCCTTGTTTACTTCATGTTTTTAGTGGTTAAAGATTATATTATGATAAAATAAATAGAACAATAAAAGACTTGAATCTTGAATCATGAAACATAAGCTTAAATAAGATGAAACATGATGAAATAATGTTAAAATGTAGTTGTTTCGAATATGTTGATGATTACTTGATGATTACTAGTAATATGATGATTGATCATCATATGGAACTTGTTAAATTATGATTAAAAACATGAGTTAACAAGTTAGGAGGTGATTAGGGGTTTACATAAAATGATCACCTTCATATTTAAGACATGAACTTGATAACAAAGTGATTTCTTGAAATACAGTAAAACAAAATGAGTTGGTGATCATGTAGATCCGAGATTTACAAATGACTTTTTCTAAATAAACCAAGTTCAAAGGACGGATTTTGAAAGATCATGATTCTTACATATACTTACACTATTTTTGGAAATAAAATAAGTGTAAGGATGCTAGTAAACAAGTATATGATGTAAATAAATATTTTTGTAAAATGAGTTCACAAGTTGTAAACATCTAGAAATCCTGAGAATGAGATTTTAACAAAAGTAAATATACTTTGGGAAGTAACTAAGGCTACTAAATATATTACCAAGTTACTACATATTTTTGAGAAGAATCAAGTTCATGTCATTATGAAAAATATATAGTTTGCACTCGATAAGTGTAATATGGTTTAGAGATTTATTGTTGATTCTTTAAGTAACTTTCGAAAAGAAAATGATATGCTAAATAGCATGGACACCTCCGTTTTCAAAGGAAACTATGGCGAAATTTTCTAAAAATGTAAACACTTAGAAAATATTTTCTAGACAAGTGTTTACTAGTGTAAACTATGTTTTTCAAATATAAACCTCGCCATAATTTTTGTAACAAAAATACAAAGTATCGGAGGTTGGTTTTTGTAAATAAAATGGATAAATATATATTTAGAATATATATTTTATATTAAGACACTTGTGTGAATATTTGTTTACTTGGTGGAATAGTTATATTATTTTAGGGAAAATAATATAACTTACAAATTACCATGACATTTACAACTCCAAAATAATACAAAAAATCACAAGGAATATATATTTAAGTTACACACTGGATATAGTGAAACCGAACACAAAAATGTAACTTATGAAATATTCCGGAAAATACTCTTACATATATATTTTTGGTAAATATTGTTTTGGATATAAGAAGTGAAAATATATTATTTTTGGGAAAAATAAATATTTTGGAATACATTATTTTCTAAGTGGGACTTAAAAATATATTTCGGAACTACAATATACATGTATAAATACCCCCATCCTTGGGAAGGAAATACGGAAATTAAAATACTTGAGAAGTATTAATACCAAAGATATTGATCAAACAATTATTTCAAAACTAAATATAATTCAAAGTTAAAATAATTATTATTTTAACAAATAATTATAACTTGCAATAATATTCGGAGACATAAGAAACGCAACTCAATAACATTAAATTCTAAGCCAAGGCATGGCCCGTTCGTCTTATAGACATTAGCACGTTGTAGGTTGTCGTGTAGCTGAAAGAGTTTGAGTTGACGATACTGAAGACGCACTACTGTGAGTTCATGTCCCCCTTTTCTTTTAACTGTTTTCAGTTTTATACTTCGGGGGTGAAATACATGTTACAATTATTACAGACATTTTTATACATGGTATGGTTAGCTTAAGGAGGGTTTACTACTTAGATCATGTTAAAGGTGGGTATAACTCTTAAGGCCATTAATCCTCGTTGTAGGACCGAGGGACATGAGTGATAGATCTATTTGGGTGTAGCGAGCCCACACCCATGCGGACCAGGGTGGCCCATGTGGTGACTATGTCTTATTCCCGGAGACAAGTTTGCTAGGTTTGAGTACTTCCTGCACCGTTTCACACATACCAGTGGCTTTGCAACCCATTGGTGATCTCTTTTTTCTTATTGCTACATACCAGGGACATTCATACATACAAGACATGCTGTAAATGTTTATTCACATACACTTACACATGAACTCGCTCAACTTTTGTTGATTTTTCAAACTACATGTATTTCAAGAAACTAGTGGGTCTGGAAGGGTATGCATGTGTATCAAGCTGCGTTTGAATAAAAGATGTTATCCAGGGTTGTTGAGTTTAGAGGGTGTATTCCTTTCCTGGACGGAATGCATAATTCTAAACTCAGGTTTTATTTAAGTACTTTTGTGGTGTCTTTGTGAACTCCGTTAAACAAGTCATGGGTTGTAACTTAATTCGGTATTGATGTTTTCAAACAATGGTATTGTGGTAGTTTCTAAACTTTATTAATGGATAAACATCTCGTGTTTTTATCATATAGCATTGTTATGATTGTTGCTATGGTATTAAGAAGTTACAGCAAATAAACCACGCTTCCGCAAAAGTCAGGGTGTGACAGCTTTGTATCTGAGCCTCGATCATAGCGAACTAGGATTCTTTCTCGAGTCTAGACTATGATCATCACGGCTCTCACGAAAACATTTTCAAACATTTTTACATGGCATACACAAAACGTCCAGATCCAGGGAACAAACATTTTTACAAATAAAAGGCACAAATACACATTTCAAAAGGGTATGTTTATAATTCAGTATTAGAGCTTGAGGGAGTTTAGTCTTAGAGACTGGGGAAATTTGGTCTTAGAGACCAGGGAGTCAGTCTTAGAGACTGGGGAAATTTGATCTTAGAGACCAGGGAGTTAGTCTTAGAGAGTCTTAGAGACTGGGGGAAATTTGGTCTTAGAGACCAGGGAGTTAGTCTTAGAGACTGGGGGAAATTTGATCTTAGAGACTGGGGGAAAATTTGATCTTAGAGACTGGGGGAAAATTTGATCTTAGAGACTAGGGAGTTAGTCTTAGAGACTGGGGGGAAATTTGGTCTTAGAGACCAGGGAGTTAGTCTGAGAGACTGGGGATTCAGTCTAAGAGACTGGGGAGTTAGCCCGAGAGGCTGGGTAGTTCAGTCTGAGAGACTGGGTAGTCTGAGAGACTAGTTGAGGCAGTCTGAGAGACTGGGGAGTTAGCCTGAGAGGCTGGGTAGTTCAGTTTGAGAAACTGAGAGGTTTAGTCTGAGAGACTAAGTAGTTCAGTCTGAGAGGCTGGGTAGGATAGTCTTGGGAAGACTAGGATTGCATACATGCTTACATTGTTATTACCTACGTGCTTATTTGATGTTCATTGATATATGTGCATATGTGTGGTTGTGTTATTACAGACATTATGTCATCTTCTTCGGAGAGTGGCGCATCAGATACGATAGACCCGATAGCTATAGTCTCGGACGACGAGATTGCTTCAGACCCAGAGATATTATCTTATGACACTGATGACTTCCAGCCCTTCGCCTTACCGGACTTTGGATATGATTTACCTTTAGCTGATGGTATTCTTGACGGGGATCTACCCCTTGCTCAGATCCCTGCACCTATTCCTCTTGCTGCATTTCCTGTTGAGGATCTGCCACCTGATGATATGTCCGATGATGACGTCGATCTCTTCATCGAGGGTCCCCCTGAGGATGACCAGGATGGCGAGGCTCCGATTGACGATGATGTTGCTATTCCTTTGGATGAGGTTCCTGTTGTTTATGCCATTGTTGTTCCTGTCGAGGTTCCTGTTATGGAGGTTTTATCTGACCAGTCTGGTCACGATTCATCTGGTCCCAATTTGTTTGAGTCCGTGTCGTCTTCTACTCTTCATGCACTGGGATTACAGCGATATCCCATAGACACTGATTCCGACACTACTATGTCAGCAGCACCCGATTCGCCACATGATTTTGAGTCTGATCCTGAGTTTGATGATGAGATGGATCCTATCGTTCCGCAGCTGGGTTTTGGGTTCATCCCTGACTTCCCACACGATTTTGATCCCGATCACGAGGTAGAGTTTGTTCATGATGAATAGCCCTTGGAGGCACCTGTTGATCCTGTTATCGATCCTGAGCAGGAGGTCGATTTCATTCCTGCTGAGCAGCCCATTGATGCACCTATACTTCCTGATGATCAGCTCCTTGACATACCCATTGATCATGAGCCTGCTCTAGCTGACCCAGTGCCTGAGTTTGCACCAGAGCCTGTTCTTGCTCACGACCTTCCACCTGTGCATGACCCTATCCCTGTTGATGCACCAGTTATTGCGCCACCAGTTGTTGATGTTCCTGTTGTTGTCGCACCACTGCCCGACCCGACCCCTGTGTTTGTTGACCGTGCACCTTTTGCTACCCACGTTGATCCTATATATGCTCACACCCGTAATGGGTGGATTGAGGATGAGGACGATTATCCTCCTTTTGTTCGACCAGTCACTCCCCCTTTTGCACCTGTCCAGGAACCCGTTGATGTCCCACAGTTTTATCCGCATGTGTCAGACATTCACCGCATGGACTTAGCCATCACTTCTCTTCAAGACATTCCTCCTCCCCGTCCAGGGGAAGGACCTTCTACTCAGCAGCACGATCACATACCACCTATGACAGCAGCCTTTCCGTTTATGCCCCCATTTGCACCTGCTGCACACACTGCTTTTTCCTCTGCACCCACAGGCGAGCCATTCATGTGGTCTTCGCCCAACGTCATGCCTTTGTCAGATCCATACCATCCCTTTCATGTTGGGTATACGACGGATGATATACTTTTATCCTTGTAGTTACAGCAGGATATATTGAGTCAGAGAGTCACTGAGCTCGAGAGGATCCCGCGTCCTCTATCTTTCGCTGATCCATCACAGTCTGCTTTTCCACCTGCTCCACTATTTCCTTATCCGGATTTCCACATCCGATTTTTGACGATGGAGTAGCAGATTGCTTGTTTGTTGCGTATTATGCATGCACTCGAGGAGGATTTGGTGCATCTGCGCCGTTTGCTTTTCATTCCTCCACCTCCTCCTCCTACCCCATCAGCTTGAGGTTTTTGGTTTGATGCAGGTAGCATTACTTTTGATGAGAGTGCAGCTATTGAGCCTGATTGCACAACTTTTGAAGACCACATTTTGACCTTGACATTTGACTTTTAGTTGTTGTAGATTGTTAGGCGATTCAGACAAGGGTGATGTGACCCTTAGCCTCTTTTGATGTATGACACAATTGTGAAACTTGTAAACTGTACTGTGGTCTTGTTATATGATAGCTCAATCGCAACATTCTCATTACATGCCTTGTTGGATTACTTGTTTATGCTATAATTATGATGCAATGTGCTTACCTGCTTAATGAAAGCCTAATTGTAATGCTCTCGTTAAACATGCTACCAATATAATAGGAATGTGCTATGATTATGATATACGTGTTTGCTTGTTATACTCCCATTAGACATGATTCCATTTACTTGCTTATACCATGAGTATGATGTTGCTTGATGTGTTGACATGATGATTTAATACGTGCATATACATATGATCTCCAAACAACTATTTACATTCCTTGAACAGACGAGACCTAACTAACCTGAACTTCTTCCTAGAAGATGTCTCATCAAGAGATCATTCGACAGACCGAGGCAGAATGGCAAGCGCACGCCCCACGAGTCATAGCTCGGCACGAGGTTCTTCACTACAAACGCAGCGAAGGTACCTCAAGGAATGACCCACCTAACGGTAATGTTTAAGTCATCCAAGACACATTACAACACGTTTGGAAAATCCCCAATGTGCTTTGCTAATACATACTGTGATGCTGATTGCTTGGGTACAGGTTGTACCTACAAACAGTTTCTAGAATGCAAACCCCTGAACTACGGTGGCACTTGAGGTGCCATAGCTTTTGTTAAATGGGTTGAGAATGTGGATGCTATTGTATGAATGAGCGGTTATACGCTAGAGCAACAAGTCCCATAAGTTTCCGGATTGCTTCAAGATGAGGCTCTGTTATGGTGAAACCTTAGGGTTCGAGTAATGGGCGAGACTGCAGCATATGCGTTAACATGGAGTGAGCTGAAAGGAATAATGTGTAGCGAGTTTTGTTCTCAAATGGATACCCAGAAGCTGGAAAGTGAATTCCGGAGCCTGATGATGGAAGGTCCAAGGGTGGCGGAATATGTACGTACACTTCATGATTTAGCGCAAGTTGTTCCACACCTGGTGGAACCAGAGATTAAGAAAATAGAACAATGCATCTGGGAATTGGCACCTCAGATTCTAAGTTTGATAACAGCGACAACGTCTCCAACAACTTTTGATGCCAATATCTTGAGTTTGGCGCTCGCTAAGGAAGCCCTTAGACTGGAAAGACTCACAAACCCCGACAAGAAGAAGGAAACTCGGGAGGAGCCATCTGGAAGGAACAAAAGGGAGCTCATTGATTTCCAAGAAGGTGATCGGGCAAATAACAGAAACAAAACCAAAAAGAGAAAGAAGTACCTGGGTAAACTACCTAAGTGCGACGAATGTCAACGTCATCATACCGGGCCGTGTGGTAATGGAAAATGTGATAACTGTGGCAGAGTGGGACATTGCAAGGAGATGTGTTGGCACCGGAAGAAACGTGGAAATCAAGGTCAAGTTAATAGTGGGAAATACGAAGGAAACAACGACAACAGTAACTATCAGGGCGGAAATGGCGGAAATCAAGAACATAGACAAGGGTGTTTTAACTGTGGTAACGTGGGGCACTTTTGGAAAGATTGCCCAAAGGAGATTAACCAAGACCGTGAAGGAGCATCCAACATCGGAGCTTGTGAAGCATGCCAGGATCCAGATGTGGTTACTGGTACGTTCTCTATCAACCAAAAATTTTGCATCCGTGTTATTTGATATCAGTGCCGACCATAGCCTCGTATCTCATGAATTAAGAATATACTTGGTTTAGTAGAGGCTTAAGTTAGATGTCTCGCACTCGATAGAACTAGTTAATGAAAATCCTCGACCTGGTAACTGGGATGGACCAGTTGTCGAGAAATCGAATGGTGGTTGTGATCCGCACCCCGATGATGAGCGACGAAGTAAACGTGATTCATGAAGCAGGATACGCCTCTACAAATTACTAGTGCTTGGAGGCACGAAAATTTCGCACACAGAATTCGTTGCCTTCTCGGCTCACGTCGTAGATAAAGAAGCCGAAGGCTTGTCTGAACTACCACTCCAACGACAAGTCGAACTCCCAACAATTTGTTTCCCGACGTCGCGCTTATAGTCAAAGCACCTTAGCGACTTACACCTTCGGAAAGGCAAGGATTGACAGTGTAGCTTCAATAGATGATAGAGAAGGAAGCTAGCAGACCAAGTTCCCGTTCTGAGTAACCCCGGTTTCGCTCGTCAAGAGGAAGGACAATGATTTTCAAAGGAGCGTCAACTACCAGGAGCCGGACAAGCTAACCTACAAGAGTCGGTGACTCTTGATGAGGGTCGATGAATTATTTATTTAACTAACTATGAGGACCCAACTACTATTTTAAGACTGTTCGATAATTGAGTGTCATTATATGTGAATTCAAGAGGAAAGTATACTGGGGAATTGTGGGACAATAACCTGTTTTAAACCAGCACGAAAAGTTTGATTCCTGCACAGCAGTTTTACGCAAAATACGAAACTTTGAAAACCTAGGAAACCTGTACTTAGGACCTTTGTGAACCCATGTCAACACTCGTAAAAGTTGCTTAGGAACTACACCTGTTGACTCAAGTGAACCCCATTATCCTGACATTTATGCTATTTTAGTGAACCAAACAGACAATGCTCCAACTTATTTTGTTGAAATCTTCACTTTTACTTCTGGCAGGTAGATGTTTGCACCTCTACTCCCCTTAATGGTAGTTGCATCGCGTTAATTTTCTTCGCTGAGAGCGAACACACATTTGCTTCGATACTTAATCATTTCTTCATACTCATTGTTTCATTACTTGAAAACCTATATGTTACTCATGCACCATCTGCTACGCATGAGGTTTCGCTTCGAATAAACGCTTCACTGAGTCTCACATATTATTTTGCCAAAGCTAATTGTTGGTTTAACCTACGTTATTGAAATTGTTGGCCTCCTTGTTATCAAGTCAACACACTTTCTTTAGACTTCATTTCTTTCAAGTTACATTCATGGTTTATCTTTGTAACCATGCTGAGATACCCTCATTGAGATATACATTTATTGTCAGGCTACCAAGTTCAATTGCTTGAACTTATCCATTTCGCATGTTCAATCTAAAACGCCATATGATGTATTGAGAGCATCGTATTCATATTTTGCAAAAGGTCTTTTTGCTTCGAGTCGTAGTAAACTTGTTTGGTCTACGACTCTGCTAAATCGTTTGTTGGACTCGACACCTTGTGGTGATACTTTCACAAAACTAAAGCTTATGCTAATTTCGTTACGCACCTCATACACGGATTTAATTATTGACTTGTTCTAAATCCGTTTTGTTTATCACAATTAAAACAGTCTCAACACAGTTGGTGTTAAGATGATGGTACATAGATTCATTTTATATCACAGTGTACCTCCTAACGATTCTTTCATTATCAATCGAATGCTTTGTGATACTTGTACTTTTTCACCTTCGATTGGAAACAATGATTCTTTGATGCTTCATATCCAATTGAGAACTCTATGACATTGTGTGAATCAAATCTTCAGATTGTTTCAATACACATCCATTTGATTTCAGACTCGGTGAACTTGTTCAATCACCACTATATTTGAATTATGTCACTACGACACCGTGTGGTATCATTACGAACTTGTAGCTTGTGCTAATCATGGTCAACCATTTCACGTGAAACAATACATACTCTTTGACTTAACGCTTAAACATTCCTGATGCGACTGCAAATTACGACAAGGATACACCCTATTCGCTTGTATTTCATTCGGTGTATTTTTGAAATTCAAGAATGTCAACACACTAATCCTTACCATTCTTTCATTCGAAAGTTGACAGATCATTGGCATATTCAAGTTGTCGATTTTGAGTTCATATAGCAGGTGCTATGGTTGTAAACGTTCGATTGTATATTATGACTGATTGAATTGAGAATCTGTTGGTCAAAACCCCTTGGTGACACCCTCTTAACTAAGTTACCCTAGATTATACCTCTATACATCCTGCGTTCTTTAACATCAAATTCTGAGAGACACACCCTATGACCAATATGGTCTTAACATGGCAAGATACCCTTGGTTTCGCTTGATTCGGGTGAGTTTTGATTTGGTTTTGTGGATATCTGCCTTAGTATTATTCAAATACATACACGCATAATGTAACCCTAAGGAGTTAAGGTAGTATGAATTTCGAGGATGAAATTTTCTTAACAGGGGGAGAATGTGACAACTGTGAAATTTGCATGTTTCCGTACAATTATTAAATAATGATTGGTGCTTAACGACTGTGCTGAATTACAATTAAATGCTTGTATTGCTTTCTGATTACTGCATCATACTCTCATGTGCATCACATATTACATAATGTCACCTCATTATCACATACAAACCTTCTTGACAAACTTGATGCACAGAGCACAGTTAGCACAGTTAACAGATGAGACATGAATATGCTGAAGGGATTCAGCACATAGACAGACAGTATTTTGAGGCCCAGTATTAGCCAGAGACAAGGTACTACACTAGTATGGAGTGTAGGGAAGTGAGGACCATAAAACTGCGTTTCTAGGTGATAGTTTGAGTGTCGGAAAGTGCCTAAAACTCACTAATAATGCAGAATTCTGCATTAATTATCAAAATTCAGCATTTTAACATGCTAGTAATGTGCAAAAATATGGCAAAATGGTCATGTATGCTTTACTAAGTGCCGGGAATTAAAAGTGTCACAAAAGGTTACATAAAAGACACTATACGGGATAACTTAGCACTTTAACGGAACGGTATCTAACCGACATCCGGGCACTACCCGGAACACTAAAATATTGTTAAAAACATTGTTTCACTTTTTCTGAGCTAGTCATGGTTCCCTAGCACTATAACATATTACATAATTCAAATAATACATAAACACAAGACTTTCAACTAGCACCCCCAACTAAACCACCTACTCATCATTTTAATTTACAATACCCCCCCCCCCCCCCCCACATACAAGTTCACGGCACCAAGCATGGCCCCACAATAAGATTTTCATAAATCTTCTAAATCCTTCCAAAATCCCTTCTTGGAATTTGCTAGATCTTAATTGGATATGGTTGTACTTGGGGGAGCACATGGACTAGTGGATAATGACACTAATTTGGTTATAAGAATCATCACTTAACGTTTTCACCAAACTCACTCTCTCCTCTTCTACAAAGTCTCGGCCGAACTACCCCCACTCACCATAATTTTTTTTGTTGCAATCCAATTCCTTCCAAGTGTATCTCAAGGTGTGTTAAGGTGATCAACGAGGCTCGGTTCTCACGGAACTTGAAGGACCTCACTCGTTTGCTTTTATCCTCCACATTTTCATCTTGTTTCTTCCCTAGCTTTAAGCTAGTTGTAAGACTTCTTTGATCCTTGTTTACTTCATGTTTTTAGTGGTTAAAGATTATATTATGATGAAATAAATAGAACACTAAAAGAATTGAATCTTAAATCATGAAACATAAGCTTATATAAGATGAAACATGATGAAATAATGTTAAAATGTAGTTGTTTCGAATATGTTGATGATTACTTGATGATTACTAGTAATATGATGATTGATCATCATATGCAACTTGTTAAATTATGATTAAAAACATGAGTTAACAAGTTAGGAGGTGATTAGGGGTTTACATAAAATGATCACCTTCATATTTAAGACATGAACTTGATAACAAAGTGATTTCTTGAAATATAGAAAAACAAAATGAGTTGGTGATCATGTAGATCCGAGATTTACAAATGACTTTTCTAAATAAACCAAGTTCAAAGGACGGATTTTGAAAGATCATGATTCTTACATATACTTAGACTATTTTTGGAAATAAAATAAATGTAAAGATGCTAGTAAACGAGTATATGTTGTAAATAAATATTTTTGTAAAATGAGGTCACAAGTTGTAACCATCTAGAAATCCCGAGAATAGGATTTTAACAAAAGTAAATATACTTTGGGAAGTAACTAAGGCTACTAAATATATTACCAAGTTACTACATATTTTTTAGAAGAATCAAGTTCATGTCATTATGAAAAATATATAGTTTGCACTCGGTAAGTGTAATATGGTTTAGAGATTTATTGTTGATTGTTTAAATGACTTTCGAAAAGAAAAGGATATGCTAAATAGCAAGGACACCTCCGTTTTCAAAGGAAACTATGGCGAAATTTTCTAAAAATGTAAACATTTAGAAAATATTTTCTAGACAAGTGTTTAGTAGTGTAAACTATGTTTTTCAAATATAAATCTCGCCATAATTTTTGTAACAAAAATACAAAGTATCGGAGGTTGGTTTTTGTAAATAAAATGGATAAATATATATTTACAATATATATTTTATATTAAGACACTTGTTTGAATATTTGTTTACTTGGTGGAATAGTTATATTATTTTAGGGAAAAATAATATAACTTACAAATTACCATGACATTTACAACTCCAAAATAATACCAAAAATCACAAGTAAAAAATATTTAAGTTACACACTGGATATAGTGAAACCGAACGCAAAAGCGTAACTTATGAAATATTCCAGAAAATACTCTTACATATATATTTTTGGTAAATATTGTTTTGGATACAAGAAGTGAAAATATATTATTTTTGGGAAAAAATATATATTTTGGAATACATTATTTTGACAAATAAGTTATATATATTTTCTAAGTGGGACTTAAAAATATATTTCGGAACTACAATATACATGTATAAATACCCTCATCCTTGGGAAGGAAATACGGAAATTAAAATACTTGAGAAGTATTAATACCAAAGATATTGATTAAACAATTATTTCAAAACTAAATAAAATTCAAAGTTAAAATAATTATTATTTTACAAATAATTATGTTGATACATGATGTCTAAAGTCTACGTCATAAGTCTAGGGTCTAAAAGTGTCAAGTATGTTAAGTGTAGGGGTCTGAATGTAAGTTTAATTTAGTTTTGATAGGGTTTCGCTTCAGGGTATGAGATGTAAGCCTCAAGCGAAATCAAGTGATGAGATTTCGCTTGAGACATATTGAAGCGAAATCCTAATGTCTATAAATAGGCATGTTGTGTTCTCAGTTGGTACGCATTCCGAGAAGTTGTAACGAAGTGCTGCCAGTTTTTCAAGTCAATATATAACAGAGAACAAGTGTTAAAAGTGAATCTATTCTGTTTTCTACTTTCTTCTGTCTGATTCTAAGCTGTTTAGATGTTTCCGCCATCTAAATAGTGTAAACACATTCAAATTGACTCATTTGATCGGTCAAATCGATCCTACAATTGGTATCAGAGCCAGTTATGAGTGTGTTTGCTTGAATCAGTTGGTTTTTACTCACAAAAACTGATTTCTGGACGAAAACACGGACAAAATGGACTGAGTTTGTCACAGTGTGTGTAAAAGTGTGTTTTAACAAAGCCTTGAGAAATTCAGATTAAAACTCGGACTAAAATTGACAAAAATGACTTGAAAACCAGATTTCGCTTGAGCGGGCAGACTAATTGTTTGTATTTTTGAAGCGAAAACGAGGATTTCGCTTGAAATATTCTGTTTGCTTGAAGCGAAATCGTATATTTCGCTTGAGGAGTCTGTGGTTAGCTGAAAATTTTGGTTTGAAGCGAAACCATAGATTTCGCTTGAGATCTTGCTGTTTGAAGCGAAATCATATTGTGTTTGATTTGTAAGTTTTCGCTTGAAATCTTCTGTGATTTCGCTTGAAGTTTGAGTGATTTCGCTTGAGATTTCTGATAGTCCATAGTGTTCGTGAACTTGTTCGATAATCTGATTCTGTGAAAAGTGTGTGTAAAAATTTTAAAACTACTCGGTAAATTTCTAAAAATGGAAAACCAAGAGTTTTATAACTTCTTCTCGGGAAGTGGTATGGTAGCAGGACAAACTTCGGGTAGTGTTATACAAAACGTCAACATGGAGAACGAATTGGGAACAATGCAAAAGCCTCCTAAACTCATGAACATCGACGAATATTCGAGTTGGGCAGGAAGATTTAAAACGTGGGTTCAAGCTAATCATTTTGAAAGTTGGTTAAAGATTGTGGATAAATATGTATATCCTGTTAATGCTATGGGTCATCCGAAAGGGATTGGAGGTTTGAATCAAACGGAACAAGCTGACTTTAAGGCTGAAAAGAAAATGATGAGCATCCTTCAACAAGCAATTAAAGAAGACATCTTAGTACTATTACATCACGAAAACAATTCAAAATCTCTTTGGGATAAATTGTTGTTAAAGTTTGAAGGAAGTGGAGAAATGATGAAAAGCAAGAAGGCATTGATAAACAAGCAGTTTGACATTTTCACGGGAATGAAAGGAGAGACCACAAAGCAATTGATTGAACGATACTGTCATTTGGTTTTGGAGATGGGTAGATTGAAGATAACCAAGACAAATGAAGAGTGGATCGACAAATTAGCAGACGCGTTACCTTATGATGAATGGGGAACGTACCTGATGGTGTTGAAGAGCAATACAAATTTTGCTGACGTAACTTTGAGTGATTTCATTGAGAAAATTGAGGCACATGAATTGGAACTATCAAAGATCAAACAAATGAATTCAGCAAATGTGCAGCAAGACATATCTTTGTATTACAAAGGAAGTATTCCTGTTGCAACAAATCAAAGTCCAAAGATACAGACGGGTTTTAGTGCTGATGTAAATTTGGGTGGTTCTACAAACACTCCACAATCAAACAAGCCTTCACCATTTGTGAACTATGATCCAAATTTTAAAGTTCAAGAGCAGTCTTCACCTCAAAGCTCTACAAGTTCAAATAATCAGACTTATGTTTCTGGGGTGCAGTGCAACATCGCGGTGAATATTAAGAATGGAAATGAAATTACTGAAACTGCCGCGAGACAACACATTGCGGTACTTGCTTCCGTTTTAGAGGCTTATGAAGGCTTAGTGGCGGGTAGGATTGGTAATCCTGATATGACCAAAGAGGATTATGACCAGATTGACCCGGAGGAACTTGAACTGATTGATATAAAATGGGGCATGGCAAGTTTGGTTAGAAGAGCACAACGGTTTATGGAGATTACAGGCCGAAACAGTTTATCAGGCCCTGATCAGAAGTTAGGGTTCGACAAATCAAAAGTTACTTGCTTCAAGTGTAAAGAACGTGGTCATTTTAAGAGAGAATGTCCGAATCGTGAAGTAAACAATCATCAAAACCCGTTCACCAACGACTACTACAAGCAAGCAATCTATCATCGATCAAATCAACAGCCTACTGTTCAAAGACCACAAATTGAGAATAAACCAGAAAAGGCGATGATTGTAAATCAAGATGATGAGAAGGTAGCTGCAGGTTTTAGCTGGGATAAATATATTCCAAGTAATGATGAACAAGCAATGATGGCTGAAGTTGTTGAAATTTCAGAGACAGTATCTGAACCGAAAACAGTTACTGAAGATGTTTCTATAGTTGCTGAAGAAGTTTCTGATGAAAAAGCAGACAATTTTGAAGAAATGGCTGCTGAAATTCATCATTCTCAATCTGAGAAGGAGGTATTAACTAGTTCTTTGAAATCTATCATGCCGCCTAAAATTTTTGAATCTTTTGCAGGTTTCTTTGAAGAACCGACGACTGGATTGTGTCCAAGATATGAGGAGAAGAAAGAATTTGTTGAAGAAATGATAGATGTGACAAAGGAAATGACCGTAGACACTTTGAAAGAAATTGCTGACAAAGCTCTCATGGCAAAACTGAGAGAGGTAGACTCAGAATCTGAGGAGTCTAAGTCTGTTAGTAGTGAGTCTGTCAAACGAGAGGAATCTGGAGTTCAGGGAAACGAATCAGTCAAACTGTCTGAGTCAGAGTCTGAGAATGTCGGTAAACAAGATGTGAAAAATGTTTGTCATGAACAGGTTGTTGAAAAAGTTGTTTCAATTCCTGAAACACCATGCCAGAAGTGTTTACAACCTTGCATGGAGTGTCTTGAGAAAGACACTAAGTATCAGGAAATGAAACATCATGTAGACATGCTAAAATTTGATCTGAGCGAAGTAAAAGAAGCATATGACAAATTGGCTAAATCTATCAAAATGATTCAGGATGAAAGTCTTGAAAATGACAAAGCCACGAAATTGCTAAAATCAACTGTTTTAGAAAAACAAATGGAAGTCAATTTTCATTTGGACACCATTGCTTCATTAAAAAGGGAATTGGAGTTAACAAAAATTGAAAATGATAGAATTGATAAGAAGTTGATGAGTTATATAGCATCTTCATATGTGATTGAACAGATTGTCCCAAAACAACCTGATGAAACACCAGTCTTTAACAGTGTTCCACCCCCAATGTGGAATCATTACACACAGAAATATCCAGATGGGGTGGAAGCTGCTTTGAATCTCAAATTGAGAACAATTGAGGATGATTTGCCTGAAAGCATCGATGTTACATTCTCTACATCCGACACCGACAACGAATCACAGGTTATCAAAACTGTTGTCGATCAGGTGTTAGATGAAGAGATTGATAACTCTGAGAATTCACAATCTGAGAAAAGTGTTACAGATTCTGAAGATGAAATTAATTTCTTGGAACGGTTTATACCGAAATCGGACAAGAGTGCGAATGATGATTCGATTATGGTAGTATATACTATGATTGGAACAGACAAACTTTATTCCGATTTCGAGTATCCTCTTCAGAATGTGAAAATTGAGAATGTTGAGAAAGTTTTTAGGTTGGTTGAAATGAACATTGATGAGGTTAATAACAAAGAATTCTTTTCAAAAACTAAAAAATCATTTTTTACAACACGTGTCCACAACTTTGAGAAAAAGGAATGGGAAGGTAATGGTTACAAGAAAAATGGTAACAACTTTAAAAACAAAGGAATTGGTTTTGAGAAAAAGTTGGCTAAGAAGGTTGTCAAGCCAAAAGACAAAATGAATGAAATTCACATCATGTTGCTCGGAATTGATAGTAGTACAGGACTGTGTGATCAATTTGATCATTTGTTTGAAAATTTTTTGGATGTTTGAACAGTGTCGCTTCAAAGGGTTGTCAGTGTCGCTTCAGGAAAAGCATTTTGGGACTATTTCGCTTGAACAGTGTGTTGTTGTTTGTTGTTTATTCAAGCGAAATGTTCAATTACCATCTCACTTGAACAGATCTTATGTGCTCAGATGGATTTTAAGCGAAATCATGGATATCGCTTGAAATGATGAGTAAATTTGAAATTTTATAAAAAATTGTCTAATGTGTTTGAATTTTTGTGGTATTTGATGTGCAGCCTTCAAATATTCTTTTCAAAGCTCTTCACAACTCTTGTTGTGATCTTGATGTGACAAGGAGTTCAAAGTTGTCTGAGTTCTCTAGCATTCTGGAATTCATGAGAAGATTGCCAATTCAAAAAGCTTTAACAGATAGAAGAATGGTGTATAAGTCACACATCAAACGCTTTTGGAAGCATGTTGTATATGATGAGAAAAACAAAGTAATTACTTCGCTTGTTAAGGTTGCTGATGAAAAGAAACAAATTCTGATAACGGAGGCATATGTTCGTGAGATTCTAGATTTTCCTGATTCTGAAAAGTCACCAACAGCATTTCCTGAAAGGATGGTGAAAGGATGTTTACTTAGAATGGGATACATTGGAGATGTGAAAGCTGCTAATGTTTTGAAATCAAAGTTTACAAAGCCGTTCAAATTCTTTATTCATTCAGTGTTGATTGCTCTAAGTCATCAAAAGGGTAGTTACGATGCTATGCGTGATTATCACATGAACATGGTAGTTGCTCTTGTTTTGAACAAGAAGTACAATTTCTCACATATTGTATTTCATTATCTTGTGGAAGAAGTGACATCAAAAAGAAAAAGCTGGATATATCCAAGATTCATTCAAATGATGATTGATCATGCTTATCCAGGAATTATTCGAGATATGGAGAATGACTTGTTGGTTCTGGCTCATATGAACAATGATTCTATTGCTCAATTAGCAAGATATCATACAAATCATCCTGAACCAGAGAAGGAAGTTGCATTTTTTGGTTTCATAAGCAATCCAGATTATCAAGATCCTGATCCAGTTAATCATGAACACTGGAGGAATGAAGATGAAAGAACTGAAACTGGTTATGCTGATGAGTTGGAGAAGTTGAAAAAGTTTAAACCTTCAAGAAGTGTGTGGTTTGTAAAAGAACAAAAGAAGAGGAGTAAGAAAGCAACTCCTAAAGTGCAAGCTGAAGAAGGTTCGTCTTCACAACCAAAGAAGCGTCGTAAGAAGGTTGCTAAAACGCTATTGGTTGATGAACCTGAAGATGAAGTAGCAGTTGAAGATGTAGCAGAAACTAATGTTGAAACTGAAGCTGAAATTAACATTGAAGCTGAAACAGAAATTGAAACAAATGTTGAAGGAGATATTCGTTTTTCTCCAAGATCTACAGAGTTTTTGAAAGGGATTTCTGAATCTGTTCCTGAACAAAGTAAAGCTGCTGACAATGTAGTGATTGAAGATGTTGATGAAAGTTCTTCTAGTTCTTCTGATGAAATCATTGATGAAGTTGCACGTCAAAGAAGAATTAAAGAAGCAACTGAAAAAGAAAAGTTGTTAAAAAAGAGAAAGAGACTAGAAAAAGATGATGATGTTTATGAACCTTCACCGGAACATGTATCTGAATCTCAAACTCCGGATAGTGGTAAAAAGAAGAGAGGAGCTCGAAAGAAAGTTGCTCAGAAGAAGACTCAAGTTGTTAGTCCAACAATCAAGATTCCAAAAATCGTCTTGAAGAAGAAAACAACTAAAGGAACCAGTCAATCTATACCATCATCTGAACCTATTCCACCTCATTCACCATCACATCAAATTTCACCACCACATCTCTCACCACCACATGAACCTATTTCTACTCCACAAGTTAATATCCAAACACCACCTTCTTCACAACCTATCCTTCAAACTACACCTGGTTCTTCTAGTTACAAAACTTTTCCTGGAATTCCTGAAAATGTTTCTCTTGATGATATTGGAAATATTACTTTTGCAACAGATGAGCAAATTATACATGTTGAAAAGAGAATTGAGGTTTTAGCTGATGAAAACAAGAAGTTAGTAGCTGAGTGTAAAAAGATGGAGAATCGTGAGAAAATTCGTGATTTGAGATTAAAGGCAACTGAAGCTGAAAACAAGTCTTTGCTGAAGAAATTGGAATCTAATGAAGCAGAGATGGATATTATGAAAGTTCAGATTGCAGAATTGCTGGAAGAAAAGAAGAATAGGGATGAACATCTCAAGTACTATGAGTTGAAAAATCAAGAGTTGGAGGAAATGAAAGCACGAAATGAACATGAAAGCAAAATGATGAAGAAAGTGTTGGAAAAGTTGGTGGGTACATCTCTAGAGTTGAAATACAATGAATGTGTTCGTGATGAAGAGAAAGCTAAGAAACAGGCTGAAATTGATAAGCAAATGAAGGATAAAGGAAAGGGTCCTGAAATTGAAGAAAAAGCTATTATTCCAGTTGATGTTTCTGAAGATATCATTCTGAATGTTCGTCCTCTTACAGCAGTTTCTGGTATTTTTGATGCTGATGTTGAAATTGATGATCTTCTTACTGGAGAGAATGAAGAGGATGATGATGAAGATGAAGAAGAAGATGCAGATGATGATGTGATTTCTGCAAGTAGTAGTGATGATGATGATGGAGATGATGATCAAGATCAAGGTGCTTCTGGTCTGAAAATTTCTGAGAAAACAACTGAAGAAGCAATTGATGATTTATTACAAGATGATGCAAATGTTGAACATGATAGTGCACCAAGTGAGGGGGAGCGTGGTGATGATCAAAATGTTGATCAAACTGAAAAGTTGATTCTTAGATTGGATACATATCGGGAAGAAGGAGAGCATTTTCATAACTATTCGCTGGAAATCATAAAAGAAATGACTCGAAGAGATCATCCAGAGTTCAAGTTTGATTTCGAAGAAGAAATGAATTCTGATTTAGAAAGAGAGCTGAATGAGTTTGATGCTGATCATTATGATGATTATGAATATCGATATGTTGAAGATGCTGATCTGTATGATAGAGTAGAAGTTGAAGACTGGGAAGATGATGAAAGTGTACATGAAGATACTTCTCAGTTGCCTACACTGATGGAATTTTTCTCTGAAGAAAATCGTGATGAGTTGAGGAGAAAAGTTGCTGAAGTTATTAAAAACTTTAATCCTGATGGTACAAAGAAAGATCTGGATAAAGAAGAGAAAAAGAAATGGTTCAAAGTTGATCATGGCAGAAAGTTCAAAAGACCATTGAAGTTTTATCAAAGGGATCGAAGTATTTCTTTGGGAGATATTATTAGTTGGGGTTTTCTACCACACGTGAATGCTTATGCAGTCAGAAGAGAATGTGGTGTTCAGTATTTCGAAAAGTTATATGATCTTATGTCACTCCCATGGTGGGATGTTGAGGAGTTATCACAGGTTAAAGCTTTGGAATATCCTGTGAGGAAGAATGACATACAAATGTGGGGGTTTATCAGATTTCAATCATTTAAGGGATTCAGATTCTGGAAACCTCATCGTCCAAAGATTATTCCAAGAGTTAATCCTGATACTGGTGCTGTAGAAAGGATTCTTAATATTAAGAAGCCAAAGACAATGAAGATTATACCAATACCTCCAATGGAACAAGAATTCTATAAAGGATTTATACACTGGGTATATAGTTGTCTGTCTACTGAAGCAGTGATCACGTATCGAGCAGGAGGTGAACTTAGAGAAGTTCGTGTGTTTGATCCAATGTGGCTTGTTAATTGCTCGGCAAAAGATATAGAATGCTTGTTCATCAACAAGATTCATCATTCGCCAAAAGATAGAGATCAAGCAATGCAGTTTCAGAGAGTTGTGAATGTGTGTTTTCAAAAGAATATCAATTCTGGAACTAAATGGAAGTCAACTTGGTGGGCTTTGGAAGAGAAAGTCAAAAGGAAAGCTGAAAAGGAACGTAAAGCTCGAGAAGAAAAAGATAGATATCTTCGGGAGACATTTGCTCAAAGGCAAGCTGCTGAAGAAAAGAAAAGAGCTGATGATAATGAAAAGCTTAGGAAGATGTTGTCAAGGAAACCTAAGCCTAGAGAAGAAAAGTTCAAGTCCATGTGAAGACCTAGACTGAAGACTCCGGCTTTATCCAAGGGGGAGTTTGTTGATACATGATGTCTAAAGTCTACGTCATAAGTCTAGGGTCTAAAAGTGTCAAGTATGTTAAGTGTAGGGGTCTGAATGTAAGTTTAATTTAGTTTTGATAGGGTTTCGCTTCAGGGTATGAGATGTAAGCCTCAAGCGAAATCAAGTGATGAGATTTCGCTTGAGACATATTGAAGCGAAATCCTAATGTCTATAAATAGGCATGTTGTGTTCTCAGTTGGTACGCATTCCGAGAAGTTGTAACGAAGTGCTGCCAGTTTTTCAAGTCAATATATAACAGAGAACAAGTGTTAAAAGTGAATCTATTCTGTTTTCTACTTTCTTCTGTCTGATTCTAAGCTGTTTAGATGTTTGCGCCATCTAAATAGTGTAAACACATTCAAATTGACTCATTTGATCGGTCAAATCGATCCTACAAATTATAACTTGGAATAATATTCGGAGACATAAGAAACGCAACTCAAAAACATTAAATTCTAAGCCAAGGCACGGCCCGTTCATCTAATAGACATTAGCACGTTGTAGGTTGTCGTGTAGCTGACAGAGTTTGAGTTGACGATACTGAAAATGCACTACTGTGAGTTCATGTCCCCCTTTTCTTTTAACTGTTTTCAGTTTTATACTTCGGGGGTGAAATACATGTTACAATTATTACAGACATTTTTATACATGGTATGGTTAGCTTAAGGAGGGTTTACTACCTAGATCATGTGAAAGGTGGGTATAACACTTAAGGCCATTAATCCTCGTTGTAGGACCGAGGGACATGAGTGATAGATCTGTTTGGGTGTAGCGAGCCCACACCCATGCGGACCAGGGTGGCCATGTGGGTTTGCAACCCATTGGTGATCTCTTTTTCCTTATTGCTACATACCAGGGACATTCATACATACAAGACATACTTTAAAGGTTTATTCACATACACTTACACATGAACTCGCTCAACTTTTGTTGATTTTTCAAACTACATGTATTTCAGGAAACTAGTGGATCTGGAAGGGTATGTGTCACACCCCAACCGATGGCGGAATCATCGGGGCATGGCACTGAGCGAAACAGATTGTCCAGAAATTTCCATAACATTTATCATTACTATTCAATTTAAATAATATGTCCCATACCGTATCTCAAACAGTAAAATAATTATTACAGACAAAAATCCAGGCAAATATTATGTTCCGACAACTCAGATTTAAATAATCAGCAATTGTTTATCTGCTTCTAGAGACCCTTAGTTTGACTACTACAGACAACTATTTGTTGGGCTCTAAAGCTTTATTCTAGCTTCAACTTCCTATCATGTGTGCGTCCTAAGCACCTGTCACATACGTTAAAATAAAGTCAATACATATAATGTAAAGGTGAGCATACAAGTTTGATAATAGCATATAGAGTTCGAATTCGTTTACGCATAACCAGCACGTACACATAGTGAAATGAAACACGTTAGTTATCGACATAGATCCATCGATACCAGTGACTGCGGGTTGACTGCCCGAGGCAGTTCGCAATACATGATTACCACCGTAATCCATGCAAGTAATGGTCCTTAACAACCCCCGTGTGAACGGGTGCTGAGTCCAAACTATAGTACTATCGTTGCTAAGGCAGGTAGACAGCATTCCATGTGTAAACATAACAAACAAGCATTCATAAGCCACGTATATCATGCATTAACGGTTAGCGTTCAAATAGTATTGGGTAGTGTGTTTGATGTGATTTGAATAGTTGTAACGTTTGTAACACCCAAAAGTGCTTAAAGCAAAAAGGGATCGAGTATACTCACAACGGTTGATGGATTGAAGGGAGCGCTTAGCGAGTAAAGTTAGCCTGAATGGATTGATAGCATAACGATAAGTGACGTTTTACGCGTCAAATGGTGCAAAGTGTAAATGGGTCGAGCAGCTGGTCGATCGGTCGGCAGTCCAATCAGAATGCTGACAGTTCGGTTGACAGTCCGCTCGGAACGCTGTCCGGTCGGTCGGTAAGCCTATCGGATGGCTGTTCGAGTGGATTGTTTCTTCCTTTGAGAAGGATGTGTTTGTGTATGATGGCTTGACTTTTGAATTTTTCGTTGTAGTATTTGAAAACATTGAAGTACCTTTGCCCTTCAGGTCGGTCGATCGGACGGCTGTTCGATCGGCCGACAACCCGATCGATTAGGTATTTTGATAAGTTGAAGTGATTTGCTTTGGATCGGACAGGTGTTCGCTCGGACAGGTTGCTGACCAATCGGTTTGCAAGTCAACAATGGTCAACAATTTTTAATGAAATGCAAAGTATGGTGCAGTGGATCGGTTAGCTGGTCGATCGAACACTAATGCTATTCGATCGGACAACATGCATAAATAATCGTGACGAGTTCTCAGCAGGGTGTCACCTGATCGGACGGCTGGTCGATCGGGTGGCACTCCTAGTGCATTGAACATGTTGAAAATCAATAAAGTGTTGAAGTATGGTATCTCATGATCCGAAGAGTAATCCGATCGGACAGTAGTTCAATCGAACAACAGTTCGTTCAATACTAGTCTTCAAAATAATTTGATTGTGTGGGACCATGTGTTAGCCGATCGGCTGGCCAGTCGGTCGGCTGACTGTCCGATCGGTCAGCATCCTGACCTGATCAGCCTATCGTCTAACACTTGGTTGTTCTGATCGTTTGTCATTTTATTGAGATATCTTGATAACGAGTCGAACCATAGACCCCTCGTCCTTACTTGGTTCCCTGGGTCGAACATGAATCACCCAATTCCGGCTAGTGAGTTGTTTAGAACGGAGTTTAGTGTTTAACCCGAGAGCGGTTAACCTCGTGGTTAGAATCCGGATCTTGAGCCATGAAACCACCGGGGTGATTTGTAAACCTGCACAGGCTCCGTTTCTATCGGTTTGAAAGCATTGAGTGAAAAAGAGTTGAAAGAAAGTTGGAAAATTCGTCTTTCAATCCTTTTCACCATGTATATGTTTAGATCTGTGAAAGATCTTTGTTTGTTTATGTGGAAATCGGCTAGATCCAAGTTATTCTTGGTGGATTGAGGCCAAATCATGAAGTTCTTCAAGAACCCATGATGACATCATCCTAGAACACTTGAATCTTGATGATTTCACGGTTAAAAGTTAAGATTTGAAAGATAGAAAGGTGTAGGAGTGCGTGTAGTTCAAGAAAGTATAAGATTTAGGACAAAATCTTACCGGAATCGAGAGAAATCTGAGAAAAGGTGAGCTGAGCATGCTGGTCGAACAGAGGTTTCCAAAAGTGGAAAGAATGACAATGAGAGGGGTATTTATAGGATGCCAAAAGGGGAAAGTGCTGGCCGATCGGCCAGGCAGCTCGAACGGACAGCCTGTCCGATCAGACAGCAGTTCGATCGGCTGGCTGTTCGATCGGCTGGTAGCCTGATCGATCAGTCTGCACGTTTCGTGTATTCGGCGCGACGATTTTGGATATTTCGATTTCGGTTGCGAGCGGTGCAATACGATAGAGTTTCCTAGTCAAATTACTTTTAATCCCAATCACTCATATCTTGCACTGTCTCTTCTCCACTAATTATCATAGTTCGGTTTCGATTGAGTTCGATTGCGTTTCGAGTTTCGCTTGCGTTTCGATTGATTTCCACACATAACATAAATAAACATGCACAAGTAACACATAAGGCACACACACACGTATAACAATAATTAAAATATGTAGCTCGAGTTGCGATTCGATTCGATGTCGATTTGATTAGCAGCATAGTTTGATTATCGTTTAGTTAACTTTATCGCATTGTTACTTCCTACAGTTCACAGTCGTAAGTCGGTTAGAAGGCGATTGAAATACGTCGATTATTGTAATTATTGACACTTACTCCACATAATACAGCTAAATTAAACACATAAAAGAAATTCACTATAAGTCAAGTTGCGCGAAAAACGGTCGTTGACTTTGACCTTGACTTTTACTTTGACTTCCCTGAAAACACGGGGTGTTACAGCCTCCCCTTGTTTAAGGAATTTCGTCCCGAAATTAAGCTGGAAGTCGTACCACACCGTGAATCACGTTTGAGAACTTTCTCTTTCTAGTCTTTCTCTTTAAATAACTGCGGGTACTTCGCCTTCATGTCGCTTTCGAGTTCCCAAGTGAACTCTGCGCCTCGTTTTCCTTCCCATCGGAATGCGAGAGCGTCTGAGTTGCTTGGTTTGGCGATCCATGATTTCGACGGGCTTCTCCACGAAGTGTAATGTTTCGTTTACTTGTAAGTCATCGAGAGAAACGTGTAAGTCGTGGTCGGCTTGGCACTTTCGGAGGTTTGACACGTGGAAAGTCGGGTGGATGTTACTAAGTTCCTCCGGTAGTTCGAGTCTGTAGGTGACTTTTCCGATCCTTTCCAGAATCTTAAAAGGTCCAACATATCGAGGCGCGAGCTTTCCTTTCTTGCCGAATCGGACCACATCCTTCCAAGGTGATACCTTTAGGAGTACGTAGTCACCAACATCAAATTCAAGGGGCTTGCGTCGTCTATCGGCATAACTTTTCTGTCGATTCCGAGCTTTTACCGGGTTGTCTCTTATTTGGAAAATTATGTCTGTCGTTTCTTGTAATAGCTCAGGACAAGTTAATTGCGAATGACCAATCTCGTGCCACACAATAGGCGATCGACATCTTCTTCCGTATAAAGCCTCGAATGGTGCCATTTGAATGCTAGAATGATAGCTGTTGTTATATGAAAATTCGACTAACGGTAGGTATTTATCCCAATTACCACCGAAGTCTATGACACACGAACGGAGCATGTCTTCAAGAGTACGAATCGTTCTTTCAGTCTGACCGTCGGTTTGAGGGTGGAAAGCGGTACTTAGATTTAACGATGTACCGAGTGCCATTTGAAACGTTTCCCACAGTCGCAAGGTAAACCGAGCATCACGATCAGAGATAATGTCACGAGGCGTACCATGATTACAAATGATCTCGTCGGTGTAGATTTGGGCTAATCGTTCTACCTTGTAGTCTTCCCGTATTGGTAAAAAGTGAGCTGATTTAGTCAAACGGTCGACCATAACCCAAATGTTGTCGTGACCTGATGACGTGTGCGGTAGCTTTGTTATAAAGTCCATATCTATACTCTCCCACTTCCACATGGGGATCGGTGGTTGTTCGAGTAATCCAGAGGGTCTTTGATGTTTAGCTTTGACTCTTGCACAAGTTAGGCATTTTCCAACATAGAGAGCAATATCCCTTTTCATGCCCGGCCACCAGTACTTATAGCGAAGGTCCTGGTACATTTTGTCAGCTCCGGGATGAATAGAATACCGGGATTTGTGGGCTTCGTCCATCAAGATCTGTCGTAAACCGGTCTGTTTAGGGATCCAAATTCGGTCCAGAAAGTGGAATATTCCATTCGACTTGCTCACAAGCTGGGCTCCATCGTGGTAGATTCTTTCCTTCTTCAGAGTGCGTTCGTTAAAACACGCATGCTGAGCTTCGCGGATGAGGGTTTCGAGATTGTATTGGGCTTGAACATTACAAGTGCTCAGTAGATAGCTCCGTCTGCTGAGTGCGTCGGCAACAACATTTGTTTTGCCTGGGTGATAACGAATCTCATAGTCATAGTCGTTGAGAAGTTCTACCCATCGGTGTTGACGCATATTAAGTTCCTTCTGATTAAAGATATGCTGTAGGCTCCTATGATCGGTGAAGATCGTACACTTGGTACCATATAGGTAGTGTCGCCAAATCTTTAACGCAAAAACAACTGCGCCTAGCTCGAGATCATAGGTTGTATAGTTCTTCTCGTGGATTTTGAGCTGACGAGATGCGTAAGCTATGACCTTGTCCCGTTGCATAAGGACACAACCAAGTCCAAGGTTGGAAGCATCACAGTAGACAATGAAATCGTTGTTTCCGTCGGGTAGTGTGAGAACAGCAGCATTGCAAAGCTTGTGTTTAAGGGTTCGAAAGGCAGACTCTTGTTCAGTTCCCCAAACAAAAGGCTTGTCTTTGTGCGTGAGAGCGGTAAGCGGCACAGCGATCTTTGAGAATCCTTCGATAAATCGTCGATAATAGCCCGCTAGTCCGAGAAAAGAACGGACTTCAGACGAGTTCTTAGGTGTAATCCAACTCTTGACAACTTCAATCTTCGCAGGATCGATGTGGATACCTTGATTATTTATGATGTGACCCAGAAACTAAACTTCCTCCAACCAGAATTCACACTTGGAGAACTTGGCATAGAGTTGGTTCCCCTTGAGTAACTCGAGAACCAAACGTAGATGTTGCGCGTGTTCGGCTTTCAATTTGGAATAGATCAAGACGTCGTCGATGAATACGATGACGAAACGGTCGATATAAGGTTTACACACGCGATTCATTAGATCCATGAAAACCGCTGGTGCGTTGGTTAAACCAAAAGGCATAACAACGAATTCGTAGTGGCCGTATCGAGTGCGAAACGCGGTTTTGGGTATATCCTCCTCTTGAATACGCAGTTGGTGATAGCCTGAACGTAGATCGATCTTCGATAAACACGTAGCGTCTTGTAGCTGATCAAACAAATCATCGATGCGAGGTAGGGGATAGCGGTTCTTGATAGTTAACTTGTTCAATTCCCGATAATCGATGCACATCCGGAACGACCCATCCTTCTTTTTGACGAAAAGGACTGGCGCGCCCCAAGGAGAGGTGCTCGGGCGAATGAAGCCTTTCTCAAGTAATTCCTGGAGTTGGTTTGAAAGTTCGCGCATTTCGGACGGCGCGAGTCATTAGGGAGCTTTGGCAATGGGGTTGGCTCCAGGAATGAGGTTGATACGAAAATCGATATCACGACTTGGCGGTAGTCCGGGAAGATCCTCTGGAAAAACATTAGGAAATTCTCGAACCACTGGAACGTCCTTCACTTCCTTCTTTTCTTTCTTTTCCTTCTCTGCTACTACAATGTTAGCCAAGAAGGCTCTTGCGGAGATACTTGTAATCTTGAGACCTTTCGAAGTTGTATCACCGTAAACACACAATAAATCACCATTTGCAAGCGAGAATCAAATCATCTTGTCGAAGCACACAACTTTAGCATGGTTTTCACGAAGAAAGTCCATGCCTACTATGACGTCAAAACTTCCGAGTTGCATCGGAATAAGGTCGATTGGGAAGATGTGATTGTTGAGCTCAAGAGTACAATCACGAAGAACAGAATTAACGGCGACAGTTCTTCCAGTTGCGACTTCAACATCGAAAATCAAGGAGAGTTGGGAGCGTTTACGACTAAGGAGTTTCTCGAATTCGAACGACACAAAGCAATTATCGGCTCCAATATCAAACAAACATGAAGCATAAATACCATTCACAAGGAACGTACCATTAACCACGTTGTTGTCGGCTTGGGCTTGACGCACGTTGATGTTGAAAGTTCATGCGCGTGCTGCTTGTTGCTGTTGCTGCTTGTGCTGCTGCTGCTGGGGCTGCTGCCGCTGGGGCTCTTGTTTCATGACCCTGTTTGGGCACATATTGGCGAAATGATTTGGATCGCCGCATGCGAAGCAGGCTCTGGCTTTGACTGCGGGTGCCGGAGGAGCTTGTTGACCCTGAGGGGTGGTGAGTAGAGCTTGATGAGCAGGAGCTTGTCGAACATGGCAGTTGGGAGTAAAATGGCCGTACATATTGCAATGAGCACAAAAGGGAAAGCAATGGCAGTCGGGTGGTGGTAGGTACAAGTAGGGCAGAGCGGGTGTGGCCCAGTGTATGCACGCTTTGCAAGTGGTGCATTTACCACAGGCGCCGCTACTTGACGTTGTTGGGCTGGTACAGCTTGAATCGGTGCAGCAGTGATCGCACAATTCTTGTTGCTGGAGCTGTTCTTTCTCTTGTTCTTCCTCTTGTTGCTCGATGAGGTGGTAGTTTCAGCAGTTGGTGTGGCGGTGGTAGCTTGATGCAGGTGCTTTGAAGCTTTATCCCAGACACCAACCTTGACCCTTTTGTCGTTGATTTCAGCGGCCAGTAGATAAATCTCTTCGATAGTCGTAGTCTTAGCCGCTTGAACGAAATCTGTGACGTAGTCCGGCAAAGCTCAGATGTACTTCTTGATTGCCATGTCTGGAGTCTTGACCTGATCAGGACTAATGATGCTGAGCTGTTTGAAGCGAGCAGTGAGCGCATCATTTTCACCATCCTTTTGCTGTATGTGCCAAAATTCATCCTCTAGCTTATGACGTTCGTGAGGAGGGCAGAATTCTTCCAGCATGACTTCCTTGAGCTCGTCCCACGACAGACCGTAGGCTGCATCGTTCCCTCTCTTGTTCCTCTCGGCCGTCCACCAGTCTAGTGCACGGGACTCGAAAACACCGGTAGCATTCAGAGTTCGGAGGTCATCAGGGCAACCACTATGTCGTAGAGTAACCTCAATGGAATCAAACCATTGGAATAGTGCAGTAGGACCTCCCACGCCAGTGAATTCTTTTGGCCTACACGACTTGAATTGCTTAAAATTGAAGACCTTGGCGGTAGCTTTAGGAGCTTCGGTTCTCGACTCCTCAGACGACTTGCTGGCGTTCTCATAAACATCGCTCACAGCCTTTGCTACACTTTTAGCGATGATGGCAGCAAGGCGTTTGTCTCTCTTTTCTTGACGAGAAAGTAAGGGATGACGGGATCCAGACGACATTGTCTGCAACAGACATCGTCGACTCAACACATTGTATTCGAATCTCACCCCACACGTTTACTACTGCTAAAGCTCAGGAACACGTATATTCATGTAAACACATAATAGACACATAACCACGTAGGGCACAAAATCACATAAACACATAAGCACGTAGAGCACAGAAGCACATAACCACTTACGCATGTCATCACAGAAACACAAAAGCACATACGCATTTAATCACTAGAGGCAGTTAGAAAACAGAAACCTATTGTTCAAGTCTGCGATTGTTCGAGAATAGCGTTCGCGTTTTAGTATGTCGAGCAGCGTAGTATAATCATATATCATAAGGTCGTTCTTTGTTTTAGCGATTTGTTAACGATGTGTAGTGTGTCGTGTGAGTAGCGAAAGAAAAAGGCGTTAGATCGAAACCATTGATATCTCAAAATGCTAACAAATAAACATTAAACACACAAAACACCTAAAATCAACGAATCATCGAAGTTAGCAGTTGTGGCTCAAAATTGAAACACGTAAAATTCGAGAAATAGATCGTCTGCGGCTAGTAGACTTTGACTAACCAAAGTGATTCGACTATTCACAGAGACTTGTTGTGCACATTTTAACCTTCAGGACTATGCCTTTGCCTCGATTCTTGGGCGTTTGGCACCCATCCCATTAGTCATATTGTGACTTCAGGTCGTTGGAGTCCGTCGAGACTTTGGTGAGAGTTTTGTAAAATAGGCGGAACAAGTCGTCAAGGTTAGGGTTTCACCCCTAGCTTAACCACTTTGTTCCTATTTTTATTAAAATAAAGGAGATTATTCATCAAAATATGGATTTCACTCCTGATTCGGCATAATTCTCCCCGTTTGTAAATAAAATGCGGGTTGATTGAGCAACTTTAGTCGAGAGTTTACGGTTTTCACACCAATTCTCGGCTTAGTTACTCTTTCATAGTTGAAAATTCGAGTGCAGTGATAGTGTAGCATAAGTGAGAATAGCGAGAATTAAGCTCGTACAAAATCCCCCACGGATATGCACAAGTCGGTCTTGTTGGTTCTTAACTATAGACTAGGTCTCTAAGACATCGATCCGGACTAGATCGAGTCTTGCCTAATTCCCTATAGTTATGGCTCTGATACCAATCTGTCACACCCCAACCGATGGCGGAATCATCGGGGTATGGCACTGAGCGAAACAGATTGTCCAGAAATTTCCATAACATTTATCATTACTATTCAATTTAAATAATACGTCCCATACCGTATCTCAAACAGTAAAATAATTATTACAGACAAAAATCCAGGAAAATATTCTGTTCCGACAACTCAGATTTAAATAATCAGCAATTGTTTATCTGCTTCTAGAGACCCTTAGTTTGACTACTATAGACAACTATTTGTTGGGCTCTACAGCTTTATTCTAGCTTCAACTTCCTATCATGTGTGCGTCCTAAGCACCTGTCACATACGTTAAAATAAAGTCAATACATATAATGTAAAGGTGAGCATACAAGTTTGATAATAGCATATAGAGTCCGAATTCGTTTACGCATAACCAGCACGTACACATAGTGAAATGAAGCACGTTAGTTATCGACATAGATCCATCGATACCAGTGACTGCGGGTTGACTGCCCGAGGCAGTTCGCAATACATGATTACCACCGTAATCCATGCAAGTTATGGTCCTTAACAACCCCCGTGTGAACGGGTGCTGAGTCCAAACTATAGTACTATCGTTGCTATGGCAGGTAGACATCATTCCATGTGTAAACATAACAAACAAGCATTCATAAGCCACGTATATCATGCATTAACGGTTAGCGTTCAAATAGTATTGGGTAGTGTGTTTGATGTGATTTGAATAGTTGTAACGTATGTAACACCCAAAAGTGCTTAAAGCAAAAAGGGATCGAGTATACTCACAACGGTTGATGGATTGAAGGGAGCGCTTAGCGAGTAAAGTTAGCCTGAATGGATTGATAGCATAACGATAAGTGACGTTTTACGCGTCAAATGGTGCAAAGTGTAAATGGGTCGAGCAGCTGGTCGATCGGTCGGCAATCCAATCAGAATGCTGACAGTTCGGTTGACAGTCCGCTCGGACCGCTGTCCGGTCGGTCGGTTAGCCGATCGGATGGCTGTTCGAGTGGATTGTTTCTTCCTTTGATAAGGATGTGTTTGTGTATGATGGCTTGATTTTTGAAGTTTTCGTTGTAGTATTTGAAAACATTGAAGTACCTTTGCCCTTCAAGTCGCTCGATCGGACGGCTGTTCGATTGGCCGGCAACCCGATAGGTTAGGTATTTTGATGAGTTGAAGTGATTTGTTTTGGATCGGACAGTTGTTCGATCGGATAGGTTGCTAACCGATCGGTTGGCAAGTCAACAATGGTCAACAATTTTTAATGAAATGGAAAGTATGGTGCAGTGGATCGGTTAGTTTGTCGATCGAACACTAATGCTGTTCGATCCGACAACATGCATAAATAATCGTGACGAGTTCTCAGCAGGGTGTCACCTGATCGGATGACTGTTCGATCGGGTGGCACTCCTAGTGCATTGAACATGTTGAAAATCGATTAAGTGTTGAAGTATAGTATCTCATGATCCGAAGAGAAATCCAATCGGACAGTAGTTTGATCGAACAACAGTTCGTTCAATACCAGTCTTCGAAATAATTTGATTGTGTGGGACCATGTGTTAGCCGATCGGCTGGCCAGTCGGTCGGCTGATTGTCCGAACGGCTGGCTGTTCGTTCGGACAGCAGTCTGATCGGTCAGCATCCTGACCTGATCCGCCTATCGTCTAACACTTGGTTGTTCTGATCGTTTGTCGTTTTATTGAGGTATCTTGATAACGAGTCGAACCATAGACCCCTCGTCCCTACTTGGTTCCCTGGGTCGGACAGGAATCACCCAAATCCGGCTGGTGAGCTGTTCGGAAAGGAGTTTAGTGTTTAACCCGAGATTGGTTAATCTCGTGGTTAGAATCCGGATCTTGAGCCATGAAACCACCGGCGTGATTTGTAAACCGGCACAGGCTCCGTTTCTATCGGTTTGAAAGCATTGAGTGAAAAAGAGTTGAAAGAAAGTTGGAAAATTCGCCTTTCAATCCTTTTCACCATGTATATGTTTAGATATGTGAAAGATCTTTGTTTTTTTATGTGGAAATCGGCTAGATCCAAGTTATTCTTGGTGGATTGAGGCCAAATTATGAAGTTCTTCAAGAACCATGATGACATCATCCTAGAACACTTGAATCTTGATGATTTCACGGTTAAAAATTAAGATTTGAAAGATAGAAAGGTGTAGGAGTGCGTATAGTTCAAGAAAGTACAAGATTTAGGACGAAATCTTACCGGAATCGAGAAAATCTGAGAAAAGGTGAGCTGAGCGTGCTGGTCGAACAGAGGTTTCCAAAAGTGGAAAGAATGACAATGACAGGGGTATTTATAGGATGCCAAAAGGGGAAAGTGTTGGCCGATCGGCCAGGCAGCTCGATCGGACAGCCTGTCCGATCGGCTGGCTGTTTGATCGGCTGTTAGCCTGATCGATCAGTTTGCACGTTTCGAGTATTCGGCGGGACGATTTTTGATATTTTGATTTCGGTTGCGAGTGGTGCGATACGATAGAGTTTCCTAGTCAAATTACTTTTAATCCCAATCACTCATATCTTGCGCTGTCTCTTCTCCACTAATTATCATAGTTCGGTTTCGATTGAGTTCGATTGCATTTCGAGTTTTGATTGCGTTTTGATAAATTTTCACACATAACATAAATAAACATGCACAAGTAACACATAAGGCACACACACACGTATAACAATAATTAAAATACGTAGCTCGAGTTGCGATTCGATTCGATGTCGATTTGATTAGCAGCATAGTTTGATTATCATTTAGTTAACTTTATCGCATTGTTACTTCCTTCAGTTCACAGTCGTAAGTCGGTTAGATGGCGATTGAAATACGTCGATTATTGTAATTATTGACACTTACTCCACATAATACAACTAAATTAAACACATAAAAGAAATTCACTATAAGTCAAGTTGCGCGAAAACGGTCGTTGACTTTGACCTTGACTTTGACTTTGACTTCCCTAAAAACACGGGGTGTTACAATATGCATGTGTGTCAAGCTGCGTTTGAATAAAAGATGTTATCCAGGGTTGTTGAGTTTAGAGGGTGTATTCCTTTCCTGGACGGAATACATAATTCTAAACTCAGGTTTTATGTAAGTACTTTTGTGGAGTCTTTGTGAACTCCGTTAAACAAGTCATGGGTTGTAACTTAATTCGGTATTGATGTTTTCAAACAATGGTATTGTGGTAGTTTCTAAACTTTATTAATGGATAAACATCTCGTGTTTTTATCATATAGCATTGTTATGATTGTTGCTATGGTATTAAGAAGTCACACCAAATAAACCACGCTTCCGCAAAAGTCAGGGTGTGACACGCGGATTATAATATAATATAGATATATGATGGACTTCACATAATGGGTTACAACTCATGAAGCATAACTCTTAAAACATTTAGAGATGGGTGGCAATTGAGGTGAGTCCAGAATTTTTGAAAGAATTTTTTTAACTCTGAATCACCAACGTATCCCAAAATCTCACCATTTGAATTTTGAATCAACACCAAATCCTAAAATCTCACCAGAATATATGCACTCAAAAGTTGTCCCTAACCTATGGCTCTCGACTTTATGCTTCTTGTAGCCTCCCTTCCACCGGCCGTCACCTTCCTTCAGCATCTGTATAAAATCATCTCTTTCTTATCTATATCTGCTCAACTAATGAGGTATAAGTGTAGTTAATTTTCGTTTTGTTTATGTTAGTTTTTTGTGTCATTGTAGGGTTTTAGGTTTGTTGTTGCCACGATTATGCTTACAACCTTCGTCTACATCTTTTCTCTTCTATTTCGGATGGCCATACACTTATCCTCCTAAAGTTGGTATTGATTCAATTTATTTCGTTTTTAGTTTCATAAATCAAAGTTTAGCTATGGTTTTGAATTCAAGTGCATTTGGATTTTGTGCATTACAATTTGAGTGTTACAATTGGAGTTTTTCAGCGGAGGATTTAATGATTTTTGGGTTCTATTTGGTTTAACGAACGCTTTTGTGTTTGTTTCTGAACTTCATTAGGCATAGATGGACCGGAAGATATGGGGGACATTTCTGGGATAACAACTGCAAGAAAGAAGGCTAAAGCAGGAAGGGGAGACAAGGTTTTGATTAAAATTTATAGAAACTGTTGACTTTGATTTATAACGAGTTGACGCTACCCGCGCGTTGCGGCGAGATGTTAATTATGAATGTTTATTATTACTATGTCAGATAGAAGCGAAAATTCTTTGATTTTGTTCTCTAAGCAAGATGGTATTTGAAGACGATGCCATCTATGGTTTAGATTAGAGTTTGCGACTTTCATTCTAAATGGTCGCGAATCATGTTACTCGGTTGAAAAAAAAAGTGGCGCACCGTTTAAAGAAAGTGTTGGTGAATTAATTATTATATACATCATTTGTTATGCATGTCAGTTGCAAAAAAAATGTAACAATAAGTGAATCACTGTTTAACGAAAGTGTTGCTAATTTAATTACTATACACATTCTTTCATTCTAAATATGTCGGCTGCAAAAAAGTTATGCACTCTTTGAAGAAAATATTGTTACATCATTTGTTCTGCATGTCGGTTGAAAAAAAATTCGCAACTTTTGATTAAATTGATGCATCAAAAAAAATAAGAATGTGGTGTATTAAATTATGTATTTGATATACAATTGCACTATAGTTATAATATTATAATGTATCATATTTAATTAAAATTTACTGCTAAGCATCCTTTTGGTAAAGGATATAATGGTTTGGATAGGTGCACGGTAACTTATATATGCATAGTCGCCCGTTTCATTGGAAATTTTAATGCATTTTTGTGTGTGTGTGTATATATATAATATGAAGGGTTGCTACTTTTGTAAGGTGCGTGATATATTTAAAAGTAGTTTAAACGTTTGCGAATTTTTGAAGGGGTGTGATATATTTAAGAGTTGTGACTTTTTGTAAGAGGTGTGATATATTTAAAATTAATTTGAAGTGTTGTGATTTTTCGTATATATATATGAGAGGGGTTTCTTTATTGTAAGGAACGTGATATATTTAAAATAGTTTAAAGTGGTGTCACTTTTTGAAAGGGTATGATATATTTACAAGTTATGACTTTTTGTAACAGGTGTGATATATTTAAAACTTATGACTTTTTGTTAGAGGTGTGATATATTTAAAAGTAATTTGAAAGGTTGTCACTTTTTTTGAAAGGGTGTGATATATTTAAAACCTTTCAACTAAACCATTGTGTCTATATCCAAACCATTGTGTATATGTGTGGTTTTTTAAAAGTCACAACTTTTCATTTTAGAGAGGCAAACAAAGTTGCTTTTTCTAAGGTTATATAATTTCTAAATTATTACACTATTTTATATTTTTTGTAAAGCGGGAAGGGGAGACAAGGTTTTGTTTAAAATTTATAGAAACTGTTGACTTTGATTTATAATGCCTAATATTACACCATTTTATGTGTTTTGTTTTTTAGATAATCGGTTAGAGCTTGTGATTTGGCAGCACTTAAGTATTGGGGTCGTACAACTCACATCATTTTTCTGGTAATTAGTTTCTATTGCTTTTAAACTTTAAAGTTGTTACATTTTAGGGGTTATGCTAATTTTTTAGAAGAAACAACTAAAAGTTTTTAGATTACTGTTTAATGAGGTGATATTTTTTTCAGATTGATGAGAATGTTCACAGAGAAACCATAAATCACCGGTTTCTAAGGCATCCTAACATCCTAAATGTGGTGAGATTTATTTTCAAATAGATGAGTTAGGTTTAGAAAGGTAAACTCTTTTTGTTTTGTTTTTTTATGTAGAACATCAACTTTTTTTTGGCTAATTGTACTGCAAGTTATTAAATTCTGTATTGTTCTTGTCTTTTTAACCATTTACAGCTCTTCTTGACACCAACTTATTTGGAAATTGTGATGGAATATGCTTTGGTGGAAAACTTCTAGATAGAATTTGCAACGGATGGCTATTCAAGTAGGATAAGGTTGTTGTTTGTCAATATCACAAGGTGTTATATGTTTTTTTTATGTAAAAGCTTATTTTTATAAAAAGAAATAACGGTTTTTTAATTCTTTTTGGTATATATAGGTTATAATTTATATGAATGGTGTGTAAATCTGACAGCTATCAACTCCCGGGTGGCTTTCTTTTCAGATTGTGGTCTGTGTTTTTGGTTAATAATTGCTGGATTTCAAGGGCTCCGGATGAAAAGAAGTGACAAACAACGAAATATAAGACAAAAATCCGAATTCTGAATAAATCAGCAAAAGACACAGATACGCACGCCTGTTCCAGGCTTTGGGCACGACCAGTGTATGACCAAGTCATCACTAGAAGTCAAGATGTTAACCTAAGATGGTCAATAAAAGTCAAATGATGTGTCAAAGAACGCACGTGACCACCTAGGCACGACCATGAGGAACATGACAAACATCCGAAGCTTCAACATTTGACAAAGTTGACACCAACTGAAGATCATGTCTGGACACCTATCCACGCACAACCATGGACAAGTACATGCACGCCCATGCCTATAATGGCTCAAGGACAATTACCAAAAAGTACAAAGAGCAAAGGGGGTCTGTCGGAATAGCTGGCAAGGCACGACCGTGCACTAGTAGATGCACGTTGTGCCGGTACAAAAAGGACAATTCCTTGTCGGATGCGAGTACCATGTACGCATGTGTCCACTAAGGCACGACCGTGCACACCTGCTAAACAATGTCCTATAAATAGCAGCCTTTACAACCCATTTTCACCATCCAAGTCCACACCATTCTCTCCTATTTTCCCACACACATACTCTCTAATTCAAAGAGTCTACCATATCTACCTTGGAGTTTGGGATCACTCCACCAAAACACTTGTAATAAATTAGTTTGAAAGGGGGAGAAACTTGTAATCATCAATCTTCAAGAAGTTCTTTGTTCTTACAATTTTTCAACATGATTTGTGACTTGGGGCATTATTTGGTTATGTGTACTTCAAATACTATGTACAAAATAATTAAAAATTAAATTGTGTTAAAGCTGTATATTACTGTTATCGTAACAAACAACACCAATATAAACCTAATGTACGTCTTAACGCATGAGTAATCCCAACTAACAAAAGTACTATACATTAGTGCACGAGAGGATTGATAAAGTAGCATCCACAAGTATCGCGCTGCAAATTGTCACTGTCGTAGTATTGCACGAGTTTCCTACTAGTGTGTGTGTATATACATATCTTATACATGGCATGTAAACTTACGTAAAAGATTTTCAAAGTTGTTAATGTAAAGATAATTTCAAGAGTTGTAGTTTAAAAGATGGAAGATAATTGTGTTGTGCTAAAGATTTTAGAGTTAACTACAATTTGCCTCCCTGTGGTTTGGGGCTTATTTCACTTTGCCTCCCTACCCTCACATTTTGTCAACCTGTCGTCCATGTTCAAGGGTAAAATGGTAATCTCACAACCCTTCTTCCTTTTAACCCCATTTACAACACCTCCCCCTTAAAAACCTCTTGATCTGTTTTCTCCCCTCCATGGTGAAGTGGGAGAATCAGCTTCTTTCAAACTGTCAAACACAAAACCAGTTGATATTTGAGATGCAGGAGAAGCCATAACACCATCAAGAAGCGAGAAAACGACCAAGAATCAACATTAGGGTAATGATCAGTGAAGAAATTAGATACGAGGAGGATGAAATCAAGCAGCGAAGGAGTGCTCTATAGGGTCTAAAAAGGCAAGCGAGTGGCCTCCCATGCCGGTTTTGTCACCGAAAAGCTCAGCAAGATCATCGGAAAGTCAGTATGACAGTGGCGAAAGTCTGTTGGAACGCTGACCTCGAAGAAAAATATGATTCGGATTTAAAATTTGATAATTGTTCCAAGAAAATGGTGTTATTTTACTTTTGATGTCAAATTTGCAGAATTTTAACTTCAAAACTGGCTTGATTTGGAGTTAAACTTTGATGATTTCTCCAAGAAAATGGAAACTTTGACTTTTGATATCCAAGTGGCTAATTTTTAACTTTACTTTTGACTTAGGGGGTGTTTGGTTAAGCTTATTTAAATCAAAAAGTATATTTTGTTAAAATAACTTATTGACGTATGACTTTTTGAACGAGCTTCAAAAAGCCATAATGTTCTAACTTTTTAAAAATAATTTTCCTCTTTATACAATAAGTCGTTTTAAAAAGTTCTTTTTAAGTTTGTCAAACACTTTTTCACCTTGATAACTTCAAATAAAAGTCAATAAGTTGAAGGTGTGGTTAGCCAAGGGTCATATTATTGGCACACCTTGGCTTATTAAATCGACACCCCCAATAATAATCGTATAGGTCTATACGATGTGTATTGTGTTAGTAATTAATTCTGTGTCAGTCAAAGACTGACATTGTCTCACTGGGGTTAAAGTAATACGCACCGTATAGGCCTATACGATGCGTATTACTTTTTTTAGAAAGTACGATCAGCTTTCCATCACTGTTGAGTGACGTAAAGTGATTGACGTATGCCCTATACGCATCGTATAGGGCTATACGACTCGTATTCTTTTCTGAATTTGAATACTTCTTCCCCTAGTTAAACGATGAAGAAGACGATATATATATCATCTTCGTTATATATTCACATTCACTAACAAACATGTCTTGGTACAACTATGTTTTCGGTGAGCCGTCTGAGGCGGACACGCGCACGTTTATTTCGGATAGCAGTGTGGTATATCATTTTTTTAACTTATTATGTTTTTTTTGTTTATGAAATACTTAGCACACCGTTTGTATTAGGCGGGGTCTAATGTCCCTGATTCTTACGATTTTGGTGGAGATGATGATCACGCGCACGAGGTCATGTCGAGCTATCGACCCCGTCATAATGAATCGTCGTTGCCAGACCTCAACGAGGTAAGTATATATATTTACTTTTTCTATCCGGTGTTAAACTTACCATTACCTTTTACCCGTTGGTTTTTTTAGTCTGCTATGTCCCGCCAACCGTTGCTACCAGATTTGAACGCGTGTAGCCATGATCAAGGTTATAGGTCTCCGTTTTATGAACCCGGTTACGTTCCCTCGTACGGACAGGAAGAATATGGCAATAACGTTTTCGTTAGTGGTCCCTCGGGAGTACAAAGAGACCTTAGTCACCCTTCTTACGTGCAAGAGTCAGTGGGTGACGATCCAGCCGTGCAAGAGTCATTGGGTGACGAGCGACCCGTGCAAGAGTCATTGGGTGACGAGACACCCGTGCAAGAGTCATTGGGTGACGAGACACCCGCTTACCCTGAAGTTTCGTACAAAACTGATCAGGTACGAACGATATATATTTTTGTTAATTGTTATATTTTTTTTGTTAAATTATTATACAATTGTTAATACAAAATACATTAAAATTGTTATATTTTTCAAATAGGATAAAAATTAATTAATCAATGTTATATGAAATATTTTTATAAAACTAATTAAACCTGTTATATTTTTAAATATTATAACAAAATACATTAAAATATTTTTTTAAATATTAATCAACTATTTTTTAAATATTAATCAAATATTTTTTTAAGAATTTTATAAAAAGTACATTCAAAATTGTTATATTTTTGTAAATTACATGTTATGTTTTTAGGATTTTTTATCCCGCGATGATTTGGAAAGTTGGGTAAAATGAAGGGGTTTAGCCAACGGATACATAATTGTTACCAGATGGTCCAAGGATAACCGGGTGTGGCTCCAATGTTGTCGTAGCGGCGAGCATGAGAGTAAGGCCACGGTTAGGAAAACAGGCAGCAAAAAATGCGCGTGCCCTTTTATGGTGATAGGTTGTTGATGCGTGCGAAGTGTTACTTATATTAGGTGTATATTTTAAGCCCTTTTTAACACTTATTTTAGCCAAGTTTTAAATTTATAAAACACGATATTTCACTAACACTAAACACACATATGGGCAAGTGCACCCATCGTTGAGTGTAGTATAGCGTTGGTAAGATACCGAGGTCGTCCAAGGACACAAGAGCTTTTAGTACCGGTTTATCCTCAACGTCTAACCAAAATAAAAGTTTAGAAAAATGTTTTAAACTAAGAAAAATAACACTAACTAAAATGCTGAAAATAAAGATAAAAAAAAATAAAAACAGATAGACAAGATGAATCACTTGGTTCCGACTCGTATCTAGTATAACCTTTGATTATTTCCGCACTTTTGCACATAATTAAGAGATTATCTTAGTTATTGTAGTAGGCCCCTCTTTTGAAGGTGACGTTACCCTCACCCCAGTAGTTTGAGTCAGCAGGGATACAATCCTAAAGGGGTGGATTATTGGAAGATAATGAATTAAGTTATTAATGCAGTATTGTGGTAGGCCCCGCTTTTGGCGGTGACGTTACCCTCGGCTAAGTAGTCTGAGTCAACAGGGATACAGTCCTAAATAGCCGGGTTATAGTATTAATAGTAGTTAACTTATGAGGGGATCAAAGAGTTTGGACCCCCGCCATCCAATACCGTGAAGTATTGAAGGAGGTCCTACTAAATTTGACCCAGGTCCATTGCAGGACCTCTAAACGCTGAACAATGGCAAGACCTTTACCAAACTGTTCCCTTAACCCCCTACCAGGTAGCCAACATATCTCCATATAGACCGTGGAGATATGAATGGTGAAAATCCTTTATTTTATATAGACAGTAAAATAATGCCAAGATACCACGGACAAACGATAAGGAAAGATCACCTTCAACATAAGTAACTAGTTATTAAAGTCATTAATACAAAACCAAATAAGAAGTGCAAAAGATTAGAAATAAAAAGTATTATACTAGACACTTTGTCTTCACCAAGTGATGTAAGAGACTTAGGCAAACATGGCCTTAATTGTCAAGAACTCTTACGATCAATCTTGGATCCCGAGACGACTCACACACTCTACGATAGACAATGGATGATGGTGGTGGATGATGGTGTTGTGATGGTGGTGGGTGGTGGATGAAGTGTGAGAGAGGTGGTGTGCCAAGGGATGAGATGAAATGAATCCAAGCACTCCTATTTATAGGCTGAACAGAGAGCTGGACACGGCCCCGTGTCCGCTGGGCACGGCCCCGTGTCCGTCTGACACTCTCTCTCCTCATTAATTGTAATTCGCAATTACAATAAATGCGCCTGCTGTACTTTCGACACGCCCCCGTGTCCGCTGAGCACGGCCCCGTGATGGGCAATAGAAGCTTCTATAGGTTTGTCTTTTCTGCTGCTTCTTGGGCACGGCCCCGTGCTGGCTGAGCACGGGGCGTGTTCAGTCTTCTGTTTTCTCTATTTTGCTTTGGAAGGTGCCGTTGAGGGTTCGGGCAGTCCACTAATGTTCCTTTTCTTGTATTTATGTTGGATTTAGCTGTCTTTTTGCTTCTTTTGCATTTTTGAGCTCATTTAATCCTGAAAATACAAAAGGAAGACAAAAACACTCTTTTTCCAATATTAGCACTAAAAAAGGGTTAGTTTTATGCCTCATTTGATGTAATTTATATGTTGCATTTTATACACATCAAATACCCCCACACTTGAACTTTTGCTTGTCCTCAAGCAAAACTCTTTAATATGTGGCTTACACTCCCAAATGGAATAGGTAGAAGAGAAGGTTTTGGGCTTGTCGTAGAGTGTCGGGATTTCCAAGATCTTTTTGGGTTTTATTTTTATTTATTTACATTCCTATTCGTAATGATTTATTTAGAACTGTTCATAAAAGAAATTATTTATTTGGGCATAACATGCCTTTTTAAAATTCTATTTATATACAAGTTCACATACCTCGCGGGGAAATCACTCACACTCGGCCGAAGGTGTATTTTTAGTGAATCACTCGAGAGCGGCACGGAACTTATTCCTACCATAGGCTTGCCAAGAAATCAATCCTCCTCCTTTTTAACTTTTATACCTTTGTAGATATCAAGAGGACTTTGTGGGTTAAGGGTTGGTTAGGGTTAAAGGTAGGTGGTTGGGTTAGTGGTTAGTAGAAAAAGGGCTAAAAGCGTAACAAGTGTCGGTTTTCGTATTTTTGCAACTTTTTATTTTGATGAAGCTTTTATTCAAACTAAGTTATTTTTGATTAACTTGTTTGTTTATTTTTTTTTTTTTGCTTCATCATTATCACAATTTTTTTTTTTTTCACGAAGAACCGAACTTGTTACTAAAATAAAGGGTTAAAAATGAAAAAGGTTTTGGTGGATGAAAGGGTTTTTGTTTGGGTGATGAAACGAAAAGGTTTAGGCTCAAAGGGGCTAACTAGGGGGGATTTTTTTTTTTTTTTGGGTAGGTGGTAAAAGAAAAAGAAAAATAATGGTGTAGAAATGAAAAAGGGTTAGTCCTAATGCCTTCATCATTTACTTACTCGGGTTTAAGTTGATAAGGACCGGGAATGTATTGTCATGGCAAGTTCTAGAGTCGTAAGAACCAAGCAGCTATTCACACAAGAAACGAAAAATGAGCATTTAGTCAAATGATATGTAATTGTGTGCTCAATAAAGGCTCAAAACTCACTTTTTGTGGGAATGGGTTTTTATGTGATCAAGTATATATAATCAAATTTTAAATAAGTTTGTCATGCCTTTTCATAATTTTCTTATGTTGGTTCTTTTTATCACTACGCTATCGGTTGTAAATTTGTAAAAATATAACCTTTTTGAGAACTTGAATTTCCCGAGTTAAACCTAGACAAGTAAAAAAAATGAAATTTTTGAAAAAAAAATTTGGGGTGATTAGCGGTTCCAATAGAGTTTTGTGTAAGGCTTGTATTTAGGACTTGCAAAATTCAAGGTTTTAGCATCCCCCCACACTTAAATTACACATTGTCCTCAATGTGTCCCAAAAATAAATTTTTAGGTTGATTAGATGTGTAAAATAGTGTTTGAAAAGCAAAAAATTTGTGTTACTGGGCGCTGAACACGGCCCCGTGTTATCCGGGCACGGCCCCGTGTTCAAGTGCCAGTAACAAAATTGAAATAAATCAAACAGAAGGCTGGACACGGGGGCGTGTTGGGTGAACACGGCCCGTGTCCAGGTACCTGAACTGGGCGTTTTTCTGCAGGTGGTTCGGCACGGGGCCGTGTTGGTTGGGCACGGCCCGTGTTGAACCTTCTGAAATGGAGAAAATTGTCGGGTTGCCTCGTTCTTGTGCATAGGATCATTTTTCTCGTTCCCCTTTTCATCCTTTACCGCCATGAGTGTGTTGTACTCATTACAAACCATCCAAACCTTAAAACCATCATTTCATTTCACCATAGAGAGAACTTACATAATCCTTAATTAAACTAGATAAAACAAAGAAATAACAAACCATGGAGTCCTAGCCATTACTTTATTTTAATTTAGCAAAATTTCCAAGAAGTAATTAATCTTGGTTAAACAAGGCCTTTTTTGAACTCCTTCTTCCGAGTGCGGTTCTCCTCAAATGTCGGCGAGCCATTCTTCTACCTCCCTTGGAAGGAGAAAAGAAGGCTCATTGGCATTAGTTTGAGGAGTTTCAACTTCCACCGGGATCTCTTGTTGGTGTTCCATGGGAGGTTCCGCCGGAAAGTCTTCCCACCCGGTAGGGTTGTTGATTCCAAGTGCCAGGTTCCAATCCTATTGAGGAAGGACTGGTTCCATTGGAGGTGCTACAAGAATATTTAACCTCTGGTGCAAGAGGTTAATTTCTTGGAAGCTGCTTTCAAGTCCCATCGTTAGATCGTTAATACGGTCGATTAGGACCTCCTCTACTGAAGTCATTTCGTCGAGAGCCTCCCTTAATGCTATCACATAGTGTACAAGTGTAGCTTCAATGGAGGGTCTTCTTCCTCTTCGGCTGTTTGGCGAATGCACAGGAGATGTTTCGCTGTTTTCACTCGTCATCCTACGAAAAATAGACTAAAAATAGTTTATTTAATGAAACAGTGACCGGACACGGCCCCGTGCTCACTGAGCACGGCCCCGTGTTCATCTTTCTGCAGAGTTTTGGAACAAGGAAACTTGGATTTTTAAGTTATTTTCTGAACGTTGTGGGGCCTTTTTGGCTACTAATAACTTAAAACAATGTTTCATAACATGTTTTTACCAAGATTCTTTGAACAAAACTCATTTATCCCTACCATAGAGTTGGAGGAATTCCAAACTTTCAATGGTAGCTCTTGGAGAAAGATGAAGAAGAAGGAAATGGCTAAAAGAGGAAAGGACAAGATGGGTTGTTGGAACCTTCTTTTAGACTTACCTAGGATAGTTTGAGAGAAGATTCTTGCAAATCTCTGCCCCAAGTTGGTCCAAATGTGCAGAATTCTTGGCTGCATTTATAGAAAACGACAGCAACCTGGACACGGCCCCGTGTTCAGTGGACACGACCCCGTGTGCAGGTGGAGTTCTGACACAGTTTGTCCGTATTCTGACGTACTGATCAGAATGGAATCTTTCGATGGACACGGGGGCGTGTTGGCTGGGCACGGCCCCGTGTCTAGGGACTGTTTTATGAAGTTGTCTAGTTTTTTTTAAGGAACTTGTTAGTATCGGGTGGCTCCTGACTGGTAGGAACAACCCCAAAGTGCCTAATATACCTTAATTGTCCTAGACTAAGGCGAGAACGCAAGAGGTTGTCGGTGAGGGTAATTCCTATTTTCATTCTAGGTGGACAAGTCCAACCCTTTTCCGGGCTCTTGTTAAAGAAGGTATATGCCGAATCGCTCAGGTCTATGTATGCACCGAACGAAGTCGATGGAGAGTCCTTCACGGCACAATCGACACAGGGACGACTATCGTCCACGTCTTTGCTAGGTACGAAGGTATTTTTGGGAGCAACGAGGTTGTCGGAATGCGGTTCCAACATTTCTTCATGGGTATCGTCTTGGGGTGGATCAATAAAATCCTTCCCAAGCTCTTCTATCCATTTCAGAATTAGCTCTTCTAGTTGAAATAACTCGCTAAGGAGCATTTCCCCTAGAATATCTGGCTGGGCGCATTCGAGGGAGAAATAGTGATTATTTTTACTTTCGCCCCTCTTAAGGTTGTGAGAAGATGGTGGGTCCATGTAGTGGGGCCTATAATTTAGGAAGTAGCATTTTACTTCTTCATGTTCGCCACCACATAATTGACACCACGTACCATAAGAGTGCCGAAAGTAAAAATAATTACTATCACTCATGTTTATGTCAGAAATTACCAACCGTCGGGATCTAACGGTTCTGTTTTCAGTAACTGAAACTTGGGCACGAGGGCGTGTTGAGTGGACACGGCCCCGTGTTCAGCTTACTGTCTGATGTAAAACAGGATTGCCAGTTCCAATGATTGAGCACGGGGGCGTGTTCAGCGGGCACGGCCCGTGCTGAGCTCTGTAGAAGCTGAAAAACGAAGAAAATCCTAAAAAAATAAAAAGAAAAATAAAAGATGATTAGGCCGTTGATTCCTAACTTTCTTAAAATCCTTGTGTCCCCGGCAACGGCGCCAAAAACTTGATGCGTGCGAAGTGTTACTTATATTAGGTGTATATTTTAAGCCCTTTTTAACACTTATTTTAGCCAAGTTTTAAATTTATAAAACACGATATTTCACTAACACTAAACACACATATGGGCAAGTGCACCCATCGTTGAGTGTAGTATAGCGTTGGTAAGATACCGAGGTCGTCCAAGGACACAAGAGCTTTTACTACCGGTTTATCCTCAACGTCTAACCAAAATAAAAGTTTAGAAAAATGTTTTAAACTAAAAAAAATAAAACTAACTAAAATGCTGAAAATAAAGATAAAAAAAATAAAAACAGATAGACAAGATGAATCACTTGGTTCCGACTCGTATCTAGTATAACCTTTGATTATTTCCGCACTTTTGCACATAATTAAGAGATTATCTTAGTTATTGTAATAGGCCCCTCTTTTGAAGGTGACGTTACCCTCACCCCAGTAGTTTGAGTCAGCAGGGATACAATCCTAAAGGGGTGGATTATTGGAAGATAATGAATTAAGTTATTAATGCAGTATTGTGGTAGGCCCCGCTTTTGGCGGTGACGTTACCCTCGGCTAAGTAGTCTGAGTCAGCAGGGATACAGTCCTAAATAGTCGGGTTATAGTATTAATAGTAGTTAACTTATGAGGGGATCAAAGAGTTTGGACCCCCGCCATCCAATACCGTGAAGTATTGAAGGAGGTCCTACTAAATTTGACCCAGGTCCATTGCAGGACCTCTAAACGCTGAACAATGGCAAGACCTTTACCAAACCGTTCCCTTAACCCCCTACCAGGTAGCCAACATATCTCCATATAGACCGTGGAGATATGAATGGTGAAAATCCTTTATTTTATATAGACAGTAAAATAATGCCAAGACACCACGGACAAACGATAAGGAAAGATCACCTTCAACACAAGTAACTAGTTATTAAAGTCATTAATACAAAACCAAATAAAAAGTGCAAAAGATTAGAAATAAAAAGTATTATACTAGACACTTTGTCTTCACCAAGTGATGTAAGAGACTTAGGCAAACATGGCCTTGATTGTCAAGAACTCTTACGATCAATCTTGGATCCCGAGACGACTCACACACTCTACGATGGACAATGGATGATGGTGGTGGATGATGGTGTTGTGATGGTGGTGGGTGGTGGATGAAGTGTGAGAGAGGTGGTGTGCCAAGGGATGAGATGAAATGAATCCAAGCACTCCTATTTATAGGCTGAACAGAGAGCTGGACACGGCCCCGTGTCCGCTGGGCACGGCCCCGTGTCCGCTGGGCACGGCCCCGTGTCCGCTGGGCACGGCCCCGTGTCCGTCTGAGACTCTCTCTCCTCATTAATTGTAATTCGCAATTACAATAAATGCGCCTGTTGTACTTTCGACACGCCCCCGTGTCCGCTGAGCACGGCCCCGTGATGGGCAATAGAAGCTTCTATAGGTTTGTCTTTTCTGCTGCTTCTTGGGCACGGCCCCGTGCTGGCTGAGCACGGGGCGTGTTCAGTCTTCTGTTTTCTCTATTTTGCTTTGGAAGGTGCCGTTGAGGGTTCGGGCAGTCCACTAATGTTCCTTTTCTTGTATTTATGTTGGATTTAGCTGTCTTTTTGCTTCTTTTGCGTTTTTGAGCTCATTTAATCCTGAAAATACAAAAGGAAGACAAAAACACTCTTTTTCCAATATTAGCACTAAAAATGGTTAGTTTTATGCCTCATTTGATGTAATTTATATGTTGCATTTTATACACATCAGTTGTCTCGACCGGGGCTGTATGTCTTGGCGGATAGATTATCTGAACAAAAATTTTAACGAGGCGCACAACCACGGCCCTGCTGAACATCTGGAGGGTTACGCGTATGCCAGGAGGCTTACTCCTAATGAGTTTAGGTTGGTGCAAGAGCTGACAGATCAAGACATACAGCCCCATACAATCTAGAAGGCCGTAACCGAACAGAACCCTGAGAACGTATGTGTTCCGAAAGACATACACAACACTCGCCAAAAGATTAGGGCCGCGAAGTTCGAGAAAAAACTGTCTCCCATGCAGCGACTAGAACAAATCCTCCAGGAAAAAAGATGACCTATTACATACATGCGGAACCTTCCACCAACGTCGTTCAGCATATATTTTTCTGTCACGATAAGTCCTTTGAAATGTGGAGGGCATTCCCGCATGTGCTTATGATCGACGCTACCTACAAGACTAACATGTACAATCTTCCATTTTTGCAAGTTGTTGGTATGTCGTCGACAAACCACACCTTCTGCGTTGCGCATGCATTTCTTTCAAATGAGAAGGAGGCAACGTGCGTCTGGGTATTGGAGAGGGTCAGGTCTATGCTGCACGACTGCATGGATCCGCATGTAATTCTAACGGACAGGGACCAGGCACTGATAAACGCGTGTAGAAAAATATTCCCTGGCGCACACATATATCTCTGCAGGTTCCACATCTTACAAAATATTGTGAAGCACTGAAAGGGTTCGTTTAATGGGCAAGATTGGGAAGCCTTTATAAATCAGTGGAAAACAGTGTGTAATTCCGCTACCGAAGAGTTATACAAATATAACGTCCTCAACCTTCAGACACACCTAGTCAATCAACAACTTACATGTATGTTCTCTCTAAGTAAATACATTCATACAAATTGATATAAAATTTGAATATGTTTATTTTTTCAGATGTTTTTAATTACCTATGGAATAACTAGTTAAGCACCTCCAGACAATTGTTCGTATCTGCATGGACCAATCAAACTCTGACATTCATGCAAAGTACAACAAACAGAGCTGAAGGCGCACATGCTGCATTAAAGAAACAGCTTACTACACCGAGATGCAGTCTGGAATCGCTGGTGAAAAAGGTGGACACCTTGGTACTAAAGCAATATGCGTAAATAAAGAAATCCTTGGAAGAAAGCCGCACCAAGCGAATGAACAACCACCTTCAGATTCCTATGTTTTCCAACCTACTTCTTAAAGTTTCCATCCATGCTCTTAACCTATTGGAAAACGAGCTAACACGGAGAATAGACATGTTGCGGTCATTCAGATCAACATGTGGCTGCCAGCTGTACTCGGGTGCCGGGTTGTTATGTGCATGTCGCCTGGAGAGATTGCAGAATGCAGGTACTTATAGACTTATAAAAAATGTTTTGTTGTCTTAATTTAATATGATTGTCTAATGCTGCTTTTTTTTTTGCAGACTGCGTCATTCAGCTCGAAGATATAGACATTTTCTGGAGAAAACTTGACCTAAACGCATCAATTTTTGATGAGGAAGATGTTGATGTAGACAAACAATTAGAATATGTGAAACAAAAATTGTCTACCCAACCCCCGCAAGTGAGGAAAAGCGTTTTATCAAAGATCATGGCGGTGGTAAACCCATATATGAGCGACAAAAAACCGCATGTCGTACAAGAAAACACCCGTGGGTGGCCAACTTCCAAGGTCCAACAACAAAGAAAAGAGCAAGCTACTAGAGATAGCTCAGTTGGGCCTCCCAGACAACAAAGTAGGTGTGACCCTCCTCGACATAGCTCTTATGTACCATCGCAAGATTCCCTAATACCGTCTACGTCTGCAATGTCTCTAAAGTCTCAAAGGTCGTTAAATCGACGCGGTCGTTCAACATCTTCACGTGAAGAAGAGCCTGGCAAGGGCAATGCCTTTCCGTTAATCACTGGTGAGGGAATTCTTGAATATGCGCACAGATACAAAAAAAAAATCCAAAAGTGTTCCACCGCTACATTTCAAGAATAAAAGATGTCAGGCCGGATGGACATTGTGGGTTTCGGGCGGCGGCTGTGGGTTTAGGGTTTGAACAAGATTACTTTGAGTATATTCAAAACCAACTACTTGAAGAGCTGTCGGGTCCGAACAAAGAAATGTGGGAGTACATCTTCGATAGTGAAGTACCAGGGGACTACGACGAATAAGTACAGAGAATAAATTTTACCGGGGTTGGAATGGCGCCCAGGGAACATTGGATGGAGATGCCTCAAGCAGCACTCCTTCTTGCCAATAGGTTTGGTGTGATTGTTCACATATTAGACATCCAAGGTTGTTTTACTGTATTTCCCTTATATGATCCAAAGTACGCATGTGACCCCCATCAGTTCGTTTCACTGTTATTTGTTAATCGTGGTCATTTCATCCACGTCAGACTTGAAGGGGACTATCCAATGCCGCCACCGAACCTTACATGGAGTAGACGCGCGCGCCAAGAAGTTTTACGTTGGAGGGAAAACTACACGGAATGGATAGCGTGGTATGATATGCTAATGAAGCCTAACATTGACCCTACATTGCTTGTTATTGATTGATTTGTAATTTTAAACAATAACTTATTTGTATAATGTATTCCATTTGTTTATTGCCAAATCAATGCATTATATTGATTAATTTGTAATACGAAAATACGGTAAAATATTCGAAAATGCGCTAAAATACCTTAAAATACGATATAATGCTCTACAGTACGCTTAAATGTTCGAAAATACGGTGAAATACGTCAAAATACAATTAAATACGCTAAAATACGACGAAATACGCTAAAATGCGCTAAAATACCTTAAAATACCATAAGATACATGAAAATATGTTAAAATACCTTAAAATACGATATAATGCTCTAAAGTACGCTAAAATACGTGACTAATGATATTTTCCACGAACGTATACATATAACACGGCACTATGGAGTACAAGTGGACTTCAAACAAAACTGTACGTAATCGTAATATACGATATTCGCACGCAACCGAATGTCACCGAAACGACGTATGTTGAAGTCATTCGTCCTAAAATGACAAAATATGCGAAATTTCGTCAAAGAACGACCCGTATACGCGTTGAACCGAGGAAAACACGAAAAACCAAATTTTCAAACTATGGCATATACGATCGTATAGGCCAAAGTTGTATCGTATAGCCTTATCAGATGCATCGTATACACCTATACGATGTGTATTATCCCCTGGATTTATTTGAAAAACAGGAGTATATTGGTAATTTACTAGCCATCGTATAGATCTATACGATGCGTATAGAATAAGAAAACGATATAACCCCTTAAAACACAGGGGGTTTATACAATCAAAAAACAAACAAAACTCAAAATACACCCAAATACACACACATACGGTGGTATACATACGGTCGACATACGCTCGAGATTTCATGATCGAAGACTAGTACGTATTCATCTCCACAGCCTCATCATTTTAACGTGTTAGATTTTGCATTTTATCCGTAGGTTTATTGTGAATTTTGGGTTGAAAACTGGTGTTTTTGAAGAACTTTTGAAACGATACGATGCGTATCGGCCTATACGCATCGTATCGTTTCAAAATTTCAAATTTTTGTCAAGAACAGATGGGTAGATACGATGCGTATCGACCTATACGATGCGTATGGATTCATAATTTCATTTTTTGTTCAAGAACATTTGAACTGATACGATACGTATCAGTCTATACGCATCGTATAGGTTCATAAATTCAGTGTTTTTTCAAGAACATTTGAACTGTCCGTAGCGAGCGTAGCTCGGTAACGAGCGTCGAAACCTAATACGTCATAGATAGATAATAACTATAATATACCGTTCGGGTCGTCCGTAACGCGATTAGGTCCATTTCGAGCGTCGAAACCTAAGACGTCGTAAATATATAGTTTTTTTTATTTTTTAGTCGAAACGTCCGTATCGCGCGTAGGTCCGTAACGAGCGCCGAAACCTAATACGTCGTAGATAGATAATAATTATAATATATAGTCGGGATCGTCCGGGGAGGTGGCGGTGTTATATATTTTTTTTAAATTAAATAAAAATTGTTATATTTTGAAAAAAAAAATTGATTAAAATTGTTTAATCATGCAGAAATGGAAGTCGCTATGGGTAGAGGGAGAGGCCGGGGAGGTGGCGCTGGAGGTGGCGGTGGAGGTGACGGTCGAGGTGGCGCTCGAGGTGGCGGTCGCGGTCGAGGTGGCGGTGGCCGCGCACATGGAGCGGCGGGGGCGTTGATCGCGGTGGCGGTGCCTGGTGGGCCTGGCCGTGGACGCGGCCATGGGCGCGGGCGTGACACTGGACGTGGGCGAGGGCGTGGCGCTGACCCTAGAGAGGATCCCCTGTTGGAGAATGATTATCTGAGGTTCGAGGAGGGGAGCGAGGCTTATCACAGATGTGAAAAGTTTCGTCGTATGGAGATCGGCAGCCACTGTGCCCTCGATTGGGGTGCTCAAGAAGAGGTCGCGGAGGCGGCGAGAGCCCGAGGGCTCATCGGAGACGATACTCCATGGTCGAGGTATACTATTTGTTACTGTTTTTTCTTTGTTTTGTATACGGCATGCATACTAACCACACTGTGTAACAGGTTGTTCGATATGGCATACAAGCCGTCTTACAGGGTCATGGCGTGCTAGTTTTTGTCGAGTTTCGACTACGCTCCCAGGCCTGCAGACCGTCCAGAGGAGGATGACGACGAGGATGACCCGTGGATAGAGGTTAGCTTTCGTCTAGCGGGGCAGTGGCATTTGATGTCACTCAGACGGTTTACCGAGCACTCCGGCCTTTACAGGGTGGAGGAGTTAGACACCCCCATCTACACCGACGACATATGGATGGCCCCCCGTACGACTCTGATGCGGTTCTGGCAGGTGATCAGCGAGCATCGCTTCGGCACGAGGTCGAAGCAGAGGGCTTCCTATATCACCGATCCCCTCTACCGCTACCTGCACAAGCTTATTGCCACATCTATAGCACCACGCGAGCAGAGTCGCGAGTGGTGCACTCAGGGGGATCTCTTTTACCTGTACTGCCTTATATGGGGGGAGAGGTGCGCCCTCCATCGCTGCCTAGCCCAGTGGTTCGCGACGGCGTTCCACAGGCAGGACAGGTCTGTGTTGTACGGGGGGGGGGGGGGGAGTACATCACACGTATCGACGTCTCCTGGACCTTGTTCCCCAGCAAGACCAGTTATTCTCGGATGGGGGCGTGGTGGAGCCGAGCTTGTTGATGCGTGCTACCCTGATCGGCATGCACATGACGCGTGACTTCCCGGGGCTCGGTCTGCGACTTATAGGAGGGAACGGGCAGATCTTCGAGCCTGTCGCTCTCCCGGACGAGCTACCGGAGTTGCTTTCGGAGCTGGAATAGGGTGAGGGTCAGCCGGCGGATGGTGATGCCACAGAGGGCGACGACGGCTATCACGACGATGGTGTCCATGTTGTGCCACCACCATCTCCCCCGCCGGTTCCATTTCCGTTAGGTGCTCCGGCACAGCAGGCGCAGCCAGATGGGGTGCCTCAGTACCCCCAGCATGTATTCAACGACGAGCTTGATCCAGCTGTGGCACGTGCGTTGGCTGAGTTGGAGGAGCGGATGCAGGCGCGGATGGACGCCGCTCACGGCCGTATGTAGCGTCTTCTCATGGAGGCGATCCAGGCATTCTGGCGTGGTGAGCAGTCCGGTTCGGATCAGGGGGCGGAGACCTCAGGCACTGCGGGGGCGGGGCCCTCAGGCACCACTCAGGATCCACCGCTTTAGGATCGTTGTACTTTTGTTGTATTTTGACGGTTTATGTATTTTGAACAATTGCCCGTGTATGTACAAACTTATTATGTAATTAAATTTGCAGTTTCAGTTTATTTGTATTTGTGATTGTTTATTTTAACTGTTTAGATTGATATGCTTGGTTACGTACAATCGATAATACGATATTAAATTAAAAATGTGATACGGTACGATATAAAAATAATACGATACTTAACGATATAAAAATAATAAAGATTTTAAAAATTATTACAATAAAAATAACTAATAATAAACACCAATAACAAACCCAACACACCAAAATCCCAACAAAACAAACCAAAAATAAACTTCAAAAATTTAGGGTGCCAATACGCATTGTATAGGCCTATATGATGCGTATGATGTCAGCCGCCAGACAACACCTGGACCTGTCAGTTTGCAATGTTTTTTAACTTTTTTCAATACGCATCGTATAGCTCTATACGATGCGTATTGAAATTCCAGGGTGTGCAAATAGATAATGAGGTGTGGGAATAGAATTCCCTCAGCCAAACACCCCTTAGTTTGTTTGATTTTAGGATAAATTACACTTTTCGTCCTTTATGTTTGTAGCTAGTTGCAATGGATGACCTTTACCTTTAATAATTACAGCCACAGTCCTTTATTTTGAAAACTCATTACACCATTCGTCCTTTACCACTAACCAGGTTAAAATTTTGAGTTAAGTCTAGTCACAGGAGGGTATTATAGTCATTTCACGCTTTTATATAAGGGTAGTTTGGTCATTTCACCAACTTAAATAAAATGAATATAATTAAAAGTAACACAACTTCTACCTGATCTCACTCATACGGTCATACCCCCCATCTTCATTCTCTGTGCTCAACCGAAGAACAAGAACACAATACACACATACCTCTCTCTATCTATGGTGATCTGGTGCTTCATAATGGTTGCACCATCTAGGATTTTGATCTAAATCGCTGACCCCTCATATCGCATCATCGATCCCATCTGTTCCAGATCTGAATCGCCGCCATGATATGTTAGGTATTTTCGCCCAAATCGGACGTTCGCTCTGAGTGGTCTGAAAAACAAACCGAAATCGACAGGGAATGGGAGAGATCTGGTGGTAGTTAAGTCATTTCAGGGGGTGGCGCGCCAGTGGTGGCGACGGGTCAGATAATTAGAAGACGATGACGTCGGGTTTGCGAGAGTGTGTTTGTTATTTGGATTTTTGATTCTGTTATATGGAGAACTAGTTTTAATGTCATGAACAACAAGTTTAATCCATCTTTATCTCCAATACCTTGGTCAAAAATGGGAGAACCCACCACCACAAATCAGAGCTGCTGATGTAGTAATTGTTGACTTATGTAGTAATTCAGATCCGCCACAACACGCAACAACTTAAGCAAGATGACATCAGTTCTTTCATCTTTGAACAGTGGTATCCCCCAAATTGTGATTTCTTAAGTGGGTTGTTCTGGATTAGGTGTAAAGGTTGAATCTTTATTGATTATTGCTTCTTGAACCATGAGTTTGAGCTCATTGAGTGAAGTTTTTCCAGATGTGAACGATCTTTGATCATGTTGCTTTCTTCTTTGAAAGAAACCATGGATTGTGGGATGTTGTTTGGGGGGTTTTTCTGGGTTTTAAACAGGGGTGTGCATCGATCTATATACAGAGGGTTTTTCTGGGTTTTAAATAGCTCCAATGATGGTGGTGGTGATGTTACAGGCGGTGGCGGTGGTGGACTTAGGCGGTGGTTGAGTGAGTAGATACAAGAGAGATTCAGATGTGGAGATATAGATACAAGATCTTTGAGTAGATTAAATAAGCTGTATTATGTATATATGTTATGTTTTAGTTTTATTATTAAATAAAAACATGAAATGACCATAATACCCTCATATGACTAGATTTAACTCAAAATTTTAACCTGGTTAGCACTAAAGGACGAATGGTGTAATGAGTTTTCAAAATAAAGGACTGTGGCTGTAATTATTAAAGGTAAAGGTCATCCATTACAACTAGCTACAAACATAAAGGACGAAAAGTGTAATTTATCCTTGATTTTATCTTAAACTTTGATGATTTCTCCAAGAAAATAGTTACCTTTGACTTCTGAAAGATTAGTTGGGGTTTCTTTTTTTTTTATCAATTTTGGGTGATCCTTGTAATTACAGGTTTGTATGTATCAATCGTCTTTGAGTGGTTATTAGCAAATTTTGTGTGATCTTTGTGTCGTTACATGTATGTATGTATCGATCTTCACCAGTTGTGAGCTTTTATGGATGTAAACAATGAGAAGCTTGTCAGGTTAGTGTTGATCTAGGGTTTCTTCTTGGGTTTATTTTAACATATCTATTGAACTTTGGTTAAATTAATGAGAAATTGAAGTGGGTGTTGTTCAAGTTTTGATCTTTCGTTGTGGAATCTTGTGGGTTTATTTGGAATGAAAAGGTTTGAGGTGTGAATTTGTTGTTTTTGTTTGGTTTAATATGAAATTGGTTGGGCGCCTGCCAAGTGTTTGTTTTTATGCCTAGCTACAAAATAATTTTGCAAATTTAGTAATTCGTTCACATGAATGTTAAAAAATAAAATTTTGTTTAATGTTAGGAAGAACAGAAGTTTGCTTTCCTCAACATTTGTGTAAATAAGTTTAATCCTTTTTGTATGAATTGATGTTGCAAGAGTGTAACTGACTGATAGCATCAGTTATCATACTCCAATATAATTGTACATTCAGGTTCTATGCCGATGGCAAGCACAAGATCAATTTAGTGTGGGGAAGAGCGGAGCCTGTACACCCTGAAAGATCAAGTTCTTGCGAGTTGGTGTGAACACATACAAATTCTCTTGGTTGATGTCGTGAAGCATTTATGATAAAAGTGAACTTTCATTAATTTGCTAAAGTCTTTATTAAATTAATCCATTATAGGTATGTATATCATTGGTATATTTCATAATGAATTTTTAATTAGCAAGTTGTTATCACCAATTGTTGTTTTATAAAAGTGTTGGCTCAATTAGCTTGTAAAACACAAAGAAAAAGGCACTCTCTATGGCAGGGAGAATTGCCTTAGCGAAAGCGGTCCTAGGTAATCTTCCGGCATATTTTTTGTCATTGTTCAAAGCTCAGGTAAAGATCATTAACACTTTGGAGGGAATAACAAGATCGTGCATCTGGGGGAAATTAGGTAACAAAAACAAGATGCGGTGGGTTTCTTGGTAGAAGATACAAGCTCATAAATCTCTTGGTGGGCTCGGATTAGCACAAATTCAAAGTCTTAATTGGGCCTTCCTGATTAGGTGGAAGTGGAGGTATTTGAAGCAACCTAATCAAGTTTGTGCTCTAACATTACGCGCTATACATAGTGTAGGTAAGAATTATGGAAGTGTTCCCTTCAGATGTGATGTACCAGGCTTATGGAAAGACATTACTGTGGTAGACAAGGACCTGCGTAAGGCTGGTATAACAGAAGATATGTTGGACACCGGCTCTGGTTTGACAGGTCAAGATATGTATTCGTTTGCAGATGTAAGGCTGAAGATCACAGAGAAAACGAGGTCAAAGTGAATGTCGCCCCTTTCAAATGGAACTCTACTCCTTGTAAGGTAGTATACATTGTGTGGAGACTTATGCTAGGAAGCAAAGGCAGCTTTGGTTGATAGGGGATGTAGAGATAATAATGAAACGGTGGATAATCTCATGAATTCGTGTGTTATGTCTCAAGTTGTATGGTGGCATATAGATATATGGATCAAGTTTTCAGAAAAATAATAATTATGGAGATTCAGTTAAAGATCGGCCGGAAGAATTATATAAAAAGAAGGGTTCTAAGGAATGGAAGATGCTAATGGAGGTCGTGTTCTGGTTGACATGGTGGCATGTATTGAATGCGAGGAATGATGTAATCTTCAATAACATACACTTTTCAGTCCTGAAGGTGGTTGATACGGTGAAGAAGATATATTTTTGTTGTTAAAGAACAGATCCAAGTTTAATAGCTTAATTTGGGAGAGGTGGTGCGACTTCAACATCAGAGATATTGTCATGTAACGTCTTTTCTTTGTTTTGGGAGCTCCAACTCATTGCTGCCCCGTTTTTCAATTTGAATAATATAGCCACGGTTCGAAAAAAACAAAAAGAAAAAGAATTCGAACATATTTTACGCTGCAAGAACTTTTATTATTGGCCACTTTCCAAGTAGAGTGTTGTACATCATATGAAATTTATTAGGAACGAACACAGTTTAGAAACTAGTTGGACTTTTTATATATTTTGATATATTTCCATCGAGATTCCGTACACGAGGAATCTTGATCTTGCGCATAGACGCCAAATTTGAAATAATGCTCGGTTCCACCTCTGCCACGCCCTTCGAACTTAAGATCCCCATTAATGTAGACCTTAACGTTGTCATTGTCCTTATCATGGATAACATTCAAGCGGATCCATTTATCGTATATATCACTAAGAATAACTTTGCTTCTATAGTAGTAAAGATTTCCATCATACACACGAACCATTAATGTTGTAGCCTGTGGATCTCCCCCAAACACTTGCATCAAGCTCACCCCAGTTGTCCCACGCGGCACAAACATATATCCTTCAAATTGCCAAACCCCCTTAGAATATACATATCCCTATAAAATTCATACGAATTAGTGTTTTTTTAATTGTACATTGAAACGTGCATAAAAGTAAATAAAACGCAACAACGCACTGTAACTAATAAAAATGTATATATGAAAAGTTATAAAAACCAATAAATTTTGAAAATAAAAAAATACTAATAATAGTTAAAAGTTTTAATACTCAGATCACATGTGATATCTTAATATAAGTCAATGGTGGTGGTCTATTGGCAAAGGAAAGACTTTTAAACACTTAAGTTTGGGAGGGATGGGGGGTCTTGGGTTTAAGTCCCAAGACAATAGGATTAAAGGTAATTTACAATTCAAAAAAAAAAATCTTGATGGAAAAAAAAAAGATCTTGATGGAAATTGTAAAATCTATAGCGTCAATAAATTAACCCATTAGAAAATAACAATAAATTAACCCATTAGAAAATAACGACACACTTACATTGATTGATATTTCAGAGCGTGGTTTCGTGGGACTATCAGAACGAAATGGTTTATCATTGGAGAAAACCCATAGTTTGTGAACACCATTGATGAAGCTATACCTCTCCTCAAGTGGAACATTATAGGGTTTATGATTAGTATAGTATGACCGGTTGAAAGTGAGACGAGTGAAACCCAAAGTAGGATTTATAGAACAACAAGTATCAATGATAAGCCCCAATAAGAAAATTAGTCCTAAAATAACAGAAATATGCTTCGAACGATACATTTCTATGGTGTAATTGATACATAGTAGCTATGAACCTCCATCAGCTATATATACATATAAATTTCACAAAAATATAGTTTTAAATGCGAGACCTAACATTATATCTTATACCTGTTCAAATAAATCAAGACATCTATATTTAGTCATTCACAGTTCAGAAAGTCTTCGGTGGTTGAAGAAGGGGAGTTATTATGTGGTTCAAAAATTTCAAGGCATCAACATCATTCAATCCCAATTATTATGTGGTATACATTTTCAAGATATTCAAGTACTGTCATTTAAATTCCTACATAAATTGGGGAGTTAAATGCTTGGTTGGTCCCTGTGGTTTACAAAAATTGCAGACTTGGTCCTAGTGGTTTACTAATTACACGCGTGGTCCCAAAATTTGTCAAAAATGAACTCGGTTGGTCCCCAGCCCTAACCTCTGTTAAATTTCTCAGTTAATTATGTGTGAAATGACTATATTACCCTTGGACAATAAAAAAAAGACATACCCATCATCTTCTTCTCCACCATTTCCTCAAATCAACCTGCAACACCCCCACCCAATCACCACCTCCTCACCTCCGGAGGTGAATCAACTGATTTGGCAAATCCAATCAATCAATCCATCCATCAATGGATCTACCATTTCCGATTCAACAACAAAAATCACCATAACAACAACAATAACAAGTATGAAGATACCTTGTTGCACAGTGTGTCAAACAAGGTACAACAAACAAGATAGGTTTCCCTTGCTGCTTCAGTGCGACCATGGTTTCTGCAAGGAGTGTTTATCTCGAATGTTCTCTTCAGCTTCTTCCGATACTTCTCTCTCGTGTCCACACTGCCGCCATGTTTCCGTTGTTGGAAACTCCGTTCACGCGTTACGGAAGAATTACGCGATTCTAGGGCTCATTTCAGCTGCTTCGAGTGGCGATTTCACCGATGAAGATGAGGAGGATGATGAGGATGAACAGTTGACGGTGGCGGTGGAGAGAGAACAGAGAGGGCAGAGAGAACGGTGTGAGACGAATTCTTTGAGTTCTAATGGTTTGATTGAGTTAGGGTTGCTTTTGAGGAGGTTTGGGGAGGATTTGGGGAAAAAGGGAGGTGTGGAGATGTGGATGGGGGTGGTGAGTGGGAAATCGGGGCGGTGTCGGCACCGGGTGGCGGTGAAGAATCAGCTGAATCAGCTGCCGGAATTAATGGGGGTCGACGGAGGTGAGGAGGTGGTGATTGGGTGGGGGTGTTGCAGGTTGATTTGAGGAAATGGTGGAGAAGAAGATGATGGGTATGTCTTTTTTTTATTGTCCAAGGGTAATATAGTCATTTCACACATAGTTAACTGAGAAATTTAACAGAGGTTAGGGCTGGGGACCAACCGAGTTCATTTTTGACAAGTTTTGGGACCACGCGTGTAATTAGTAAACCACTAGGACCAAGTCTGCAATTTTTGTAAACCACAGGGACCAACCAAGCATTTAACTCTAAATTGGGTGGTTAAAGAAGGTGAGTTATTATAAGTATTACCATTTTTGTCAGCAACAAAACCTATGAAAACAAAATAAAAAAGCACATTCTTACAATGTCATTACGTAAATAATATACACAAAAACACACATATTTACATAATATTACCTTTATCTTTCTTATAGACTATATCAACATCCTTTGCAGCGGCCAACCCTTTCTTACAGTCCTTTATTTCTTTTGACATATTGTGCACTACTTTCATGTTAATTATTTTAACAAACCATACAAAAAGCTACAAAACAATGTACATTTTATTCAACACGTTGTTATGTATGAACTTTAATATAAAAACATTTTCACCTATGTTATCTGTTTCTTCGTTGTCCGAACATTCAATGGGGCAAGCTTTTGTATTGTTAAGTCTACGCGCCAAATACGAGTTATCCTCCCGCTTTTTCCCCCTACACGATTAAATTAAATATGTTCCTATTAATTTTATTACATCATAGATTCCTACAATTCGATCATTTAATCTTTTAAATAACCTAAAACTTACTTCTTCTCATTGTTACCATTTCGAACCTACAAATGTAAAGAAAATGGGATTACTCAGATAGACAACTATATTGAATGTATTAGTAGTGCTATGATAAGGTACATAAATGTAATATTACAAAGATAACACAACAATAGTAATTTTTAGACTACAAAGACACGTAGTTTGTACATCGAGAAGAAATGAACAAACTATACGTACATAGTAGAATATAAACTATAACAAAATCTTGACCTCTAAACACATATTTAATACATACGATAGTTAGGAAGCAATACAAATCAGAGGCCTAAGATAACTAATATAACGAAATACATACGTGTATATTTAAACAGTTATACACACACTAGTCCCTCTTCGCAAAAATAAATACCCCCCCCCCCCCCCCAATTCAATATAATCAGCATAATTCACAAGTGTACATCAACGAATTTACACAATCAACACACACAAAATTTTGAGATATCACAAAACCTGTTCCAATACATATGTGTACACCCAATGAATTCTAAACTCTTTACGGACGCTATACTCATCTGTACACAAACGCTTTTACAACAACTCAACCAACCAAACAGCATAACATCGCATAAAAACAGCAAAATCCACTAATTTGTTAAATCAACCATATACTTCAAATAAATTAAACATGTACTCGAACAACGACCGATAAAAAAAATACCATTGTACCAAAAACTTATGGTTAAGAAACTTTTAGAACAACTTTTACAACAGATTATTAATAAATATTCAAAACCCAGTGCATTAATAAACAAAAAACACACGGTACATATGTGTACAACCCAGTGTACAATCTTCATCACATTTTCCGCAAAAAACAATACCAATAATCGGAATACACATGTGTACACCCCCCTCAACACAAGAAACTAAACCCTAACCCACTATTGGTATCGACGACACTTACCCATTCAACATCAAAATGATCCAAACAAGTTTTTCCAAAAATTGAACTCCAAATAACTTAAATCGGAACCCTAATACTCCAGCAAGTCAGGAAAACAATATATTACGAATATTGAATTAAATCCCTGAAGATTCCAACAACGACGACAGCAAATTAAATAAACACGGGGATGACATCGGTGTACCTTGGTTACTTGATAATCCTTTCCAGATTCCGACGAAGATGATGGTGACGGCAATGAGTGTTCTTCGTCGACGACCTTTACTCTTCTTCGTCGCACGTTTTTGTCTCCCTGCCTTCTTCTTTTTGATAATTACACAAAAATGGAAGAGATATTGAGAGATATTAAAAAAGATTTGAAGGTGCACGATTTTTGAGGAGGGGTTATGAAATATTCAACAAATTAAACCTTTCAGTTACCGGATTCCATATTTGTTAATTGTATATGTACAATAATACCCTTTTCTATTTAATTAAACATATAAAATTAACCCGATAATTACGATCATGCCATTCTCTTATAATCTCAATATGATGAAGATCAAGGGTCCATATAAGTTCACATAGTTCACTCTTGGGAGGGTGCTCACTCTAGAACCCTACCTTATATATATATATATATGTGTGTGTGTGTGTGTGTGTGTGTGTGTGCTTGTGTGTGTGTCTAATTATGGTCAAGCTATCTTGTGTAGGATCATGATCAGATCGACAAGCTGAGGAAAGAAAACACACTTCTTTTGTCTTGGTCCCCGACGAAGATATACCGCCACTATAAGGCATAGATTGGGAACTCATTTGCACTTAGCTGTTACATGTCATTTTCAAAGTTTTCTAAGCTTTAGTGATGGGATACATTCGCAGTAAAGGAAAGGTTCTCACTGAACTTCGATTCAATTATGGAGCTTCCAATATTTAGCTTCTTTTCAATAAGATTCGTTAATAGGCTTGAACCCTTTACACATCTTAATGGGTTTGAAGCCCTTACGTTACAAAATATGTAAAAACTACCACATAGATCATGTGTTACTGTGTTTTCTGTTCGATGGTTTGTAATTTGAAATTCCATGATTTGTAAATGGAAATGTCGTGGCTTGTAATTTGAGTTTCTGTGGTTTCTAATTCGAGATTTCGTGATTTGTAATTTGTAATTCGAGTAATCATATTTCGGGATTTGCAGCATTATTTGTAATTTGTTTAATTATTTGTAATTTTTATTTGAAAATTTGTAAGTTATTCAAAAACAAAAATTATGAAAAATATTAGGCCTAGCAAACAAAACCCAAATGGGTTTTTTGGGTAATTTAAAAAGTGTGACAAGTTATATTTGTCACACCCCAATGATGGCTGAATCATCGGGATGTGGCATGATGTGAATAGGTTGCTCGAGAGAATCCATAACGACTAATTATGACAATATTTAATAAGGTTCAATTTCCCATACAATTAAACAAATATTCTCACAAGAATCGAAACGAAATTCAGTAATTTCTCAAGCAACAAAACAAGACATAACTAAAGTTGCAATTAAATTTAGGCAGGTTTCTAGAATCCTAAACCATTTCCAGCAGTAATCCATCAGCTTGACACATACTTTAAAATAAAAGTTAATACAATAATGTAAAGGTGAGTACACAAGTTTAGCATAAGTATAGCAATAAAGCGTTTACGCATAACCAACATGAAACACGTAAAGGGGCGAATCAAGTAAGCTATCGACAATGATACAAGCTAACCAACATGACTGCATGGTAGGGTATGTGTGATACGTGTTCACCGCAGTGAGCATGCATGTAAGGTTAGTAACAAATCCTTAACAACCCCTGAGTAAATAGTTGCTGAGTCTAAACTATAGTACTATCGTTGCTAAGGGTGGTAGGGCAAGTCATCAATGTGTAAACATAGCAAACAACCATTCAGCGAATCACGTATAACATGCGAGAGCGGTTAGCGTTTCAAAAAGAGTTTAAGCGTTGTGTGCGTCGTGTTTTGATAGAGAACGTATGTAACACCCAAAACGTGCATTAGGCGAAAAAGGGTTTGAGTATACTCACAGTGCATGCTTAACAGTTAAACACGGCCTGGGAAGGAGTAGAGGGAGCGCCGAGTCAGCCTGCGTACGGGAACAGAAGTGCATAAGTCTTCCAAAGTTCTAAAACGGTCACGTGGGAGTGTCGAGTGGGAAACAGATTCTTCATACGAAGGTGGTGCCTTCGTACGAAGGGGGCTTCGTACGAAGGGTGCCGGGGGCTTCGTACAAGTTGCTTGTTTCCGTGTCCAAAATCGAGTGTTCTTCGCTTCTTTCTTAAGAAAATCGAGTGTTCATCCCTCCAGCCTTAAGCTACTGATTAAACTTAGAGCCGGAGAGGTCTTTTGAGCGATTTAGTCACATGTGGGAACATGGGCTAGGTTGTACGAAGGGTGTGCCTTCGTACGAGGGGTGCCTTCGTATAAGCCAGTCCCGTTCGTACAGGTGGCTGTTTTTGCGTCTTCATGCGTTCGGAACTATGTATTCGCCCGAATCGGATGTGTTTTCGAGTCCTTTTCATGACGATTTCGATACCGCTTCGTTCCACTATCCAGTGAACGAAACGTATGTCGGTTTTGGTCCGTTTTAGTTAAAAATCGAGTTTAAAACAGTTTTTCATTGGATTAAACACCTGGTGGGTGCGAAATCATCAGATTTCTATCTTGGGAAGCCAAAGCTAAGCCTAATACACCCGTTTAGATGTAGATCCATAGCAAAGTCAGAAGCTTTCATGGAAAAGATGAAGGTTTTCGTAAAATAGAGGAGTTTTAGATGAAATCAGAGATAAACTCATGAAAAATCATTGTGGAAATCGTTGTCATTCTTGTAAAAATAATGATTCTTACTTGGGATGCAGAGAGAAAGCAGGTAGGGAGTGTTCTTGCGTGATGGTAGCAAGTTGTGAATGAGGGAATGAGCTGGGTATTTATACAGAGGAGAGATTTGGTGCAGGTTGGGTTCCGTATGAAGGGTGCCTTCGTACGAAGTCGGTGCCTTCGTACAAAGGTGGTGCCTTCATATGAGGGGACCTGTTTTGTGTGAGTGGCTCCCGTTTCGTGTGTTGGATGTTCGTTTAGTGCGTTTGGTTGCGTTAGTTAGTTCGAGCACTTTAAGTGTTTTAGTGAGGTAATTAAGTGTTGTGTTGCGTTGCATTTTATCGTGATAAATCGAGTTGGTGATTGAGCGTTTAAGCGAGTATCAAACATATATAACATAATTAATGTTTAAACACACAAACAATATAAATAAATCCGCGTTTTGAGTTCTCATTGAGTTTGTGTTGTGATGATCGTTTAAGTAATAAGTGCTTAAATGTGATAAATAAGCGATATAAAATGCGTTTAAAAATATAGTTAACCCTTGGTAATAATCATCGAATCTCGGAGTACAACTGGTTACGCATGAAACAACGATAAGGATAGGAACAACCAAAAGTTGGGTTGTTACATTCTCCCTTACTTTAGGGAATTTCGTCCGGAAATTAAGTAGTGGACGTAACAAAGAGTTGTGGATAATTAGCTTTTATATCACTTTCGAGTTCCCAAGTGAACTCGGCGCCGCGCTTGCCTTCCCATCTAACCTTCACTATAGGAATGCGACTACGTCGAAGTTTCTTGGTTTCTCGATACATGATTTCTTCTGGCTTTTCCATGAAGTGCAGTGTCTCGTTTATTTGCAAGTCTTCAAGAGGTACATGAAGGTTTTCTTCAGCTAGACACTTCTTGAGGTTTGAGACGTGGAAATTCGGGTGTACGTTGCTGAGTTCAACCGGTAATTCGAGTCGGTAGGCCACTTTACCAATTCTTTCCAGAACCTTAAAGGAGCCCACGTAATGTGACGCTAGTTTCCCTTTCTTTCCGAATCGGATCATCCCTTTCCAAGGTGAAACCTTTAAGAGGACGTGATCTCCAACTTAGAACTCTAGGGGCTTGTGACGTTTATCCGCGTAGCTCTTTTGACGACTCTGATATTTCAGGAGATTGTCTCTTATTTGGAGAATCTTGTCTGTTGTTTCTTGTATTAACTTAGGACTAGTGATCTGTGCGTCTCCGATCTTGTGCCAAATAATAGGCGATCGACATTTTTTACCGTATAGTGCCTCAAAGGTTGGCATTTGTATACTAGGGTGATAACTGTTATTGTACGAAAATTCTATTAAAGGTAAATGCGAATCCCAATTACCACCAAAATCTATAACGCACGAACGAAGGATGTTTTCGAGGGTGCGGATCGTGCGCTCAGTCTGACCGTCGGTCTGGGGATGGAATGCAGTAATGAGGTTGAGAGTCACACCGAGAGTGGATTGGAATGTCTCCCAGAGACGTGAGGTAAAACGACCATCGCGGTCAGAGATGATGTCACGAGACGTCCCATGTCGACAAATGACTTCGTCGGTATAGATTTGTGGTAATCGTTCAACCTTAAAGTCTTCTCGTATCAGAATGAAATGAGCAAATTTTGTATGACGATCAACAATAACCCAAATGCTATCGTGACGAAAGGGCATGCGGGTGAGTTTTGTAATAAAATCTATGGCTATACTTTCCCATTTCCACATCAAGATTTCGGATTGTTCGAGTAAACCAGAGGGTCGTTGATGTTCGGCCTTAACCTTCGAGCAAGTTAGGCATTTTGAAACATACAGAGCGATATCCTTTTTCATGCCCGGCCACCAATACCTAGAACAGAGGTCCTGGTACATCTTGCTGGCACCAGGGTGAATGGAGTTTCGATATTTTTAAGCTTCAGTCATCAATATCTCCCAGAGGTTATTGCGACTAGGAATCCAAATGCGGTCGAGATAGTGAAAGATACCGTTCAATTTATTCTCCAATTGAGTTTCGGCATCACACTTCATTTCCTCTTTCAAGTTATTCTCAAGGAAGCATGAGTGTTGCGCGTCGCGAATTAGGGCTTCGAGATCATTCTGGGCTTGAACATTACGAATATTATGCACATAGCTTCGTCGACTGAGAGCATCGGCTACGACGTTTGCCTTGCCAGGATGGTAGCGTATCTCACAATCATAGTCATTGAGAAGTTCAACCCATCTGCGTTGGCACATGTTCAGTTTTTTCTGGTTCAAGATATGTTGTAAGCTCTTATGGTCGGTGAAGACTGTACACTTGGTACCCTAAAGGTAGTGGCGCCATATCTTTAACGCAAAAACAACTGCATCGAGCTTAAAATCGTGGGTAGTGTAGTTCTTATCGTGGGTCTTGGGGTTGTCGAGACGCATACGCGATAACCTTGTCTCGTTGCATAAGAACACACCCAAGACCTAGGTTAGAGGCATCGCAATAAACAACGAAATCGTCGTTTCCATCGGGAAGTGCGAGGACAGGAGCGTTGCAAAGCATACGCTTGAGAGTTTGAAAGACGTCCTCTTGGTCAGAACCCCAAACAAAAGGTTTGTCCTTATAAGTTAGGGTGGTAAAAGGCATGGCGATTTTAGAAAAGTCGGCGATGAATCCACGGTAATAACCCCCCAATCCGAGAAATGAACGGATTTCGGATGGAGTCTTCGGCGTAATACGGGATTGACGTGAATTCCTTCACTGTTAACGATGTGACCGAGAAATTGAACCTCCTCTAGCTAAAATTCACACTTGGAGAACTTGGCATAGATGCTATTTGTCACGGCCCCCGACCCGGTTTGACCCGTTTCAGGAGCCGCGGGACAGAAATCCCGTGGTATTTAATTTAATCACAGCGGAAGACTTTTTAAACAGGATCAATTATTCTTAAAACTGCTCATTTGTATATAATATAGGGATAATTCCCATATTTTACAAACACTTGATTTCACTGGGAAATCTTTTATTTCTTTAAAACATGTTTCTTTATTTATTTACATTGAGCCACTTTCTAAGCTTGTAGTGCTACTCGGCACTTTTCCTTTGTTTACAACAGATCACCTGAAACATGTTTGAAAAAGGTTTTGTCAGCAGGGAAATACTGAGTGAATCATTCATTTTACAAAAACGACTCGTTTGTTATAATTCACAGTATTAAGAGAGATTACAATGTTTATTTCAACCAAATACCCACAGTACTTGTCATCGACTCGTTTCGGTGACTGTGGTCATATTACTATTGAGTCCGTTCACCCAATAGTAACGAGTATCATTAATTAGGTTCGCCCACCTAAATTGATAAAAATAGTAATGTGCACAATACCCCACATACCGGCTGTAATTTGGTGACTACATATACTTAATCACTGTAATTATAATCTTGGAAAATAAACATACTTTTGTAAACAGATTTGATAAAAAGAGAATGACTCACTTTGTAGATTTTAACGAGCAGAATATAAGCCTACTGATTAGCCTGAATTAACCTAATTTAAATAACAATGCACACACAACAGGTTAGTAACTAATACAGCAGTTACGACAATTCACGAGATTAAACCCTCACAACAATTTATTAGTGCAATACTTAATAATTCAGTGGATTCTCAACAAATGACAGAGTATAGTCCGAATTCGAGCAGTACTCAAACATTCAAGTTGAAATCATAATGAATTAATAAAGTATAATCTCAATTTGAGCGGCACTTAAACCATCATTGGATAGTTATAATCAATCGGACGTTGAATCGTAATAGCGATCGAGTTATTACCCTGATTGCGGCAGCACTTCGTGATCAGTGTGTGTTTTTGAGAGTAAACAGACGATAACTCCCTCGACGAAACTTGAATTTACGTCGTTCAAATTCCAAATTTCAAGTCCCGACGTCCTCTATTTATAGGCGGATTTTAGGTGTGTCGCGGCCCGCGTGAGAATAAGCTTAACTTTACGCGGGCCGCGTAAAGTTTTGTTTTATGTGTAGGGTTGCCACGATTGGGACTAGCCTTGCTGACTCAACAGAATTTGTTAATTCAACTTCTTCCGCACGCAATTTAGATAATCGTTCACTACGGTATTACCCCCCCTGAGTTTTAAGGGCCCTAATCCTGATTTTGAAAATTCTGGAAAAATTAGGGTTTGTGCAAAATCACTTGGGTCTCTCAATTGGGGTTTCCTATTAGATAAATTAATTAATTAAATATGACTTTTGATACGAGTTGTTACATTCTACCCACCTTAATAAAATCTCGTCCTCGAGATTTACTGGAATAAATGAGGATATTTTCGCTTCATTTCTGATTCCAGCTCCCATGTGTATTCAGCTCCTCTCTTTGAATCCCATCTGACTTTGACTAAGACTAATCGTTTATGTTTGAGAAACTTTATCTTTCGATCCTCAATTTGAAGAGGTTTCTCAACAAATTTTAACTTTTCGTTTACCTCTATATCTTGGAGAGGTACTACCAAAGATTCGTCTGCTAGACATTTCTTGAGATTGGATACATGAAATACATCATGTACTCCAGCTAATTCTTCTGGTAGTTGTAAACGATAAGCAACTGGTCCTATACGTTGGATCACTGGGAATGGTCCTACGTACCTTGGACTTAGCTTTCCTTTCTTTCCGAATCTAACTACTCCTTTCCAAGGAGAAACTTTCAAAAGTACTTTATCTCCAATTTGGAATTCTATCGGCTTGCGGCGATTATCTGCATAACTCTTTTGGCGATCTCTAGCTGTTTTCAATCTTTCCTTGATTTGAGTTATCTTGTCGGTCGTTTCTTGCACTATTTCAGGCCCTGACAATTGACTTTCTCCTATTTCTGCCCAACAAACTGGAGTTCTACACTTTCTTCCATAAAGTGCCTCAAATGGAGCAGTTTCAATACTTGAATGATAACTATTGTTATAAGAGAATTCAATTAATGGTAAGTGATCATCCCAACATCCACCAAAATCAATTACACATGCTCGGAGCATGTCTTCCAGTGTTTGTATTGTCCTTTCACTTTGTCCGTCTGTTTGAGGATGATATGCAGTGCTTAAATTTAGTCGAGTTCCCATTGCTTGCTGGAAAGTTTTCCAGAAATGGGAAGTGAAACGACTATCTCTATCTGAAATAATGGAGAGTGGGACTCCATGTAAAGATACTACTTCGTCTACGTACAACTTGGCTAACCTTTCCATACTAAAGGTTTCCTTCATTGGTAGAAAATAAGCTGATTTGGTTAATCGATCCACAATTACCCAAATCGCATCATTACCTTTTCTGGTCTTGGGTAATTTAGTAACAAAATCCATTGTTATAAGTTCCCATTTCCATATAGGCATTTCCAATTGTTGTAGTAAACCTGAGGGTTTCTGGTGTTCAGCCTTAACTTGTGAACAAGTAAGACATTTAGATACATATTTTGCTATATCTTTCTTCATTCCTATCCACCAAAAATTCTTTCTTAAATCTTGGTACATTTTATTGTTTCCAGGGTGCATAGTATACCTAGATTTATGAGATTCTTCTAAAATCTTAAGTCTTAAGTCTCCTTGCTTTGGTACCCAAATTCTACTTTTGTGGAATCTCCAAATTCCATCTGCTCCTTGTTCTAATTCCTTTATCCGTCCTTTCATTCCTTCAGCATCATCCTTGATTGCTGTATCTTGAACATTCTTCAATTGTTCCATTAAATCTATCTGTAGATTTAATCTGAGAGCACGAACTCGTCGTTGCTTTTCATGATATTTACGACTTAAGGCATCTGCAACTACATTTGCCTTTCCTTCATGATATTGGATATCACAGTCGTAGTTACTTAATATTTCCATCCATCTCCTTTGCCTCATGTTTAACTCTTTTTGTCCAAATATATATCTTAAACTTTTATGGTCAGTATAGACAGTAAATTTACTTCCGTAAAGATAATGTCTCCAAATTTTAAGGGCAAAAATTACGGCTCCTAATTCTAAGTCATGAGTCGTATAATTTTCTTCATGCTTTTTCAATTGTCTTGAGGCATATGCAATTACCTTTTTGCGTTGCATTAACACACATCCAAAACCTAATTTTGAAGCATCACAATATACTTCAAAATCTTCGGTACCTTCTGGTAAGGATAAGATTGGAGCATTGGTTAATTTCTGTTTCAAGATCCTAAAGGCTTCTTCTTGTTTAGGTCCCCATTCAAACTTAACGGCTTTACAGGTTAACTTAGTTAATGGTACAGCTATCTTGGAAAAATCCTTAATAAACCTTCTATAATATCCAGCTAAACCTATAAAACTTCTTATTTCCATTGCAGTTTGCGGAACCTTCCAATTAGTAATTGCTTCTATTTTAGCAGGATCTACGTGAATTCCTTCGTGATTCACCATATGACCTAAAAATTGCACTTCCTTTAACCAAAATTCACACTTTGAGAATTTTGCATAAAGCTTTTCTTTTCTTAACAAAGTTAAGAGTGCATGAAAATGTTTGCAATGTTCTTCTTGACTTTTGGAATAAATAAGTATATCGTCGATGAATACGATTACAAATTTATCCAAGTATGGTTTACAGATCCGATTCATCATGTCCATAAATGCTGCTGGGGCATTTGTTAGTCCGAAGGGCATGACTGTAAACTCATAATGGCCATACCTAGTTCTGAAAGCAGTTTTAGGTATGTCTTCTTCTTGTACCTTCAATTGATGATATCCGGAACGTAAATCAATCTTAGAAAAATATCTAGCTCCTTGAAGTTGATCAAATAGATCATCAATCCTAGGTAATGGATATTGATTCTTAATTGTAACCTTATTCAATTCTCTATAATCGATACACATTCTCATTGATCCATCTTTCTTTTTCACAAATAACACTGGTGCTCCCCAAGGGGTTGAACTAGGTTGTATAAATCCTTTACTTAGTAATTCATCTAACTGCTTTTTCAATTCTAACATTTCGGTGGGTGCTAATCGATAAGGTGCTTTCGCTATTGGTGTAGTACCTGGAATTAGATGAATCCTAAATTCTACTTCCCTATCTGATGGTAATCCTGGTAATTCTTCTGGAAATACATCTGGATATTCTGAGACTACTGGTATTTCCTTAAGATCTTTACCCTTAGTGCTAATGATTACTGAAATCATATACACTATTTCTTTCTTTCGTTCATAACTAGCAACTTTCATTACTGATATGAACTTCATGGGTTTGCGTGGTTTATCTCCTGTAATGGTGATTATTTCCCCAGTAGGTGTTTGAATTTCTATAGAGTTTTTATCACAAAAGATTCGAGCATGGTTGGCTATTAACCAATCCATTCCTAACACAACATCAAATTCGTCTAATTTCATAGGTAACAGGTTGGCAGAAAACTTATGGCCTAATAATTCTATCTTTCCTTTTTGCAAAACCTTATTTATTTTAACAGAATTCCCGTCTGCCGTTTCGACTGTAAAAATTTGCCTAAGGGTTGTTAAGGGTAACTTAAGGGCTTGGCAAAATGAAGTATTGATAAAACTTTGGTTTGCACCAGAGTCAAATAATACTTTTGCATATACGTTGTGAACTAGGAACGTACCAGCTATCACATCTGGAATGAGTTCTGCTTCTTGAGTAGTTAACTGAAAGGCTCGGACATTCTTCTTGGTAGCTCCGTCAGCTGGTTTAGCTTTATTATCTGCTGGTTTGGCCAATTTAGGACATTCTGTTTTGAAATGTCCTGCTTCTCCACAATTATAACAGATTGTGGATTTCTTTCTACAGTTTTCTTCACGATGTCCTACCATTTTACAAAAATTGCAAGTTACACCACATCTTCCAAAATGTTTCTTTTTGCAATTTTTGCAGAACGGTGGAGTTGAAGATTGCCCTGTTCCTTTTCTTTCGAAATTACTATTATTACCCGTACGAAATCCCTGGGTAATCTTCTGAGCCAATTCCTTCTTTTTGTTTTCATCTTGCGTGCGTACTAGTTCGTCGATTAGAGTATTAGCTAATTCCACAGCATCGTCAATAGTGCGAGGTCTCGCAGCTTTAACAATATTGCGGATTTCACTAATTAATCCCCAGATGTATCGAGAAATGAGTACCGGTTCTGGCGAAGCCAGTGTTGGTACCACTCTAGCATATTCAAAGAATGTCGAAGTATAACTGCGACACTCCACTCCTATCATCCGGTGATATAGGAACTTATTTGCCATTTGTTCCTTTTCATATTCAGGACAATATTTCCTTTCTACAAGATTCTTGAATTCTTCCCATTTTATGGCATAAGCCATCCTTCTTCCTTTTGCTTGTAGCACCGTGTTCCACCATTCTAATGCTCCTTCTTTGAACAAATTTGATGCATACATCACCTGATCTTCTTCTGAACACTTACTTATTGCAATTACTGCTTCGGTTTTCTCTAACCAACGCAGTACTGCAGTTGCTCCTTCATTACCTGCAAATTCAGCAGGTTTGCAAGCAAGAAATTCTTTGAAAGTGCAACCAGGTGTTGCGGCTTTCATTTTCTTGGGAGGTGGAGCCTGTCGTAGATTATTATCATCATGATTGCTGCCTCCATTTACACTGTGACTAAAATTATCTTCCTGAGTACGTTTACTAGGAATGATTTGTTGCGGTTCTAATGGATTTTTAACAGCAGCAACGAATGCTGGAATAGCATTGGCTATCCCTTGTGCAACAATATTTTCTATATCTTGTCTAGTCATATACTGGTTTTCCTGATTTTGTTCAGATTGATTCCCTTCATTAACTGGTTCATTATTAGCATTTTCCATCTGATAATTATTAAAAATATAATTATTAGTATTGAGTAATGAATAAACAATTTCACAGAAGCACATAAAATCTGGTTGATAACACAGATATATATCCAAAATTGTCGATGTTTCGACTTCTATTTTGCTTTATATATATTAGATAGGCATCCATACACACCTTTTATCTTACAATGTTTTATTTCCCATTTTACAGAGTTATATTTACTTATTATTATTTATATACAGACACTTTTCCCAACCCCACTATTCTTTGGTCACAATAAGTTTAGTAGCGACGTTCCCTTTCGCCGTACTTCCAGGTAATCTTTTCTCCCATATCCCTAATCCTATTTCCTGTATTTATCAGTTCTTCACCGTATTGACGGAGTTCGGTTAAGTTTTCGTTACTCATTGGAGGATTGGGGATAGGGTCTGGCTCCCACTGTGGAAGGAAAGAATAAGGACTGTTGACAATATTCTCGAATTGCCAGTCATTTGTCCACCATTCTTCCATTTGACCTAAAGGTAGAGTGTGGATTAGTGGATCTGGAATAGCTGGTTCCAGATTGACAGGTAGTTGGGTTTCTAGGCAAGGATATAGATTATTATGGATAGGGCTAATAACATCACAATTTGCCGGTAGACGGTCGATTTCGTCTTGAAATGTGATATCTTCAGTTTGTCTAGAACTCCCTCCTATCTCTATTCCTTTTTGTTTATAGTCCTCCCTGAATTCTGCTGGTTTGGAACTTTCTCCGACTTCAATTTCCTTTCCTTTGTTTATAGGGTTTTCTATTTTAGGAAGTTTCCTAGTAGCTGGCTTTCTCCTGCGCACTTTCCTCCATCCTACATATCTTCTTTTCTTTTTAGATTTTGCTTTTTCCAGCGGTGGAGCTTGGAATTCCACAGGTTCCTCTATGTCAGCAATATAACCAGTAAAGTCGTGGGAGACTTCAATTGGTACTGGGTAGAGGTTGAGATTCTGAAATGCTTCCGACATCTCATTCATGCTGGACAGCATATATGCAAAATGCACAAAAATGCTAAGTTAAAACTTTGGAACAAAGTTTAACAAATAAACATTAAGTTTATTGCATACGGATTTGTACAAAAGATTACAGAAAAGTGAACACACTATAATTTATTTATTTACTGGGTATTACTTTTCTACTAGACCAGGTTTTTAAAATTTAGAGATTTGTATTTTCTGCTACGGTAGCTAGCATATAAAGGTTTGCCCATTTTTCATCTAAGGTATCTTCCCAAGGTGACTTATTTCCTAATTCCTGGATTTCTGGATTAAACCTCACTTTCTTGACTTGGGTTTTCTTTATTTTCTCTTGTCCCTTTCTAAGAATCGAATTTCTTTTCTCTTGGGTGAGAGGGTTTTCATAGTTTGCTTTACGAACAAAAATCCCTTCTTCTAGATCTGCTGGTTGTTTGGAGGAAGAGGTTCCTTTTCTTGTGGGTGCAGTATCTAATTTGTGATAGATAGCAGAAATCTTGTGTTTACCCATACTGTAACTCAATAATTAATCAGTTAATAAAACATATTTCTATAGAATAGCAATTAAATTTCCTAATTATTTTAATAGGCTAAAATCAATAGTAAGCTTAAATCAGTGGCTCTGATACCACCTTTTTCTGTCACGGCCCCCGACCCGGTTTGACCCGTTTCAGGAGCCGCGGGACAGAAATCCCGTGGTATTTAATTTAATCACAGCGGAAGACTTTTTAAACAGGATCAATTATTCTTAAAACTGCTCATTTGTATATAATATAGGGATAATTCCCATATTTTACAAACACTTGATTTCACTGGGAAATCTTTTATTTCTTTAAAACATGTTTCTTTATTTATTTACATTGAGCCACTTTCTAAGCTTGTAGTGCTACTCGGCACTTTTCCTTTGTTTACAACAGATCACCTGAAACATGTTTGAAAAAGGTTTTGTCAGCAGGGAAATACTGAGTGAATCATTCATTTTACAAAAACGACTCGTTTGTTATAATTCACAGTATTAAGAGAGATTACAATGTTTATTTCAACCAAATACCCACAGTACTTGTCATCGACTCGTTTCGGTGACTGTGGTCATATTACTATTGAGTCCGTTCACCCAATAGTAACGAGTATCATTAATTAGGTTCGCCCACCTAAATTGATAAAAATAGTAATGTGCACAATACCCCACATACCGGCTGTAATTTGGTGACTACATATACTTAATCACTGTAATTATAATCTTGGAAAATAAACATACTTTTGTAAACATATTTGATAAAAAGAGAATGACTCACTTTGTAGATTTTAACGAGCAGAATATAAGCCTACTGATTAGCCTGAATTAACCTAATTTAAATAACAATGCACACACAACAGGTTAGTAACTAATACAGCAGTTACGACAATTCACGAGATTAAACCCTCACAACAATTTATTAGTGCAATACTTAATAATTCAGTGGATTCTCAACAAATGACAGAGTATAGTCCGAATTCGAGCAGTACTCAAACATTCAAGTCGAAATCATAATGAATTAATAAAGTATAATCTCAATTTGAGCGGCACTTAAACCATCATTGGATAGTTATAATCAATCGGACGTTGAATCGTAATAGCGATCGAGTTATTACCCTGATTGCGGCAGCACTTCGTGATCAGTGTGTGTTTTTGAGAGTAAACAGACGATAACTCCCTCGACGAAACTTGAATTTACGTCGTTCAAATTCCAAATTTCAAGTCCCGACGTCCTCTATTTATAGGCGGATTTTAGGTGTGTCGCGGCCCGCGTGAGAATAAGCTTAACTTTACGCGGGCCGCGTAAAGTTTTGTTTTATGTGTAGGGTTGCCACGATTGGGACTAGCCTTGCTGACTCAACAGAATTCGTTAATTCAACTTCTTCCGCACGCAATTTAGATAATCGTTCACTACGGTATTACCCCCCCTGAGTTTTAAGGGCCCTAATCCTGATTTTGAAAATTCTGGAAAAATTAGGGTTTGTGCAAAATCACTTGGGTCTCTCAATTGGGGTTTCCTATTAGATAAATTAATTAATTAAATATGACTTTTGATACGAGTTGTTACACTATTTCCTTGAAGAAGTTTGAGAACTAAACGAAGATGTTGCGCGCGTTCGGATCTCGACTTTGAGTAGATAAGAATAGCATCGATAAACACAATGATGAAACGATCCAAAAAGACTTTGCACACATGGTTCATCAAATCCATGAAGACCGCTGGTGCGTTCGTGAGACCAAAAGGCATGACCACGAATTGATAATGGCCATAGCGGGTACGAAATGCGGTTTTCGGGATGTCTTGTTCTTGTACACGCAACTGGTGATACCAGAACATAAATCAATCTTTGAGAAACACGTAGCTCCTTGGAGTTGATCATGTAAATCATCGATTCGGGATAGCGGGTAGCGGCTCTTGATAGTAAGCTTGTTAAGTTCCCTGTAATCGATGCACATTCAGAACGATCCATCCTTCTTTTTCATGAAAAGAACGGCTGCGCCCCATGGTGAGATGCTCGGGCGTATAAAGCCTTTATCAAGCAATTCTTAAAGTTGGCTAGATAGCTCGTGCATTTAGGATGGTGCAAGGCGATAGGGAGCTTTTGCAACAGGTGTAGCACTAGGAATAAGATCAATACGAAAATCAATATCACGAGTAAGGGGTAGACCAGGTAAATCGTCAGGAAAAACTTTAGGAAAATCATAAACAACTGGAACGTCCCTCATTGTTTTCTTCTCGTCCTTCATTTCCACAACATGGGCTAGGAAGCGATGTACTCCTTGCGTAAGTATTTACTCGCTTGGATACACGATTTAAGCTTCAACTCTTTCGAGAGTACCTCACCATAAACACGTAATTGATCACCTTTGGAAGAGAAAAACGAAACATCTTATCAAAACAAACAACTTCGACACGATTCTCACGAAGAAAATCCATGCCTACTATGATGTCAAAACTACCTAGTTGCATAGGTATGAGATTGATCGGGAAAACATGATTATTGAGTTCAAGAGTACAATCACGTAGAACGGAGCTAATGGTAACGGTTCTTCCAGTGGCGACTTCTACGTCGAATGTCCTTGGGAGTTTAGCGCCTTTACATTTTAAAACCTTTTCGAATTCAAACGATACAAAATAGTGATATAGCATATTTTGCACATATTCACCTAATTCACATAAACACATATTTTGCACGTATTCACCTTCTCTAAATTGTGTGTAGCGTGTGTGAGACACGCATGATATAGCATAGCATATGCGAGGAGTATAGAGTATGAGAGCATGCGAGTAATACCGCATATGGGGTTCGCACGGCCTCATGAGCGTGAAGTAAATAAGACTGCTTAGTTTGTTCACGATTAGTTAGCATTTTAGTTTGTGAGAGTTGTGCGAGTTGTGCATATTTTTGCAAAGTGGGGAGCGATAAAACGAAACCATAAAGCGTAAAGATCAAAATTCGCAAATTTAAACACATGGACTCAAAAAATTCGATGATGCGTAAAAATGAAAATTGCAGGCTTGAAATAAATAGAGCATCCTGGGTGTTGAGACATCGACTACCCAAAGTGATTCAACTATTCCCAACAAGTTCGGGCACACGCTTTGGCCTAATAGACTTATGCTCTCACCGTAATACGGCTAACGACATTTGTCCTTCTAGTTACTACGTGCCCCGAGTTATTGGAACAATCGAGACTTTGGTAAGATCTTTTAAAAATCAGTTTAGGGAGTGGAACGGGTTATTAAGATGCGGGTTTCACCCCTAACTTAACAACTTCGCTCCTAACTGTGGTTGTTCTCACCGAATAAATTCGAGAGTTCCACCAGATAGAGATGGAGATTTCCGTCGAGATATGGATATCACTCTTAACTCAACGAAAGTTTCTCGTGCTAAGAGTAGTACACAGAGTGAGTGATTGTTTCGAGAGTTATTGGTTTTCACACCTAATCTCGACACAATCGCTCGTTTGTGTTATACGAGTGTCTTCATGTCTTCAAGTGTGTATATTGTGTTCACCTTAGGCTATAAGCATTCAGACCGAAGAGAAGAGATAGAAGCAGGTAGAGAGATATTTTAACATTTCAAGATTCACGAAACATTCCGTTCGTACGAACCGACCGGCTCCCTTCGTACGAAGCAACAAGTTGGTTTGTACGAAGGTACAACATGTGGGTTCGTACGAACCAAGCTTGTTCGTACAGGGAGGTCTGTTTTGGTACTTAGACTATAGACTAGGTCGAATCATGCAATTCTACCTAATTCCCTATAGTTATAGCTCTGATACCAACCTGTCATACCCCAACCATTGGCGGAATCATCGGGATGTGGCATGATGCGAATAGGTTGCTCGAGAGAATCCATAACGACTAATTATGACAATATTTAATAAGGTTCAATTACCCCTACAATCAAACAAATATTCTCACAAGAATCGAAACGAAATTCAGTAGTTTCTCAAGCAACAAAACAAGACATAACAAAACTTGCAATTAAATTTAGGCGGGTTTCTAGAATTCTAAACCATTTCCAGCAGTAATCCATCAACCAGTCACATACGTTAAAATAAAAGTCAATACAGTAATGTAAAGGTAAGTACATAAGTTTAGCATAATTATAGCATACGTATAACAATAAAGCATTTACGCATAACCGGCATGAAACACGTAAAGGGGAGAATCAAGTAAGCTATCGACAATGATACAAGCTAACCAACATGACTGCGTGGTAGCGTATTCGCGATACGTGTTCACCGCAGTGAGCACACACGTAAAGTTAGTAAGAAATCTTAAACAGTCCCTGAGTAAACTGGTGCTGAGTACAAACTATAGTACTATCGTTGCTAAGGGTGGTAGGGCAAGTCATCACTGTGTAAACATAGCAAACAACCATTCAGCGAATCACGTATAAGATACGAGAACGGTTAGCATTTTTAAAAGAGTTTAAGCATTGTGTGCGTCGTGTTTTGATAGAGAACGTATGTAACACCCAAAAAGTGCATTAGGCGAAAAAGGGTTCGAGTATACTCTCAGTGCGTGATAGTTAAACACTACCTGGAAAGGAGTGAAGGGAGCGTCGAGTTAGCCTGCGTACAGAAACAGAAGTGCATAAGTCTTCCAAAGTGCTGAAACGGTCACGTGGGAGTGTCGAGTGGGAAATAGATTCTTCGTATGAATGTGGTGCCTTCGTACGAAGGGGGCTTCGTACAAAGGGTGTCGGGGGCTTCATACAAGTTGCTTGTTTCCGTGTCCAAAATCGAGAGTTCTTCGCGTTTTTCTTCGGGAAATCGAGTGTTTATCCCTCCAGCCTTAAGCTACTAATTAAACTTAGAGCCGAGGAGGTCTTTTGAGCGATTTAGTCACATGTGGGAACATGGGCTGGGTTGTATGAAGGGTGTGCCTTCGTACGAGAGGGTGCCTTCATACAAGCCAGTCCCATTTGTACAGGTGGCTTTTTTTGCGTCTTCATGCGTTCGGAACTATATTTTCGCCAGAATCGGATGTTTTTTCGAGTCTTTTTCATGACGGTTTCGACACCGCTTCGTTCCACTAACCAGTGAATGAAACGTATGTCGGTTTTGGTCCGTTTTAGTGTAAAAATCGAGTTTAAAACAGTTTTTCCTTGGATTAAACACCTGGTGGGTACGAAATCATCAGATTTCTATCTTGGGAAGCCAATCCTAAGCCTAATACACCCGTTTAGGTGTAGATCCGTAGTAAAGTCAGAAGTTTTGATGAAAAAGACGAAGGTTTTCATAAAATAGAGAAGTCTTAGATGAAATCAGAGATAAACTCGTGAAAAATTGTTGTGGAAATCATTGTGATACTTGTAAAAATAATGATTCTTACTGGGGATGCAGAGAGAAAGTAGGTAAGGGGTGTTCTTATGCGATGGCAGCAAGTCGTGAATGAGGGAATGACCTGGGTATTTTTAGAGAGGAGAGATTTTGTGCAGGTTAGGTTCTATATGAAGGGTGCCTTCGTACAAAGTCGGTGCCTTCATACGAAGGTGGTGCCTTCGTACGAGGGGACTTGTTTCGTGTGAGTGGCTCCCATTTCGCGTGTCGGATGTTCGTTTGGTGCGTTTGGTTACGTTAGCTAGTTTAAGCACTTTAAGTGTTTTAGCGAGGTAATTAAGTGTTGTGTTGCGTTTTATCATGATAAATCGAGTTGCGCGAGTGAGCGATTGAGCGTTTAAGCGAGTATCAAACACATATAACATAATTAACATTTAAACACACAAAAAATATAAATAAATCCGTGTTTTGAGTTCTCGCTGAGTTTGCGTTGTGATGAGCGTTTAAGTAATAAGCGTTTTAATGTGATAAATAAGCGATATAAAATGCGTTTAAAAATGTAGTTAACCCTTCGTAATAATCATCGAATCTCAGAGTACAAGCGTTTACAAATGAAATAACGATAAGGATAGGAACAACCGAAAGTAAGTTTGTTAAAATATTAGGCCTGGAAATAATAATGGATTAGTCAGGATGGGCTTTTGGATATCAATTTAAAATATCTGATGGGTCAGTATGGGTAAGTGACTAAGTGGGTAACCCTAAGCATAAATTTCATACTTCACTAGTTCACTGCAACACTTCTGCTCCACTGTAACACGATGGCTGTAACACCACTTCTCTGCTCGACTGTAACACCACTGAATCATCAGAATCGTTCAACATCATGATCCCTTATCTCCGTCGCTTGCTGAGAGGTAGGCATCTTAAAAATTTTGGCCTTAAAAATCTCTGGGTTTTGTAAACTGTCACACCCCAACCGTTGGCGTAAACATCGGGATGAGACGAAATCGATTGCAAGAGACTTCATAACACTATGTGACAATATAAATTTAAGTTGAATTTCATATATTGCTAAAAATTGGCATACAAGAATCAAATAAAAGACAACATTGTTTCAAATATCCATTACAAAATAGATTAATCTAAGTGTGTTTCGAAGACCACCTAAATCTTATTTCTTCACTTAGCATCATCTCGACTATCAACCTACAACATGTATTAAAATAAGATCAACAAAAAGTTGGCGAGTATACAAGTTTGATACATAGCATAAAAATAGTCTAACGGCTCATATCCAACATGAATCACAATATGCAAGTTACTAGTATGTCAAAATGGTGTCAAGTATATGTTCAATCCCAAGAATCCAATGCGTTAAAATAGCCTATCCCAAATAGAATAACGGGAGGTAACATGTTTAACTTAACAATACCCCGAGACTGGTGGGCGGCGCATTACTACTATAGCGCTATAAATGTTAAGGTAGGCTTGTAAGAAGTTAATGAGCATATAGACACGAAAAGTTTAACATCACATACGAGATTAACAAGCATCATATAGTTTCATGTTTAAATATGGATAGAGAATGATTCAAATAGTTTCAAGTGTGTTTAAAATATAGAATACATGTTGCATCCCAAAGTGTTTAAAGAGTAAAAATGGGATCTAGTATACTCACAAAATTGCATGTGTTCTCCGATTATCCATTGTGACGAAGTCGTTGAGACTAGAAGGTTGAATATGTTCGATTCGGAATACTAAGGGATGATTGCATTATAGTTTACGGATTTGAAGTTTAAGGACATGAAAATAGACATATGAAAATAATCATCTATCACATATGATGCCTAGATGATAAACTTACTAACTTGACAATGTCTAGTTGTTCATCATCAAAAGTTCAGTTTGTTTGAATGTTACATAGGTATTACATAGAGTATACTATATCATATATGTCAAGCACGAGGTAAAAGATTAAAGTCTTCATTTAGGCACCTCTAAGTATCATAGAAATCACGCATGAGGTAGGAAGAACAAAGCTCCCATTTAGGTACCTTCGTTGTTCACCACTACACTTGTTTTCATAAACAACAAGGAGGGTCATGAACTTACAAGTATTAATGAAATAATAACAAGTAAATCTATGGAAAAACATCAAGATGTGAGTGAATTTTTATGAAATATAGCCCAAGCTAGTCTAACAATCACACATACATTAAGCTTCAAGCTTGAACAATTCTTATGGGTAAACCCTTTCTAAAACAGAATGTTTGTGAGGTTTTAATCTCTGGTTTAACATGTATCAGCCTTGTTTTTAAGCCCAACTAACGATTCAATTGATTAGGAGCATAGGACATAGGTTTGAGATGAGATAACTCAAGTTTGAACAAGATTAACAAACTTTAAATAAATACAGAAACTAACAGTCCACTTTGGAGCTTTTTTGGTGACATTCCAGGGCTTGGTTTTCCATGGAAAACCACTGTAAATGTTCCTAAGGTTGTACCAAGCAAGTGGGAAAAAGAATGGATGAAAAGACCAAGAAATGAAGAAGTTATGCTTGTTTTCGTAACTAGTGGTGAATATGTCCATTCCTCCGATTTTGCAGCTAATTGAGGGTGTTTGAGGTGTTTGAAAAGTGAAAAAGGCTTGGAGAATGATGGGTTTATATAGGGAAGGGTCTGATTCGTAACTAGTGGGAAGGGTTTATATAGTTAGGTTAGGTTTTAGTTGGGTAATTAATGTTAAAACAAGGTTTAAAACTAAAAAAAAAACATAAAAATCGCACTAAAAATCGAGCTGGGAAGGGTCTGATTCGCGGCTGCTGGTTTGGGCCGTTGAGGGGCGCGACATAGATGGCCTGCTTCGTCGCGCTCGCCAGGAAGCAATGGAGCGAGACTTTAAAAGAATTGAGAGCCGAGTTCTACTCGATGTCAAGACCTCAGCCGAGCTGCTGAGGGTGTGCTGGTGGAGTTGGTGACGCGGGTTCGAGTCCCGTGGTCTTCGTTTCTTTTTTATTATTTTCTTTTCTTGTTTTTACAACTTTAATCTTTCAGGTATGTACACAAACAACCCCTAGGCTTAAATTTAGTAACTTATGTTACCATTTAAAAGAAACTAACTTACAATTTAATCTAACCAAGTTAGTTTGTATTTACTAACTTCAAAATTTAATGAGACTAACTAGTTTATTATAAAAATAAACTTTTAAATAGTATAATTAATTAATTTAATTAATTGATAAATAACCATATTTATAAGATTTTCCAACGATTAACCATTTCGCGAAATTTCCAAGTTTCAAAGATTTAGGATTCGACTTCCATTATCTTACGAGTGTTAACTAGTTTAACGAGCATTGAGTTTCATGGTGTAATAATGAACCAAGAGTCTTGGATAATATATCGTTCAAACATGAATTTCATTGTGATTCAAGTCTCGGATTCTACAAAGATCACATCGAAACGACGATTACAAGGACACAAAATTCCAAAAATAGAATTTCAATCAATGGTTTCTAAATACGGGAAGTATGAACACGCAGGGCGTTATAGTCTCCCCTCCTTTAGCAAATTTCGTCCTGAAATTTATTCAAGAGGAAGACTTGAAATAGTTTTGGCAAAAGGTGATTATTTAAAATTGAGATTTGAAAATTTTGAAACGTAAAAAGGTATAAAATTTTGAAGAACGACAAGAGGGTTTGTAAAAAAATTTGTTTGGGCTAAAATGGTTTTAACGGATAAGCATAAGTGAAACGCGTATAGGTAAAACGAGTTAGACAAGTTTTGAGTAACTAAATTGGATGTGTATTAAAATGTGTCTTAATAGGAAGGAAAATTTTGTACAAAACGGTTTGTATTTTGATGAAAGTGGGGTAGCTTGTATTGGAAGTTTTAAGGATAGTATAAAATCATACATTTGTAAAAATTGTTCATTGAGAGGAACGAGAAGGTTTGGTAAATAAAGTGATAACGGTCTACTAAGTATGTTTACACAAGAATAAAGAATAGGAAGATGGTTTTAAAGGTGGGGATAAGTTAGGATTCGAATGTTTAAATAGGCTTGATTGTGAACAAGGTTCGTATAGAAGAAAAGAATAATGGAGAATAATGAGAGTATGGAAGTGAACGAGTGGCCCTTAGTGAATGCAAGTATAAGAATGGCATAAGTGTTGGATAGAAGAAAGTAGCGTGCTAACAATGAAGTCTCGTCGTACAGTGTTGTAAGAATCGCAAGGCGCTAGTCGGGCGGTGGGGTACCGACTAGCGATTAATCGGGATTAATAGGGACTAATCGGAATTAATCAGATTGAGATTTTTATATGTAATTTTTAGTTACATATACACACACACATTTTTATTTCTTGTTTTTAAAGTAGACATGTTTTAACCCCTCATTAACCCATTTTTTAAGTAATTGGAAGGAATTTATATGGTTTGGTCAAAATTTGGCTGGTATCTAGCCAAAATTTGTCCAGAATAGGACCGCCATTGACTGCCTAGCTATTAATCGGGCACTAATCGGTGAACCTCTGATTAGTGATTAACCGGCGACTAATCGGAGACTAGTCAGGATTTTTACAACAATGGTCGTAGATAATCGGGTATAATGCGTTTGCGAGTTGTTTAAAGTTGTATTAGGTCCAAAAGTCTGCAAGAACACTGAATTTCTCATGGCACGTTTTACGAAAGTTTGGTTACATGGTGAAAACATTTATATATAGGAAGTACCAGCGGCGTATCCACCACGTTTTGACCATATTTCGTTCGTCTCGTATCCGATGTCAAGTTACGTTCCGTGTCTTACCGTATGCAGTAGTACACTCTATGGTTCTCATACGTCCAATACTATAATCCCGTGTGCGCTCGATATTATACCAATCATCGCATGATCCGCATAGCTTGTACTAGTTGCGTATGAATCAAGGTATACATAAATTTTGAAAATAAGATTGTGTGTGTAAAGAAAATGTAGCATATAAGCATGTTTGCGTTCCAAATAGTATAAGACCAACGTAAGCGAATCCCTCGGGTTTCGCTCGCGTATAGGTGCGAAAGTATAAATTTTGAGTAAAAGCGTGTGTGAGGACCGGTAGTTCGGTTCTAGATTGAACAACTCAAGTCGGATCTGCGATCACTGTAGCTGTGCAGAATCCAAATATAGTGTAGAAGTAAGATCACAATGATAGTAACGTTTAAAGCTTCCATTCTCATTCAAAGATATGCAAATACAAAGTTCCGATGAGAAATGAACAGAGCTCCACCTCAAAGACAACTAAAACCCCTACTTACAATTGAGACCCAAGTCTCCTATTTATAGGCGGGTTGAATCAGGGAGAAACCATCTGGATGGCCATCCGATCGGATGGTCATCCGCCCGGATGAGCCATACCCATCTGATCGGATGGCTTATACAAAACCTTTTATCTTTCGTTTCGTCCCTGATTTGATAAAATAAACAAAACTATACAATGACACAACTAGGACAAAATATAGACTAAGTACAGACAGAAGCTACAGACATAGTGCATCTACAGACTCCCCCTTGGATGTAGCTGCAGTCTTCCTTCCTGTACAGTCTTCATCGCGCTTTCCTTTTGCATCTCCTTTCTTTTGCCTTTCTCCTCCTCTCTTCTTTTCTCTCTTCTAGCATTCTCCTTCTCAGTGGTCTTCCAGTTTCGTTCCACCACTTGCGGTATTTCAGATCTCCATCTCTTGCTTTTGACCACCTAGGAATCTTATTTTCTTGAGATTCGATAGGCGTCTGATCGGTCTCTGGCGGCCTTGCAAACTTCCATCTAGCTCTTTGAGCAGCTTACTTTGCAATCTTCTTAAATCTTTCACTTCGGCGCTCTTTCTTCAGAAATTATTCAAGTTCAAGATCTCTAAACTTTAACTCCCAATATCTTCCAGAATTTATGTCTTTTGTGAAGCACAAGTTAACTATCTCCTAATATTGCTGAGCTTGTACTTTATCTGGCTCATTGTAGATGATCTTGTTGAAGAATAAGCAATATATATCTTTCTTGGAGTAGTTAACACTCCACATTGGATCCAAGACATGTATGCGTCTGCATTCTCTAGTCTTCACATCGAATAACGTAATTATTGATTCAGTTGTGCTTTGATTGTAGAGCCAACCCTTGAAATCTTCATAAAAGTCTTGCTCCATTTCTCTAAGCGGCATGTTCTTTAAGCATCTTGGCGGTTTAATCTTCAATATTATATCCTTTTCACCTGTAACAGGATCAACTTTCACTATCTGCTTTGGCTTATGCGGCTTCCAATCTATAAAGTTTTCTTTTGCTTGTAGCTTGATGTAGTTCCAAAGCCTTTGATCATGACATTTAACCTCCAAACCATAATAAAATTGCTTTATGTTCTTGGTCTGCACCAGATCTTCTACATCCTACCACGGCAACGTATTTATATCAGATAGAAATTCAAAGTATTGAACTCCGAACTCTCTTCTTATACCATATACTTTTAAATCTTCCAAGTAGACCCATGATAGAATATCACCCAGAGATTTATCTGGATGATCAGTGAAGTACTGTAGCGGCCTTTTGAACTTTCTTTCTTTGGGCATAACCTTGTACCATCGCTTTCGTTCCTCCAGAAGATCTTCTTGTGGTACAGTCTCAGGAACCCCCTCAGTAGTGATCATCTCTACTACTTTCCTTCTTACTTCATCTTCATTATGCGACTGGAATAGTTCATTTAAAGTAGGAAAGTCGTCATCAACTCTAGAATAATGGAATGGTGTATCTTCTTCAGAAATATCTGACCCTTCTTCAATGATCACATCGTGAAAGTTATTTGCCTCATTCACAAACTTAAAAGTGTATTCTCTTTCAGGAGTAGGTGGAATCTTCTCTTCGATGTCAAACTTCAACTTACCATCTTCCAAATCTAACTCCTCTAACATGGACTCTCGAGTCCTGTTCTCTTCCAACTCCCCTCAACCTCTGCATGTAAGTAAATGACTTTGGGAAGCGTAAGAAATACCTTATCACCAGCATGTTGTGTTCCAGAAAAAGATGCTTCATGATGTTGATCTTCTTGTTGTTTATTCAATTCATCGTTCATGAAGTCTTCAAGAATACTCAGACCAGAACGCTTTACAATCATCAATCCCGTAGCCCCATGATCATCATCATCATCATTATCATTATCATTATCATCATCATTATCACCATCATAATCATCTATCGTTTTAAACAAATCATTCAACTCCTCATCCACTTCATCATCATCATTGTTTTTATCATCCTCTGATTCTGAATGACGTTTTTCAATAATCTTTCTCCTATCAAGTCTTATCTCTTCAGGAGTAATATCTTTCAACTCACCAATTGGAATGATAGCAAGAGTATTATCCACGTCTTCTACTTCTATGTTTTGCATTTCAGCATCATTAACATTTGAAATTTTAACATTAGAAGCGTGTACCTCATGAGTAGATTCAGGTTGGCTTGAAGAACCAAGAATCTCTTCAGTGTCAATCACCGACCCTTTTCTTTTCTCCTTAGCTTCTTCAGCTAGCTTCTTTTCTCTTTAATCCTCCTAGCTTCAACTTTTTGAATTTCAATTTCATCAAACACAGCTTGAACATTGATTCCAAGCTTATGTTCAACTACAGTGTAAAGCATATTCAGCTGCTCATCTTTTATCACCATGTCAGCTCTTAACCCTTCCACTTCTTTCCTCAAAATCTCATTTTCTTTTGAAGTAGAAACATGCAGATTACCCAGCAATTCACGCAACGTTGTGTTGGCATTATCAGTAGACTTATACTGAGCATTTACCTCCTCGATCTCTTCTGTCAGCTGATCAATCACTTCAGCATGATCTTCAATCTCTTTTCTTAGAGCAACATTCTCTGCTACAACACTTTCAAGCTTTTCTTTTGCAGCTTCAAGCTCATCTTCAGCTTTAGCTTTAGTTTTCTCCAGAATGCTGACTTTTCTTTCCAAAGCATTGATATTTCCTTCATTGAACAGATCACCAACATCTTCTAACCCTATTGGCCTTGCTCCAAGATCATGTGGAACTTTTGGAAATCCATGACTTGAGCTTTGTGACATTGTAGCTATCTTTGATGCTGATGTAGGCTCTTCAACAGTCTTAAGCAGCTGCTCAGGAGTCTTCTCACGATCATCAGGAATACGAATAGTTGGATTGATAGGTGTCGGTGGAGGTGTTGATACTCTAACTCCGATAAACTCCACTTCTGCCCTTTCAAACTCTGGAACTTCAGCTGTTTCTTGCTGAGGAATAGACATTGTGTCTTTCCTAGCTATGACTTTTCTCGGAACAACTCCAGTTGGGTGTGCTTTTCTCTTCTTGATACCCTTCTTCTTGATATTTTCTTTCTCAGTAGGAGTTGGCTCATAAGTAGCATCTTCTTCGTCAGACGCTTTCTTTTTTCTTTGGCGATCTTCTCAACTTTTGCTTGCCACTCACATAAGACGTTGGTGCAATCTTTGTTGGATCTATATCATCACTTTCAGTCTCATTGGAATCTTTATGAACTAGACCTTCAACGAACGACTTTTCCTTTAAACTTTCATCACCAGCTTCAACATTCTTTGTTGTCTTTTCGGCTTCTTTTTCAACATTTTCACCTTGAGAAGTTGTAAGATTCTCGAACTCAGCGAAAGACATTCAGAAGATCTACACCTTCTTTGATCAAATCTGTTGGAGGAATGACATACTCATCTACTAGGCGTGGTGGTGACTTCTTTTTGTTCGTTTCTGCAACACAAATATTAACATTTTTAGTATAATATTCAAAAGAATGATCTACCAACCTTTCCGATGATTCCTGCTTCTCATGTTTACCCTTGATCACAACTTTTGGTGTAGAAACTTTAGGAGTTCTCTTTCTTTTCTTCTCGTCCTTCATAAACCAAAATCTTAGCTTCTTTTCAACCATCAGCTTCAAACCTTCTGTTTCAGTGTCTGAATTGCTATCAGCGTGTCTCCAATTATCACCTTCAGGTGCCACATAGTCTGTTTTCTTTATCTTTCCAAACTTAGGCCTATACCTCGGCTCGTCCTCTAGCTTCACACCCCTATACTTATCCAATCTCTTTAGTGTTTCACTGTCCATATTCTGTAATGGAAGTTCATCACTTGGATCTTTTGGTAGGTTCGGGATCTGATCGTCCAATAACATTTGTTTGAACCTTGGATACTTTTCGCCTTTATTGTTATCCACCATGTGGTTGAAGATCACTTGCGATATATTATACGGCCTATTGAGCACCAAGCAGGCGATTATGTTCATGATATAGTTAGATGTTTAATCGTATGCACCCTTTCTATGAGATAGCACATGGATACAGCAATGAACGAGGAATTTGGAGGGTCTGCAAAACTTAGACTTTATGTACCCTTTGTCATTTATAAATCCTGTGTATCCCATGCGTAGCCAGAACACCTTACACAATCTTTCAGAGATAATAATGGGATCATCGTCTTTGTCTTGCAAATTCAATACTCTCCTTACGTCTCCTACAGTTATCTTTACAGGCAAATCAATGTCCTTCTTCTTGTTGTCCTCATCTAAAATGCAGTATATGTTGTGTTTTTGGTGAAAATCAGAAGCTCTTGCCTGCAAAAATATCATTTTCAGAATATGCACGCAATTCAAGACATATAGTTTAAAGTGAAAAATTTTCAAATTTTGAAAAAATTTCTAACACTTTTCACACTGTGCAGTACTGAATCCATTTGACGAATGGCCATCCGACCGGAAGGTTATCCATTCGGATCAGTCTGTTCTGATAAGCTCAATAATTCAAGTGAAAGTGTTGTGGCTCGGATGGTCATCCGATCGGATGTTCATCCGTTCGAATGATCATTCGAGTGTAAGACAATTAAGCACACAGTGATCTAGATGATGTAATGGTTCGGATGGTCATCCGATCGGATGGTCATCCGGTCGGATGATCATTCGAGTGAAATCAGTTGAACAATCAAGATCATCCAATCAGTTAAACGCATAAGATCATTCAATCAAAAAGGTGTAATGGAGCAGATGGCCATCCAATCGGATGGGCGTCCGATCGAATGATCATTCGATAAATCATGAAGAACTGTTTGAATATCAACACATCAGATCGAAAAAATTTCATGATATTTCAAAATTGAACACAATTTCTCTTAGAAATCTTGTCGATAAACATAACCCTATGTTCAGTTTCTATCAAAACACTCTAAAACGCCCTAGATCTAGCAAAGTGTATGTCAGCTGCCGACACCCTCTAATGATCCTAGATCCAAATCTGTTGATGTTATGATGAAATTGAGACGGTAAAACCTTAAATCTATGGCCAATTAACCTAGATCTATGTTTAATTTGTACCAACAACACCCAAATAAGCCCAAATCTAAGAAACACCCACTGATGTCACCATCGACATACATAAACATCAAAATCATGAAATTTAGCGGTGAAATTAGTGAAACTTACCTTTCCAATAGTGAGTGGTGTGCTAACCAACAATCCTATGACAATTGATAGGCAAGAATTGCTCAGAATCACAGTGATCAGTTGAGAGAGAATGAGTGAAAGTGACGGATAGTGAGTCGGTCGAATGAGTTTGACTGACTTGTTGACTCTTATATAGGGTGACCTCCACTCGGATGGTCATCTGATCGGATGATCATTCGATCAACTCAATTTTTCAAAATTTTTCTAACTTTTACAATTTTTTCAAATTTATCAGTTTTGGTCAGTTTTAAACATCCACTCAAGTATCCAGGTTCAAGTTAATGACCCTGGTTACTCAATTTGTCTAACAAGTCCAAGTTAATGACCTTGGTTGACTCGATACGAACCAACTGACATTTTGTTCAAACTTTTTCAAACCTTTCTGAAAAATACAAGTGTCAAATTAATGAACTTGTTTGATTTTTGAGATTCCCAACTTTTAGATTAGCTCCCAACCTAGTCGTTCAGCAAAAACTTTCTGCATCGCATGTGAGATTCCGAAGATCAGCTTTCCACAATGGTTTGTCAAAACTAAAGCAGAAATAAAATCTTTTTGGATTTTAGAGAGTTTATGTTAAAACACACGTTTTTGGGTTTAAGCTAAAATGGAATAACAGTAAACTATTTACAAACACCTTTTTGTGAGTCGTGTTAGAGGATCATATCAGCTACCGATGTGTCACAGACACCGTTGAGCTTACATTACACATTAAGTTTTAAACGATACACATAGATTGTCGATATACTGATCCTCTTAAATTCTTACACAAAGTTCAACTAATTCAGGATACCGATTAGTGTTTTAAGAACTTGACTTATTCGCGTGTCCCACCTCATAATATACTCTCATATCCAGATTCCATATATTCAGTCTTACAGGTGAATATACTATACTGATATCTGTCTTCGGGTAGTGCGAGACAATGAGAGCTCAGGTTAGAACTTCTATTCAGACAAAGAGATGATGGTTTGACTTTGGGTGTGTCACACTTAGGGATCTTCTTTACAACAACACTTGATTTGTATTTTTCAATACTTATCAAATTTTATGCTAAGGGAAAGCTTTATTTTAAAGCGTGTAAAGTATTATACGAGAACTAGGCCATTGCTTCCACAATATCAGAAGTCCTGGTATAATACCCCAGATATCACTAAATATATCGACCTCGTATCTCAGAAATAGGGAATCTTTCAAACAAGATTTCAGGGGTTACCTATATATCCGAGAGATGTTCCCCATGAAATAAGCAAGATATTTTTATGTTTATATCCCAAAAAAGTTTACTAAATGTGCAAAAACCTATCGACGCATCATCAGTGAGACCGTTTAACGCTTTTAAATCACTACAATTCTTTAGCGTACCATGACAGTCTAGCTGATGTACTATCATATCCTCTTTTTACACAAATTCTTTTTGGGTTTTCTATTGTTTTTTACATTTTGAAATTTCTACTGTTTTTGTATTTTTACATTTTTAATGTTTTTATATTTTCTGAAAAAGAGTATCTCCCCCTAAAAACGAAAACATCAAAAAATGCGACAAACCATAGCAGATTGCTTCTCGACGTCCTGTGTTGTGGATTTCTCTTCAATGCCAACTATTGCTCCCCCTGGTGACAAAAGTTTCATACCGTTTAGTTTTAATAAGTATTGAAAACATGACTTATCAAACGGTTTAGTGTGTAAATCAGCCTTTTGTTCATCGGTGTAGATCTTTTCAATTGGAATCAACTTCTTCTTGAAACAGTCTCGAATGAAGTGATGTCGAATTTATGTGTGTTTAGTTTTAGCGTGATGTACCGGGTTTTATGTTATGTTGATTGCTGCCTTGTTATCTACATAGATAGGAGTAGTAAGAAATTGCAAACCGTAATCCCGCATTTGCTGTTGGATCCACCGAATCTGAGAGCAGCAGCTGCTTGCTGAGACATATTCTGCTTCACACGTTGAAAGAGCAACGGTTGTCTGCTTCTTACATTGCCATGTTACCAGACGTGGTCCGAAAAACTGGCATCCTGCTGTAGTAGACTTTGAATTGAGTTTGCAGCATCCGAAATCTGAGTCAGAGTAGCCTTTGAGTTTGAAATCACCGTCTTTTGGATACCATAACCCCAAGCTTGGGCTTCTCTCAGGTAGCATAGAATCCGTTTGACGATAACCATGTGTGATGATCTAGGACTCGACTGATAACGGGCTGCGAGGCAGGTCGGGTACATTATGTCGGGACGAGATGCAGTGAGGTACATCAGCGAACCAATCATCGAATGGTATAGCGTCTCGTCGACCTTCTCTCCGGTGAGATTAGGGTCGATACCGTGATTAGTTGCTAACGGTGTGGACATAGGTGTAGTCTCTGACATCCCAAATTTCCCCAGAACATCGTGGACGTACTTTATTTGATGTATGAAGGTCCTCTCCGGCATCTGATCGATTTGTAGCCCAAGGAAAAACTTCATCTCACCCATCGATGACATCTCGAACTTCTGCTTCATCACTGTTTCGAATTCTTTGCAGAGTTCCTCGTTTGTGGACCCGAAAATTATATCATCAACATATATTTGAATGATCAACAGATGTCCAACGACCTCCTTAGTGAAGAGAGTAGCATCCACCTTTCCTCGGATAAAGCCGTTGGAAAGCAAGTATTGAGAGAGCGTCTCATACCAGGCTCTCGGGACCTGGTGCAATCCGTATAGCGCTTGGTCCAAGAGGTAGACTTTGTCTTTGTGAATTGGATCGGTGAAGCCCGGTGGATGACCGACGTAGACCTCCTCTTTCACTTTGCTGTACAGGAATGCCGACTTGACATCTAGCTGGTAAACTTTAAACCCTTTCAATTAAGCGAATGCGAGAAAGATTCTGATAGCTTCGAGTCTAGCAACAGGGGCGTATACTTCGGTGAAATCAATCCCCTCCTGTTGACTGAAACCCTGAACGACTAGGCAAGATTTGTTGCGCACAATCACTCCCCTATCATCTCGCTTACACGTGAACACCCACTTGGTGCTAATCTTTCTATGTCCATCAGGAAGATCGACTAGCTTCCAAACTCTAAGCTTTTCAAATTGACCGAGCTCCTCTTGCATCGCGTTAACCCACGATTCTTCTCTCAGTGCCTCTTTATACATTCGTGGTTCAACCTGTGAAATGAAACAACTGAGTGAGAAATCGTTTTGTAACGGATAAATTTTAGTGTAAAAACATGCAAAGCCTTGGTCTATTTGACCTCTCGTTCGAACTCCTGATTATAATTAACCAATTATCAGCTCTTCGGGGTGATACGATAGAGTCCTGGCATAACTTCACCAGGAACATTCACCTCTCTTTCCAAATTCGTAACATTCTGATCTGTAACTTGTTCATCGACAGGAACTATTTGATCTGAAGATTGGATCTGCTCCCCCTCAGGTTCTGAATCACCTCTATCAAAGGTTGGGCTATCCGAATCAGACTCTGAATCATCAAAAACTGTTGTCTGATATTCTGGAGCAGGATCTTGTTCTGAAGTCATTTGCTGCAAATCTGTATCACTGTGAGCATTGTGACTAGGACCATCTTCATGATCATTGGAAATTTGTTGACTCCTTGAAGACTTTACTGGCCATTTGCTATACTGAGAAGCTTCATATTCCCGAAATAGATTTATCTGATCAATAAACTCCGGCTCCTTAGGTAAGTCGAATGACTCCCATAATGTCTCGTAGTCGAATCGCCATGAGTCAGCAGGTTTTTGTGGAGGCATAATATATCCCTGGCATTCCACGTGCTAAGCTTCAATGATCTTTCCAAGACTTGGAACGAAAACTCGTCTAAGTGGACTAGAATAACCCACGAAGATTCCTTCCAAACTCTTTGAACCAAACTTTCCATCAGGATCCAGAACTGTGTAGGGTGACCCGAACAGCTCTAGATATTCCAAGTTAGGCTTTCGGTTGTTGATCAGCTCGAAACACGACTTGTTATGCTTCTTCACAGTTAGAACCCGATTGAGAGTATAGCAAGCAGAAGAAACATCTTCTCACCAAAAGTTGATAGGAAGTTTTGAATCAGCGATCATCGTTCGCGCTGTTTCTATCATTGTCCTGTTTTTCCTTTTTGCTACTCCATTCTGCTACGGAGTGTACGGCGCACTGAATTCTTACAATATACCCTTCTTGTCACAGAATTCTTCCATCTTATTGTTTTTAAACTCGGTACCATTATCACTTCGTAATCGACATATGCGTGTCTGGTACAAGTTTTCTATCTTCTTGAACAGTTTCAGCAAACTCTCAAATGTTTCATCCTTTGACTTCAAGAACATCACCCACGAAAATCTCGAATAGTCATCAGTAACCACCAAGCAATAAATATCACCAGTAATGCTCTTCACGTTCACAGGACCAAAGTGATCCGTGTGAAGTCTTTCAAGTGGCCTCGAGATCGAGTTCTCCATTTTTCTGGGATGCGACTTCTTCTTTTGTTTACCTTTTTAGACAACTTATGCATTCCCCTTTCCAAGTGAAAACTCTTTAGATTCACGCCTTTGACTAGATCGTTATGTAGCAGGTGATTCATCTTTCGTAGATGAATGTGGCCCATTTTCCGATGCCACAATACTGATTCTTTCTCAGTAGCTTTTGACACGAAGCACTGAGGATGACCCGATGTAGTTGTAGCAATGCTCATATCTAGAACGTACAGATCATTTTCCCTTGGCGCTCGCGTAATGATCCATTCTTCAGGAATAATAAAACCCCGGCTTCAAAATCAAACATTCCTTGTCAGTAAAGTGTGTTGTGTACATTCTGTCACAAATTTGAGAGATGCTCAGTAAATTGTTCTCCAGTTCTGGTATGTAGTTGACTCATTCAAATGATACGACACCGTTAGATAACGTGCCATCCCCAATAATTCGTCCACCTTGGTTTCCGGCGAAACCAACATAACCACCATTAAACCCTCTAACATCATACATTAGGGTCTTCCGCCCTGTCATGTGCCTGTATGCTCTGCTATCCATAATCCACTTTGAAATAGATCTTGGGAGCTCATGCACATTTCACATGCAATTTAGTTAGATGATGAAGCAACCCAAGGCTCTTTTGACTCGGGTAGCTTTTCGTTAATGTGTGTTTTCATGGTGTAAAGTGGTGGGAAGTTTTTGTCGTTCACTTCCAAATTCTTCTTGGTTCCAACCTCAACCTCTTTGTATAGGAAAAAATCATCTTTTTGTGGTTGACCAGATGGTTGAACCTTCTTTGGTACATACTTCTTGCACGGTGGGGTCAAAGAAGTTTGTTTTTCAAGTTTCTGATACAAATCCAAAGGTACATACATCTTAACCGATTTGGTTGAAGATGTTTGTTTTGCAGCACTATCGGGAACCTTTGGTTTTGTTTCAGTTGATGCCTTTACCTGAGATTTTCGCATCCACGTTTGTTTTGGAGGAGTAACTTGTTTGGAAGATTCACCATTTCTTTTTACCGGTTGTTTAACAGGTTTAGATTTGGTTTTAACGTTTTCAGATTTTAGAATCTTCCTTTCAACAAACATGGGCGCTTTGCCTTTAGCATCATTTTTTTTCTTTGGATTTTAGACAATCACAGACTTAGGTTTCTGATTGGTGCACTTTCGTGCAATGTGACCAATCTGGTTACACTTGAAGCACGTTCGAGTGTCAACAACTCGACTTTGACCCTCGGTCTGTGGTTGTGAGGCCTTTTTGGTGAAAAAATCTTCATTTGTTTTAGAAAAGATTTTAGATTCTTGTTCGGTCATTGAGCTTGAACTTTTCACAAATGTTGTCCTTTTTACAAACTTTGATTTCTGAAAATTCTTTCTCGGATAATTCTTACCACCCTGATCCCACCAAATCATCTGTTTTGGTTGTTATTGTGAAAACGCGGTGGTACATTAGGTTTGTTGTAGTATGATTTATCTCGTTGGAAGTTCAAAAACCTTTTCGAACTCACAAACCTTTTACTTTAGAAACATCAATTTCAACTAACTTGAAAACCTTTTTCAACTTATCCACATTCACATTTTCAATCGAAAACTCTTTATCCGAGTACAACTTATCCGAACCACTCATCTTGTACATGACAAGAGTCGGTTCTTCCTCTAAGTTGTTCTGGGACTTAGGTTTTGGGATGTAATTGTTCAAGAAACAATCATCATCCTCAGCTGTGGAATCACTATCAAATTTTAACACCTTTTCAACAACTTCCTTCACAACCTCAGATTCAATGCTATCTTCATCGGATTGTGTGATAAAAGTGACATCAATGTTATCCGGTAACTTCTCAGCATCACTTTTCTCACTTGAATCTGATTCATTAACCAACCCTGATTGTTTTTTCATGAAGTTATTGCACATGGGTGGTGAACCTTGTGATACCCAACCCCGGTTCCAACAGAGTATACATCTTCACCACCTTTGTTCTTCCTGATTGGTTTGGGAACTATATGTTGAAGAACAAAGGTGGAAGAAGAGTAACTGTTCAGCTTTCGATTATTCCTCTCATTCTCAATCTTAGCTTCCTGATACAGAAGCTCGAGATTCGCAATTTCATCCAGTTGAGCATTAATTAATTTCTCTTTCGCTTGAAGAACACCAGATAATTCTGAGTTTTCTTTACGAGTTTTACTATTTCGCTCGTCTAAATCTTTGATTGTTCTTTTTAATTTTTCAAAATCCTCTGAAATTTTTCTGTTCTCAAGCATCAATTTTTCATTTTCTTTTGGAAAACGTTCAACATCTTTTTCATCACTTATAATTTTTTAGTTAACTCATTTATTCTATCAGTTGAACTTTTTATCAGTTTGTCTCGACCAATTACTTCTCTGTTTAGAATGTTAATTTTATTTGTCAGCTCCTAGATTTGCGATCGAGAGAGATACTCGTGTGTATTACAGACTTTGCACTCTTTCATGCAATTTCTGCAAACATTTTCAGATTTAGCGTTTTCAGCCTTACCTGGTTCACTATCTAAACCACTAGAACTGACATTTTCCGACGACTCAGACTCAGAAGCGGATGTGGAATCTACCTCTAAGGCCTTTGCCATCATGACTTGGTCTGCCATCTTGGTTAAGTTCTCGGCTGTCATCTCTTTCTTAACATCGATAAACCCTTCATCCACTTTCTTAGGCTCCTTTGACCTCAGATATTCCTCATATCTCTCCTTTTTCAATCTTTCTTTCTCAACTCTGGCCTCTGCATCGATTTTTATCTGTTCCTCTTCTGAAGGAATCGACTTTACAAGTGCTTCGAAATCAAGTGTTTTCGAATCAATATAGATATTTCCTTTCGGATCCAAGTAGCATTCTCTGTCTGGATCCCACCTTTTCGCTTTCCTAGCTTCTTTTAAGGCTTCATAAATTTTTTGATATTTTCTCTGTACCAGACTTCTTTCTCTGTTGTACGTTGATTTTGTTTCAACTTCTGTCATGAACGCGTAACCAACAGCATCTTCCTCTGGAAGAAAATCGCTCTAGTTGAACCCTTCATCGTCTTGAATCACCACAAGAGCTCTCGATTTTTCTTTCGGATTGTCTTTGATTTGCTTCATTTTAGGCGGTTCCTCACGATTTCTATGATAAAATGCTTTTCTGTAGTAGTCATCATGAAAAGGATTCGCAGTTTCATCAGCTGCTGAATTTCGGCACTCCCTCTTGAAGTGACCCTTTTGTTCTCATTTACAACAAGTCACCTTCGACTTATCAAATTCCAACTTTGTTGAAGGTCCTCCAATCGACTGTCGCCCTGTGATTTCCATGAAACGCTGTGCCCTTCGAATAACGCTAGCCATGCACCAACGGATGTCTATGAGCTCCATCTCCTCCGGGTGGACTTGATCGTAATCCTCTTTTGTGAGATTCGTGTTGCCAATCTTCCCCGCTACTAGGCTCTCATAAGATTCCAGTATCGATGCAAGAAACACCATTTGTTGTTTAGCAGTTTCTTCATTGAAGTTCTGAGCGTTATTGAGGTTAACAACAATATTGCATTGAAAGACGTTGGCATTTGGAGTATTTTGTGGTTGCTGTGTGTTTGATGCAGATGATGTTGTTGAACTTGAACCAATACCATCATACCCATAACCACTCAATGAAGATCCACTACTTGAATTTTCTTTTGCAACAGTGTTTGCACTTTCGGCACTGAATGTAGTCTTTGGTGACGAAACTTTTGGAATCATGCTACCCCTGTAGTATAGATCCACATTTTGTTGATACTGTGTATTGTTCACTTTGTTCAGCTTCTTGATTTCCAACTCATGCCCTTCTAGTTTTTCAATCAACCAGTTCAGTGTAATATCTGCCATCTTTTTTGTGTTCTTTAGCACCAAACCAAAATACTGCCAATCTTGTTCGTTCGGTAAAGCTTCAAACAGCTTATCAACTAGCTCTTCGTTATCTTTCTTAATGCCGAATCGTTCTAGTTCTGCTTTCAAATGACAGAACCTTTCTTTCATTTGACGGACATTTTCATTTTTCATACATGTAAACAAATCAAACTCCTTTTCTAATAGTGACTTCTTATTTTTAACAATCTCCTATCCACCCGTGCACTTCTTCTCTAACTTACTCCACAAATCTTTGGAATTCACATAATCGATCAAAGAGATAATATCGTGTCATACAGATTGATGCAAGAGTGCAATGCATTTTTGTTAAGCAATAAATTCATCCTGCTCAACATCTAGTAGATTCTCATAATCACTTCTATCATTATTGTAACCATTTTTCATACACTTCCAGCTATCATACCCAAAAGCCCTAAACCAACCATCAAAACGCTTTGCCCAGGGGGTATAGTCCTCGATGGCTATAAGCTTTGGTGGTTTGTTATACATGCCATAAGCGTTGTCCACGCTAAGTGAGTCTGATATCGCCTTTATAGCTGTCTTTGGATTAGTATTGGAAGATGTTTCTCCAGTTTTGTAGGCGAAAAAGTCACCAAACGGGTTTAGAAACTCGTCACCCATGATTGCTCGTTCCTGAAAAAGTCAAACAGGTCAATCTTGATTAACAAGAACAATTAATCGGATGATCAGTCGTCCGGATGGCTATCCGGATGAAATGATCAAATGAAACAAGTAACTGGTATGGCAAGTGTCGGATGACTATCCGGTTGGATGGCTATCCGATCGGATGGTCAGTCGATGATCAACAAACTTAAGCTATCAAACAACACAAACTCTATCCAGTCGGATGACTATCCGATCGGATGAGTGATGACGTCAGCTAATCAAGAACAAGAACTTAGTAAAGATGCAATCCGGTCGAATGACTATCTGATAAGATGAGTGACGTCTACACAGTTCATCTCAACGTTCATGGTTTTTGATCGATTTTGATGCAATTTTCTTCGAATTTTGCTGTGAAATTTTGTAGGATTGTACAATGATGTATCGCGCACACAATATGTGAATTTTAGTCCATTTTAACCGTGAAATCTTAGTCAATTTCAGATTTTTAGGTCTTTTGAGATGAGAAAAGGTAGAACTAAGATGAAATCAGAAAATAGATGAAGAATCAGATGAAATCTCCGGTAGAAATCGGCTGAAATCGGTCAAATCTCTGTGAAATTGCTGTAGATCCTCTCCGAATCCGACCTCCAAGCTCTGATACCACTTGTGAGGACCGGTAGTTCGGTTCTAGATTGAATAACTCAGGTCGGATTTGTGATCACTGTAGCTGTGCGGAATCCAAATACAATGTAGAAGTAAGATCAACAACGATAGTAACATTTAAAGCTTCCATTCTCATTCAAAGATATGCAAATACAATGTTCCAGTGAGAAATGAATAGAGCTCCGCCTCAGAGACAACCAAAACCTCTACTTACAACTGAGACTCAAGTCTCCTATTTATAGGCGGGATGAATCATGGAGAAACCATCCGAATGGCCATCCGATCGGATGGTCATCTGTCCGGATGAGCCATACCCATCCGATCGGATGGCTTATACAAAACCTTTTATCTTTCGTTTCGTCCCTGATTTGATAAAATAAATTAACTATACAATGACACAACTAGAACAAAATATAGACTAAGTACATACGGAAGCTACAGACATAGTGCATCTACAGCGTGGGCATAGTATAAGTTTGAATATGAACAGGCATGTGAGCATAAACACAAAAACGTATGTCAAGAGTATCTGTACTAGTATAAGCAAAACGTGTATGAAAAAGGAGTATAAATGTGAGTACAAATTTTAGCAAACGAATGAACGTGAGCATAAACATAAATCGTATAAATGAGAGTATATATATGAGTACGAGTATAATATAAATTGTATAAATGCAAGTATCACTATGAATATAAGTGTAATCATAATTGAATTAGTATGAATAAGACATATATGGTTGTGAATATAATTTTAAGCATAGTTGTATAGGTATAAGTATAAGTAAGATGTATGAGTGTAAACAAGAATATTAGCGTAAACGTAATTGTATAAATGTGAGTGTAAGTATAATTGTATGTATAAGACTATAAATCTGAATGTAAGTGTAACATATGAGTATAACGTAAAGTGTACGAATATGAATATTAGTGTAAGAGATAATGATTTTGTATACGGTATTAATCGTAATATATGAATTTAAGTGCTTAAAAGATTGGGGAGTTTTGAGTATAAAAGAAAACAAGGATGAGTAGTATTTGTGAAATTGTCGTGAGATATAGACTAAAACACGTAAGATGATATGCATGTATAGTTGTTTGAGCAAGGCGTGAAGTTTAATAAAAATCAAAAAGTAGATTGAGTTGACATGAAATATAGAATTTGGTTTGTAAATGTAAAGAGAGTATTATATATTGGTTATGTGTATTGTACTTTTTGAAAGAATGGAAATGCGACATAGATGGTATGCTTCGTCGCGGCCCACCAGGAAGCAATGGAGCGAGACTTTAAAAGATTTGAGAGCCGGGTTCTACTCGATGTCAAGACCTCAGCCGAGCGGCTAAGCTTGTGTTTGGTGGAGTTTGTGTCCCGGGTTCGAGTCCCGTGGTCTTTGTTTCTTTTATGATTATTTTTTTTTCTTGTTTTTACAACTTTAATCTTTCAGCAATGTACACAAACATCCCCTAGGCTTTAATTTAGTAACTTATGTTACCATTTAAAAGAAACTAACTTACTAACCAAGTTAGTTTGTATTTACTAACTTTAAAATTTAACGAGACTAATTAGTTTATTATAGAAATAAACTTTTAACTAGTAAAATTAATTAATTTAATTAATTGATAAATAACCATATTTATAAGATTTTCCAACGATTAACCATTTCTCGAAATTTCCACGTTTTAAAGATTTAGGATTCGACTTCCATTATCTTACGAGTGTTAACTAGTTTAACAAGCATTGAGTTTCATTGTGTAATAACGAACCAAGAGTCTTGTAGGATCGATATTCGACCTGAATGAGTCGGCCTGAGTCAAATCTAAGTCACTAGAGAGGTTAAACTGGTTTTCCATTGATATTAGATGTTAATACACGCAGAGAATTTGACAGCACTCCGTGACAAATTTCACCGAACCCTTTCAAATGGAAAACCCAACACCTATATATATAGGGTTTCCATTCCGCACGAAATGACCTTATAACATCCATTTCGTGCGAAATGGCACAAACACTAATAAACTTAAACATTTACACTTTAAACCCCTATTACAAGCTACCTGACACGACCTAGACTGTTGACATAGGCGATAGACATTGTGTACCAACAAACTCCCCCTTGGATATTGCCGGAGTCTTCAGTCAAGCTGTCTTCAAAACTTCTTCACAGAGACTTGAACTTTTCTTCTCTCTGCTTCAGCTTTCTCTTCAACAAACTCTTCAGTTTTTCATTTTCTTTAGCAGCTTTCAGCTTTTCTTCAGCTTGCATCTTCATCCATTTACCTCAAAGCTCTTCACGTTCCTTTCTTTCTTTTTCAGCTTTCAGAACCTCCTCTTTTTCAATCTTCCTCCACTTAGACGACCATGCATTTTCAGAATTTATGCCTTTCTGGAAACATATCGTCGCAACTTTCTGAAATTGTAGAGCTTGATCTTTGTCTTCTTTCTTGTAACCAATCTTATTCACGAACAAACATTCTATATCTTTCACCGGGCAGTTCACTATCCACATAGGATCATACAAGTGAATATATCTGACTTCATTCTCCACTTTATACGTGATCACAACTTCGGCAATGGAATATTCTTTATGACTCTGGGTTTCTTGATTTGCAAGATCGTCTCTTCAACACCTGTTACTGGATCTATCCTCTTCACTTTCTTCGGATAGTGTGGCTTCCAGTGTTTGAAATCTTTAAACGCTTCAAACTTCATTAGACCCCAAGCAGGCATATCATGAGATCTGACAGGATATGATAAAGTTCTAACCTTGGGTAGTTCTTCTACGTCCCACCAAGGCAGAGACATGATGTCTTGAATATATGCAAAATACCGTACGCCAAACTCTCTTCTGATAGCATACGCATTTACCTGTGGCAAATACCCCCAACTGATTATGTCTCCCAAAGAAACTTCTCTGTCTCTCTTGTAGTACTTCAGCGGTCTTTTGAACTTTCTTTCGAAATATTTTCTGAACCATTTCTTCCATTCTTCGTGTCTTTCTTCCTTTGACATTTCATCAAAACTTTTATTCTTAACACATTCTTCAACTTTCCTTCTTAACTCATCTTCATTTGCTTGACTGAAGAACTCTGCAAGCGTCGGAAAGTTAGAAGTATCCACATTCACATTCTTAGACTGTTCTTCATCACTGCAGTCTTCATCTTCAACTCTGTCATAGTTATCAGCATCTTCAACGTATTTATACTGATACTCAGGCTGCTGATTAATATCAAACTGATTTAGCTCCTCTTCAAAATCAAAGTTGAAATTATCTTCATCAACATGCGTCATCTTTAAGTACTCAGCTAAAGTATAAGTATGCAAAATTTCTCCTTCTTCTACGTTGTGTTCAAGACGTAGAATCAACTTTGAAACATGATCAACACTATCATCAACCTTCTCAGCATCATGCTCCCCCTCACCGCTTGCATTCTCGGGCTCTTCATTTGCATCATCATGAAGATATTCATCAATCTTTTCTTCATTAGACGCTTCAGTGACTTTGATGCCTGTTGTACCTTGATCATCATCATTTCCATCACTGTCATCACTACTGTTAACAGAATAAACATCATCAGCATCATCTTTCAAAACATCCTCTTCGGCATCTTCAACATCTTCATCATTATCACCAGATACTGAAGATATTGGTAGAAAAAACGATACTGGCTCTTCTATTGGCTCCGACACAACAATTTCCTTTTTCAACAACTTTAACAACATTTTCACCTTCAACACCTTTGCCCTTATCTTTCATTTGAGCTTCCATTTCAGCTCTACGTTTAGCTCTAACTTCCTCAAGCTCTATCTCCTCGAATCGTTGTTCAATTGGCTTGCCGATCAAATCTTCAATCACTTTCTTCAACATATAATCTTCATGTTCTCTTCTCGCATTATTTGTTTCCAACTCTTTGTTTTTCAACTTAAAGTATTCATTCTGTTCATCTTTACGAGCTTTATCTTCTTCCAATTCAGCTACTTTAGCTTTCAGAATATCAATATCAACTTGATCAGCTTCAACTTTCTTCAACAGAGATGAATTTTCAGCTTCAACTGTCTTTACACATTTTTCCAATTTCTTTTTCTCTTTTGACACCTCATCAACCTTCTTCTGTAACTTCTTTACAAGGTCATCATTCACAAAACTGAAATCCTGAAGCCCTTCGAGACCTATATTCTCAGGAATCGATGGAAAGTTTGCAAATCCAGATGATCCAGGCGTAGTTTGAACTTGTGGTTGGTGGTGTTTGTAAAATGTGTGGTGAAGTTATATGTGTTTGTTGTGGTGGTGATTGTGGTTGTTATGGTGATTGATGTGGTTGTTGTGGTGATTGATGTGGTTGTTATGGTGATTGTGATGGTTGTTGTGGTGGTGGTGATGGTGGTGGTTGTTGTGGAGGTGGTGATGGTGGTTCTTGGACAGGTCTTGGTTTCAGCTTGATTTTCAACTTTCGTACTGCTGGAGATACAACACGTTTCCTTGCATTAGATTTCTTCCTCCCTCCAGATGATGGTGGTGTTTGAACATCTTGAACATGTTCTGGTGATGGAATGTATGTTTCGTCCGCATCATCTGAACTTCTTTTTCTTTTCTTCTGTTTCTCTTTATCTTTTGGATCAGAAATTACTTTTCTCCAACGTTCAGTTTCATCAACCTCTGAATCAGATGAACTTTCCTCTACATCATCACCAACTTTCTCATCAGCTGCTTTTTCAGTTTCTACAGTATTATTAAGAGTTTTTAACAACTGCTCTGTTTCAAATGATAAACGTTCTTGATCTATGTTAACATCAACTTCTGTTTCATCTTCTTCTGGTTCATCGACCAGCATTGTCTCGACAGCTTTCTTTTGACGTTTCTTTTTCGGTTGTGAAGATGAACCTTCTTCTGCTTGTACTTTCAGAGTTGTCTTTCTACTCCTTTTCTTCTTTTCTTCTTTCAAAAACCACTCATTTCGTGTTTCCTTGAATTCTGCTAACTTTTTCAATTCCTCAGCTGCACTTTTCTCTTTCATCTCTTCATCGTTTCTCCACTTCAGATGGTTAACAGGATCTAGATCTACATAATTAGCACTCTTGATGAATCTAAAGAACTCTGCCTTTGTTGTCGGTTCTGGCCGATTTTTGTGATACTTGGATAAAATGATCAACGTCTCGTTATCCATGTGATACAACGACAATAGATCATTATCTTCATCTTTCACTAGATCTGGATAAGCATGATCAAGCATCATTTGTACAAATCTCGGATAAATCCAGGTTTTACTGCCTGATGTAATGTTTTCTTTCATGTAATGGAAAATGATTTTCAAAAAATTGTACTTTTTGTTCAACACTAATGCAGTCACCATGCACATCTGGTAATCTCTCATCACATCATATCCACCCTTTATGTGACTAAGAGCGTGAATCACTGAATGAATGAAAAATTTGTAAGGCTTTGAGAAACATGCTTTCGAATAGTTTGCACTGTTCAGCAGACCACTATATCCCATCCTCAAGATACATCCCTTAACCATTCTCTCTGGAAACTTCGTTGGTGAATTTTCATCATCCGGAAAATCTAACACTTCACGAAAAAGTTGTTCTGTGATGACAATCTCTTTATCTTCACCATTCAAGCTAACAATTGAAGTTATCACTTTACTTTCTTCATCATACTTAGCATTCTTCCAGAAACGTTCAATATGAGATCTGAAAACATTATGTTGATTCGTCAATGCCTTTTGGATAGGTAAACGCTTCATAAATTCCAGAATATCCTTGAATACAGCCATCTTTGGAAGCTTTTCATCATAAACACAACAAATGTTATGTGATGGATCAAATTCAACAATCGAAGCCTGAAATATCCAACAGAAACACAAGTTAAACACTTTAAATAATTTTCAAAACAAACATACTTCTCATTAAATGGCATTTCAAGCGAAATGGGTTTCAAACGAGATGGAAAATTTCAAACAACTTGGGGTTTCAAACGAAATGGTCAGTTTCAAACGGTTTGACTCTCAAACGAAATGGCTATTTCAAGCGAAATGGTGTTTCAAGCGATATGGCCATTTCGCATGATTTGGTAACATAAACCAATGTGCCATTTCGTACGAAATAAATTTTCATTTCGTTTGAAATCTGGTTCATGAACATTAATTTTGCAGATGATTAAAACATGATCTGATGATGAAATTGAAACCCTAGGTTTGTTTTACAATGAATTTCGAGCACACTGATGTGATTATCATTCGTTTTAGTCAAAAAACAAACCCTAGATCTAAGTTTAAAGATCTTGTTTTTCCGTGTTCAATCGATTCAAGAGCTCTGATTCAAATTGAAGCCCTAGATCTAATCTACATCAAATTCCGAACATACTGATATGATTTTTATCCAATTTGGTTCACAAAAACAACCTAGATCTAAGATCAAAAGACTGTTCTTTCTTTTTCATACGAAATCGATAGATCTGGTTCAATAAAACTTCATTCCATACCTTTCCCATGTTATAAGTTGAGTAAACCAACTTATAAACAGATTCCGAACAACAAGACAACAAGATTCAGGCTTAAATCTTAAGAAATTGGTGAATCGCTTGAAATCGCTTTTGACAGTGAGTTTGAAGCGGAATGGAGAAACTGATGTTTCAAGCAAAATGAGACCCTTTATATAGAAGTGTCCATTTCGTTCGAAATGGACGATTGAGACAATGTGTCCATTCCACGCGAAATGAGCATTTAAAACGATATGGCCATTTCATGCGAAATGGTCATTTCGTATGAAATTTCAAAATTTTTCAAATTTTTATCTTTTTGATTATTTTTAACTTTTTACCATCACACCCAGTTAACCAAGTCCAAGTTAATGACCCTGGTCAACTGTTTAGCCTGCCAAGTCCAAGTTAATGACCTTGGCTGACCAATTTATGAACTTGCTAACTTTTTGAAACAAATTTAAGTTCAAATTAATGAACTTTTAAACATTTCGAGCAATTTCCAACACTTTTTCACAAACTTTTGCTTATCCAACCCACATGATCCAACTTGTTTAGCACTTTGAGACTTTGATCATCAGATCCCCAACGTCCGTTGTCGAAAATAAGATGAAAATCAAATCTTTTTGAATTTTATAAAATTTTGCTAAACAAACAGGAAATCTTTTTGGATTTTGATAAACAATAAAATGTACACACATATTTTTGATGAGCGAGTTAGGAGATCATATCAGCTGCTGACAAGATACAAGTACGGTTAAGCTTTGATTTCATACTAAGCATTAAACAATTCACAGTGATTGCCGATATACTGATCCAATTTAAATTTTCACACAAATTTCAATCTGTTTAGGATACGATTTAGTGTTTTAAGGCTTAACTTATACGCGTGTACCACCTTAGAATATATTCCCGTATCCAGACCACTATATTCAGTCTTACAGGTGAGTGCACACTAATGATATCTGTAATTGGGTTAAGTGCGAGGCCATGAGAGCTCAGGCTATTGCTTCCGCAAAATCAGAGAGATGATGGCTCGAATTTAGGTGGGTCCCCCTTGGGGATCTTCTTTACAACAGCACATGATTAGCATTTTTCAATGTTTCATATTTTTTATGCTGAGGGCGAGCTTTAAGAATAAAGCAATGCAAAGTATTATACGAGGACTAGGCTATTGCTCCCGCAAAATCAGAAGTCCTGGTATAATACCCCGGATATCAAGACGTACAAAGACCTAGTATGTCAGAAATAGAGTCTTTCAAACAGGATTTCAGGGGTTACCTATATATCCGAGAGATGTTCCCCATGTAAAAGCAAGAAATGATTTAGGTTTATATCCTGAACAAACTTACTAAATGTGTAAAAACCTATCGGCATATCATCTGCAAGACTGCTTAACACATTTAAACTTTACATTTCTTTAGCGTACCGCAACTATCTAGCTGATGTACTATCATTTCCCCTTTTTACACAAACTCTTTTTGACTTTTTCACTGTTTTTGGATTTTGAAATTTTATCATGTTTTTGTATTTTTTGAAAACTTTCTCCCCCTAAAATCAAAAACATATTTTTGTGTTTTTGGTTTTATCAAAAGCAGAAAATAAAATTGTACAGAAAATTGACAACAAGACGCAGATCACTTCAGATCGCCGTCCTCCTCGGCTTCACACTCTATTACCCTCCCAGAAAACAAAATTTTCAACCCGTTCAATTTTAAAAGATAGTTAAATCTTGTTATGTCAAAGGGTTTTGTGTAAAAATCAGCTCTCTGATCATCGGTGTGTATATGATCAATTCGAATCAATTTCTTCTCGTAGCAATCACGGATGAAATGATGTCGAATCTCAATATGTTTCGTTTTAGAGTGATGAACCGGATTTTTAGTTATATTTATGGCTGCCTCATTGTCCACAAAGATTGGCGTGTCTAAGAACTGCAAACCATAGTCCCTCATCTGCTGCTGGATCAAGAGAATCTGAGAGCAATAGCTGGAAGCCGAAACTTTTTCAGCCCCACAGGTCGAGAGAGTGATTGTGGTTTGTTTCTTGCACTGCCAGGTGACTAGCCTAGTTCCGAAGAACTGGCACCCAGCAGTTGTGGACTTTGCATTAAGCTTACAGCTCCCAAAGTCAGAATCAGCATAACCAGTAAGAGAAAAGTCACCAGATTTAGGATACCACAAGCCGGTGCTTGGGCAACCTTTAAGATACCGTAAAATTCTCTTCACAATCATCAGGTATGACAGTCTCGGGATAGACTGATATCGGGCGCATAGACAAGTTGGATACATGATGTCCGGTCTTGACGCAGTCAGATACATTAAGGATCGAATGATCGATCAATGGTACGTCTCATCCACCTTTTCACCTTTTTCATCCGGACATATCCCATGATTTTGAGCCAGGGGAGTTGATGTTGGAGTTGATTCGGACATGTTGAATTTTTCCAGTACATCATTCACGTATTTCTTCTGGTGTATAACGATTCCTTCGGGCATTTGCTCAACTTGTAGCCCTAGGAAGAACTTCATCTCCCCCATTAAACTCATTTCAAACTTTTTCTTCATAACCTTCTCAAACTCTTTGCACAATTCGTCATTCATCGATCCGAAGATTATGTCATCCACATAAATCTGCACGATGAGTAGATGTCCTGCAACCTCTTTTGTAAACAAAGTACTATCGACCGTCCCTCTGGTGAACCCGTTGGCCAGCAGATGTTAGGAAAGCGTCTCGTACCAGGCTCTCGGGGCCTAGTGTAGTCCGTAAAGTGCTTTGTCGAGTAGATAGACCTTGTTTTGTGCACTGGATCGGTGAACCCCGGTGGTTGTCCGACGTACACTTCTTCTTTGATTTTTCAGTAAAGGAATGCAGATTTAACATCTAATTGGTAGACCTTGAATCCTTTCCAAGACGCGAATGCCAGGAAGATTCTAATTGCCTCGAGTCGAGCAACGGGCGCATACACTTCTGTAAAGTCGATGCCTTCTTGCTGACTAAAACCTTGGACTACCAAATGTGCTTTGTTTGTCACAATGACCCCTCTATCATCCCGCTTACACTTGAAGACCCACTTGGTCTTGATCAGCTTTTGATCTTCCGGGAGATCCACCAACCTCCATACTCCAAGTTTCTCAAACTGTAGTAGCTCTTCCTGCATTGCATTTACCCAACTTTCCTTGGTTAATGCTTCTTTATATGTCTTTGGCTCTACCTGCAAAATAAAGAATTTCAATGAAAATTCTTCCTGTAAAGGAGCTACAGAAGAATAAAAACATGTAAGGGCTTTGTTGATTTGATCACGCGTTTTCACGCCACTGTGAAGATCACCAATAATTTGTTCCGATGGATGATAAGACAAAGTTCTCGGCATGATTGTGTCTGGCATGCTCACTTCCGATTGGAAATTTGTGATATCCTGATCACCCGTGTGATCAACAGCTTCTGAAGATGCAATATTTGGTTCCTCGTCAAAAATCGGATCGGGTTCCAATTCTGAGTCGTCAGAATGGTCAAATATTGGAGCTGGTTCTTCTGGGGGTTCGTGAACAGTTACACTTGGACCGGCCTCGTGATCATTTACACCCACGGTTGGCTGAGAAACTACCAGCGGTCTTGGCACTTGTTCTTGTGACATAGATTGTTGATGTTGGTATAATAATGCTATTTCCTCCTCACTTGGCTCAGTTGGAAATTGGAATGACTCCCAGAGTTTGTTGTAGTCAAACAACAATCTGTTTCCGGGAAGCTGAGTTGGAGTTGTATGCTGCTGACAGTCGACATGTTGAACTTGTATAATCTTCCTTAAGCATGGAACAAATACTCTCTTCAGTGGGCTCGCATAACCTACAAAAAAACCTTCGTTAACCTTTGCACCAAATTTACCATCTGGATCAATAAAAGTACATGGTAATCCAAAAGATTCTAAGAATTTCAGATTTGGTTTATAGCGATGAAGTAATTCGAAGCAGGTTTTCTTGTACTTCTTTACTGTAAGAACACGATTTAGCGTATAACATGTTGTAGCAACCGCTTCACTCCAAAAGAATATCGGCAATTTGGAATCGGCTAGAATGGTTCGAGCTGTTTCGTTCAGTGTGCGATTCTTTCGTTCTGCGACACCGTTTTGTTGTGGAGTATACGGTGCGCTGAATTCATGAAGAATGCCTTTGTCATTGCTGAATTCAAGCATACGGTTGTTTTTTAACTCTGTTCTGTTGTCGCTTCGAATTCTTCTGATCGGTAGTTTGTACAGCGTCTCCATCTTTTTAAACAAAATCATCAACGAATCAAATGTTTGATCTTTTCTTTCGAGACACATCACCCAGGAGAATCTTGAAAAGTCGTCACTCACCACCAGACAATACAGATCTCCACTTACGCTCTTCACATTTTCCGGTCCGAAAAGATCCATGTGGAGTCTTTCTAGCGGTAGTCTGATTGAGTTCAAGAGCTTCTTTGGGTGTGACTTCTTCGTTTGCTTACCCTTTTTTCATTCTACACAAACATCATTCAGATGAAAATTTTTCAAATTAACCCTTTCAACAAGATCATTGTGAACTAAGAAATTCATTTTTCTCACATGAATGTGACCCATCTTACGATGCCACATTCTTGATTCTTTTTCAGTTGCTTTTGTTTTAGTTACAAAACATTTTGGTTTTTTTGTCTGTTGTTTTTGCGACGCTTATGTCTAGGACATACAAATCGTTTTCACGAGGAGCGCGCATCAACACCATATCTTCTAGAATTTTAAAACCTGGTTTAATGATCAAACACTCATTTTTTGTAAAATGAACTGTGAACGACTTGTCACAAATCTGCGATATGCTCAACAGATTGTTTTCAAGTTCAATGATGTAGTTCACTTTATCAAACGTTACAACTCCATTGGTAAGAATTCCTTCACCAACGATTCTTCCTCCTTGAGTTCCCGCAAAGCCATCATATCCTCCATTAATTGATTTGACATCATAGAGTAGTGCTAACATCCCAGTCATATGCCTTGAGGCGCCGCTATCCATGATCCACTTGGAGATGATCGACCTCGGAAGCCCCTGCACACAACAAAGACATTCACTCAATCAACGATACCCAAGATTTCTTCACATTTGGAATACTACCAAATACAAGATCATAAGCTATGTCAACTTTTGGAAGGTTGAAGACAACGTTTGGAACAACAGGTTTTGTCTTTGATTTTAGATCTCCCTCCTTGATTGGTGGGAATTCCCAATCAATTTATCCAATTCGAACTCAAGATTTTCATTGTTAGTTACAACAACTGTTGGCTCAGATTTTAAAAACTTTTCCATTTTCTTTTCTTCAAACGATTGTTTCGGTTTTTCCACCCATGATTGATTTTGAAAAATCTTTGTTTTAGGATAAACCTTTGAAGTCTTTGGAGATTTTGAAGATTCGCCAATCTCAAAGGTTGATTTTGGCATGTCTTCGGACTTCAAAGATTCACCATGTTTCAGAATACGTACGGGGGAAATCATTGGTGTTTTACCCTTAACATCATTTGAAGTTTTAGGTTTGGGTTTCTGGAAAACTGGTTTTTCAATCCTTTTAACACACTGTTTGGCCATGTGACCAATTTCATTGCAGCTATAACAGACTCTTTTGTCATATTCGACAAAAGTGGATCTGTTGGTCTCATCTTTCAACTTTTTGGCTGCATTGAAATCGTCAACTGCTTTCTGACTAAAGATATAATCTTTTTTAGCAACTGTGTTCTTTCCCGCAACAAATACATCACTCAACTTTTCTTTTGGCTTAACCTCCTTTTTAGCCATTTTCTTCTCAAAACCGACACCTTTCTTTTTGAAATTGTTACCATGTCTTTTGTTATGACCATTGTTACCCATCCATTCTTTCTTTCCCGGGTTGTTTGATTGTTGTTTCACAAAAGACTTTTTCGGTTTTGACAGAAACGCGTTGTTGTTAACCTCTGAAATGTCAATTTCCACAAGCTTGTAAACCTTTTCAACATTTTCCAGTTTTGCATTCTGAATCGGAAATTCAAAATCAGTATATAGTTTGTCAGTTCCAGTCATCGTGTAAGCCACAATGATCGAATCGTCATTCACAACTTTATCTGATTTTGGTATGAACTTATCCAAAAAGTTTCCGTCATTTTCAGAATCAGAATTGGAATTTTCCAAATGAGTTTTAACTGTACCGTAATCTGAGTTATCACTTTCTTCATCCAACACTTGGTCAACAACAGTTTTAATCACTTGTGACTCGTTGTCAGTGTCAGATGGAGAGAATGTAACATCAATGTTTTCCGGTAACTCATTCTCTACAGTTCTCAACTTGAGATTCAAAGCTGCTTCCACCCCATCTGGATATTTCTGTGTATAATGATTCCACATTGGGGGTGGAACATTGTTGAAAGCAGGTTTAGCATCAGGTAGTTGAGGAACAATTTGATCAATCACATAAGATGAAGCAATATAACTGATCAATTTCTTATCAACTTTTTCTTTTTCAATACGCATCAATTCAAGTTCCTTTTTTAAAGATGCGATTGTGTCTAGATGAATGTTAATCTCCATCTGCTTTTCCATGACAGTTTCTTTGAACAAATTAGTAGCTTTATCATTTTCTATACTTTCCTTTTGAATCATTTTGATTGAACGTGATAAAGTGTCATAAGCTTCTTTCACATCATTAAGATAAAATTTTACGTTGTCAGTATATTTCTTTAATTCTTGAAACTATTTGTCTTTTTCAAGACAATCCATGCAGGGTTTTAAACAGTTTTCGCATGGTGTTTCAGGAATTAGATCAATCTTTTCAAAAACCTTTTCTTCTTTATTAGTTTTAATATCTGTTTTACCAAACCTGTCAGACTCAGACTCTAATTTTTCTCCTGACTTGATATCCAGATTTTCTGATTTGAACTCGGATTCCTTTTTGACTGACTCCTTTTCGATTGACTCTGTTTCGACAGACTCCTTTTTGACAGACTCCGTTTCGATAGACTCCGTTTCGACAGACACTGACTCTTGAGTTTTGTCTACCACTTTCAGCTTGACCATCAGCGCCTTGTCAGCTATCTCCTTCAGAGTTTCTTCATTCATCTCTTTAGAAACATCTATGATTTCTTCAACTGGAGTTTTTTCGACGTCATATTGTGGACAGAAACCTGTAGTCGGCTCGCTGAAGAATCCTGCAAAAGAATCAAACATGTTAGGAGGCATTATAGATTTAAAAGAATTAGCAATAATCTCCTGTTCTGATTGATAATAATAAACTTCTGCTGCTGCCTCTTCAAGCTCTGCCAAACTTTCTTTACTCATCACTTCACCGACTTCCTCAGTTTCAACAACACATTCTGGCTCTTCAACAATCTCTGCAATCATAGCAAGACCCTCACCAAGAATATATTTATCCCAACTAAACCCTTCAGGAATCTTCTCATCATCCTGATTAACCAAAAGAGCCTTTTCTGGTTTGTTTTCAATTTGAGGTCTTGGATTGAATGGTTGCTGACTATTTTTGTGATAGATATCTTGTCGGTAGTAGTTATTTGTGAACGGATTCTGATGATTGTTTACTTCCCTGTTTGGACACTCACGTTTGAAATGCCCTTTTTTTCATTTGAAGCATGTTACTTTCGCTTTATCAAATCCAAGCTTACAATCAGGTCCTGAGAGACTGTTTTGTCCGGTTATTTCCATGAACCTTTGTGCTCTCCTCACTAAGCTCGCCATTCCCCATTTGATATCAATAAGCTCTAATTCTTCAGGATCAATTTGATCGTAATCCTCCTTTGTCATGTATGGATTACCGATCCTTCCAGCAATTAGACTCTCATATGATTCAAGAACGGAAGCTAATAGTGTGATATGTTGCTTTGCAGCTGCTTCTGTAAAATCTTGACCATTTTTTATGTTTACAGCAATATTGCACTGTATCCCAGAAACGTAACTCTGATTATTTGAACTTGATGAGCCTTAAGGAGACACTTGTTCTTGAACCTTAGGATTTGGTTCATAACTTGTGAATGGTGAATAGTTGTTGTTCGGTGTGCTTTGAGAAACTCCAGACGTAGGCTCATCACTAAATGTTGTCTGAATTTTTGGACTTGGGGTAGATGTTGCTGATGAACTTCCTTTGTAGTACAATTGAACATCTTGTTGTACATTAGAAGATTTCATTTTTATAATCTTTTTAAGTTCAAGCTCATGCGATTCAATTTTCTCGATGAACGTGCTTAGATTGAAACCAACATATTCCAAGTTATTTTTCAAAGCCAACAAATATGTGCCCCACTCATCATACGGTAAAGCATCGGCCAACTTGTCAACCCATTCTTCATCTGTTTTGTTAATACTCAAACGCTTCATTTCTACAACCAAATGACAATATCTCTCGATTAATTCTTTTGTTGACTCACCCTTGTTACCCGTAAAAATATCAAATTCCTTTTTCAACAATGTCGTTTTGCTCTTTATCATCGAAACACTTCCAAGAAACTTCACTTTTAGTGCATTCCAGACAGACTGCGAGTTATCTTGATGTTGTAGCAGAACTAAAATGTCTTCTTTGATTACTTGTTGCAAGATACTCGTCATTTTCTTTTCGGCTTTAAAACTTTCCTGTTCAAGTGGAGTTAACCGATTAAGTGTTTTCTCAATACCCGCTCCATTTGTCGGAGGTACATACTTTGACTCAATTTTCATCCAACACTCAAAATGATTTGCCTGTACCCAGGTTTTAAACCTCTCTGACCACCCTGAATATTCGTCAATGTTCATTAATTTTGGTGGCTTTTGCATTGTACCAAGCTCGTTTTCCATGTTTACGTTCTGCACAATACTCGCTGGAGTTTGAGATGCTGTCATTCCCCCTCAGGAAAACATGTTATAAAATTCTTGGTTATCCATTTTAAACTATGAAAATAGTTTCGAAAAATTTTCTAAGTTTTTGAAAAATTCACTTTTCAAATGAAATGACTTCCACACGGTTTGGATTTTCAAACGGAATGAACTTCAAACGAAATGGACTATTTTCAAACGAGATGGAATTCAAACGAATTGGAATGCCATTTCGTGCGAAATGAGTAAAACGATTCCAATTCGTGCGAAATGATCAGACAATCCGGATTTTCAAGCGAAATGGTCCATTTCGTGCGAAATGGACAAGTTTTTCAAGCGAATTGGTAAAAAGTCACACGAATGGTTCATTTCGTACGGAATGGACACAATTTTCATACGAAATGATGCATTTTCACACAAAATGATGTTTTTGGCGCTTTTTAATCAATTTTTGACCGAATTAAGGTCTGTAACTTTCAAGGATTGATTAAAATGATGTTTTACACGTTATATTCAAATCTCAGTCCATTTTGTCCGTAGAATTGTTCAAAAATCCAAGAATGAGTAGAAGTAGAGAGTTCTGAACCATTCAAAGCACTGATTCAGCCGATTTGACTCATCATGAGCTCTGATACCACTTGTAGGATCGATATTCGACCTGAATGAGTCGGCCTGAGTCAAATCTAAGTCACTAGAGAGGCGGAAACAATCTAGTAACTGAGAATCGGTGTTAGAATGTGAGTAGAAGCAGAGAAATACACTTTAAACTGGTTTTCCATTGATATTAGATGTTAATACACGCAGAGAATTTGACAGCACTTCGTGACAAATTTCACCGAACCCTACCAAATGGAAAACACTACCTCCCTATTTATAGGGAATCCATTTCGCACGAGATGGCAATTTCATTTCGCACGAAATGGCAAAGTCCATTTCGTGCGAAATGGCATACAACACAAAATAACTTTAACTTTTTACACTTTAAACCCCTATTACAAGCTACTTGACATGACCTAGACTGTTGACATAGGCGATAGACATTGTGTACCAACAAGTCTTGGATAATATATCGTTCAAACATGAATTTCACTGTGATTCAACTCTCGGTTCTACAAAGATCACATCGAAACGACGATTACAAGAACACAAAATTTCTAAAAATAGAATTTCAAGTAATGGTTTCTAAATACGGGAAGTATGAACACGTAGGGCGTTACATAAACCCTGATTAGTTCATAGAAAATAGTTGTGTCAGTTTAACTATGGTTTGATCGTTTTTGCAGGTGTGAATTTGAATATATAATTATGGTTTTTTATGTTTCTAAATTTGAATATATAATTAGGGTTTTTTGCGGGTGTGAATTTGAATATATAATTAGGGTTTTTTTTTTGTTGAGAGGTAGGCATCTTAAAATTTTTGGCCACAAAAATCTCTGGGTTTTGTCCCTGATCAGTTCATAGAAAATAGTTGGGTCAGTTTAACTATGGTTTGATCTTTTTGCGGGTGTGAATTTGAATATATAATTAGGGTTTTTTTATGTTTCTAATACTCTCTAAGATCCGAATGCATCTTTTGAGTTTTTGTTTTAGAGTTTTAATTGGTGAATGTACTGATATTATTGCCTCTGTGTGTGTTCATGTGAATCATTCGATTAGCTCTGGTTGGATTTTTTTGGTTGATTTAGGGGTTTATTTTTGGTGGTATAAGAATGGGTTTAATCCTTAGCATGTTGTGCACACTAACTGTTCGACGATTTTACTCAGTGAATTTTGTTATTGAAATGAGCTTTTAGCAACAGTCTGAGTGGTTCTAAAACACTTGCATGTTTCTGTTATTAATTGAATTATTATTTTTTTTAATTTGATTTTTTTAAGAAATGTGTCTCAAACATTCATTTGATTATGCTCAAATGCTATAAAGTGAAATTGAATCCGGTTTTGTTTACAAATTTGACTGTGATCAAAGAATCTTTGTGCATAAGAAGACTATTTTCGCAGCTTCTGAGCATCTGAAAATGGTGAGATTTTTTAATCTTTTAGTATATCAGTTAATGTAAATATGGATTTTTAGTATTAAATAGTCAATGTAACAGGTTAAGAATTGCAAAGAACCCGAAGGACGATTCAAAAGGACCAAAGACTCGCTAAATAAAGAGGTATCAAAGTTTAAATTTCCACCCGGACAAGATGGGATTAAGAAAGCGAGTTGTAATGGTTGTGGAAATTTTCCAGTCAACCTTGATACATATTAATCTATCAACGTACTTAGCGGCTTTTAGAGGCGATGTGTTAGCTGGTTTGACTAATCTTTGATTCCTCTAAACATAGAATTTAGGCGATGTGTCGACGAGTGGATGATAATTTAGAGGTGGGTTCTGATCATCCCACTTCACTCAAGTTTTGTCTTCCAACTGTTTCTTGTGCCATTTCAAGAATTGCTTCCAAGTACTTCCATAACGCTTCTATACGAAGCTGTAAGTGTCTCTGTACCTGTTTCGAGTCCATTCAAATAGTGTAGTTGACCCAATATTTTTATAGTTCATTAATTTGTCAATTATAAATACAATTAATGTGTTAGTTGTGATAACAATGTTCAATGTCTTAGTTGTGATAACAATGTTCAATATCTTAGTTATGATAACCAATTATTTGGGATATTAGTTGATGTGTACCTAGGGCTGGCATATCGTGTATACCCGTACACGATAAGACACGACACGATAAGACACGATACACGAAATCATATACACGAACACGACACGATTTACACGAAAATTACCTGTTAATACCTTTTAATACCTGTTAACACGACTGTTCGACTGTTATACACGAAAATTACCTATTAATACCTGTTAACACGAACAAAAACTCGAACACGATATGCTATCTGAGAGTTACAGAGAGAGTTTCGGGTTTTTTTTTTTTTTTTTTTTAATTGAATGAGGAATGAAAATAGAAAGGAATTAAGGAACCCACATGCATATGGCTTGTGAGTTTTATTTAATTTAATTTCTTATCGTGTATTAATGGGTATTAACAGGTAAACAGGTATTTAACATGTTTATACACGAAAATTAACAGGTAATATCGTGTCTACCTGTTTGGTACACGATACATGTTAAGGCCATACACGATACCTGTTAACTTCGTGTAGGTTCGTGTCATGTATTCATGTATTCGTGTAAAATTGCCAGCCCTATGTGTACCCTTATAATTAAGGCATACCCATATTTTTTTTTAGAACGGCAACAACTCTATATATATAAATATATAGGGCCAGCAAGAAACTGGAGAATACAAGCAAAACAAACAGAACAAAACGAGAAAAGACGGGACTTATACAATGTCCGCTACATCAAAGTTGACCCAATTCTCCCACTTCGGAGACGGGATACTCGCCCTATTACAAACCCAAAAAAACACATCTTCCTTTATCATCTCCATGATTTTTTGAGTTGGAATGAATGTCTCGTCGAAAATCTTCGAGTTGCGGGCGATCCAAATTCTCCATGTTGTTGCCGTTGCAATTGTGTACACAAGCCTCCTCCATGTTTTGCTTCCTGGACATTTCATCAGATCTTCGATAATATCTTTTAAGGAGTTAAAAGAATCAGGAGGTTTTAATTTCATCCAAACAAAGATGTTCCACCACAAGCTCCTAGTCCACAAACAATTAGCGAATATGTGGTTTGCGTCTTCCTCGCTAATACCACAACGAGGACACACCGTATCCGGAAGAGCGACGCCGCGATCAACAAGGCCTTTTTTAGAAGCTATTTTGCCCATCAATGCCCTCCATACAAGCAGGTTGCATTTCGGAGGGGCCCAAACGTTCCAGAAAAAGCAACCAGTAACCTGTTGTGAAGAAGGCCTACCCGCCATAATTAGCTCCATCCGGATACTTTTAACAGAGAATTTTTTGCCAAAGCTGTTTGACCAGGTCCATTCATCCCTGCTCCCATTTAATTCGTGCGCTGTCAATCGATCCATTAAATTCCCCAAGTGTTCCCATTCCCCCAGTTGTAGAAGGAGCTTTAATCCATTCCCATCCCCATTGATTAAACGACCGAAAACCGACTAAACAAGAAGCAATGGTACAATCTTTATCCTTCGCCATCCGATACAAGTCAGGATACACGTCTTTGAGAGGTTGTTGCTCCAGCCACACATCCTTCCAATACCCATCCTAACCCATACCTATCCTAACCCATTACCCAAACATGTCCAACGCACCCATTTTGCCACCCCTACATATAATTACTGAGTGAATACCAATGGCGTCCGTCGGTAAACATAGCCAACCATGGTTGTAAAAATCCCGACTAGGTGCCGATTAATCCTAGATTAATCACCGATTAATCTCGATTAATTTCCGATTAATTACAATTAATCACGATTATATCCGATTAATCCCCGGTTAATCCCGATTAATCGCTAGTCCCCACCCTACCGGCCGACTAGCGACTAGCGATTTCTACAACCATGTAGCCAACCGGAGAATTGTTCACTGGTTACTTTTTCGTTAACGAGTCAGATTATGGTCGGAGAAAATATATCAGTCGGAGTATTATCTCACGACCAGTATACCGACCGAGCTTCACCGATAGATTCCTGTCGGTGATGGCTTTCATCCACGGTTGTCGGTGATGGCTTTCATCCACGGTTTTCTTATCGAATCGTCCGAAGGTGAAGCTCATGTATATAAACTACGTTGTGTACGGGCGTGATTCATTGATTTGTATTTGGACATATCACGTACGAATTAATTGTTGATGTGAATATATAATCTTTTTGTGCGTTTTTATAATGTGTAGGTGCCTTTACAAAGGAAATCAATCAGCCTACACACATGAAGATATATATATTCGAAAGCCACAGATTTATTAATGTCATTGTGTCTGGAAATCATAACATGTATTGAAAAGATCCAAAAGTTAGTGACTATGTCTTTTTCAATATTTTGATATCCTTCCAGCGAGATTCCATATGGAAGGAAGCGTCTTCTTGCGAGTACACACCACACTTGAAATAATGAGATCTTCCTCCACGACCAGGACCATCATACTTAAGAACCCCGTCTATATAAACTTGTACGTTGTTGCCTTCCACATCATGTATAACATTCAAACGGAACCACTTATCGTATATATTAGAAAAGATAACCGGATTCCGGTAATAGGTAAGTTTATTATGATCTACCCTAAGCATTGTGGTTGTAGCAGATGGAGGTTTTGACCCAAAAATTTGCATTATGCACACCCCAGAAGTCCCATGGGGCACGTATCCATAAGCTTCAAATTGCCAAACACCCAACGAGTAATCATAACCCTTAAAAACAATATAAAAATGAAATTGTTAGTCTATATAGAACCTAGATTTACATCATTTCATAAGGAAACCGTATGGATGACTAAAAATTTACTTGAAATCGAATTTCTGTACGTGGGAGGGTTTTACTGTTTTTTGAGTGTGGTTTGTCGGTCTTGAGCACCCAAAGCTTGTGGACGCCATTAGAAAGGTTGTATCGTTGCTTGAGCGGGACATTGTATGGCTTTTGTATGTGGAAATTGGACTGATCGAGTGGTTGTGCTACAAAACCTGATGTGGTATTGATAGGTCCACCTCCCATGGCTTTGTACACGAAGAGGAACACAAATGAAATGTAGGTCACCAAACATGTGCGAGAATTCATGTTTTCTTTAGATCTTTGTGTGCTTGTATCATTATGTTCGACTATATATAGAGTTGATACGAATAAAACAAATTGTGAAGATTACAAAGTAAGTTGGTCATTGTCTGGTTTAGAAATAATTTATTGAACCCTCTAACCAAAGTAGAGGGGAGAGATCATCACTAGGATCTCTAAGATTGAGGATGCATCAAATAAAATATACGTGACAAGCAAGAATCATATTAGTAAATAAAATATAGCCATGAATGAGAACATGACCTTTCTAAGTGACACATTAACACTACGGTAAAAAACATAGATATGTTATTTTAAACATAGATATGTTTAGGATCAAATACAAAATCTTCTAAAAATAAGAAGTGTACAAAGACTCCTAAAAATAAACCCATTTTATGGGTTTATTTTTTTGGTGGTGTTGGTGGGTTTTTTTTTTTTTTTTTTTTTTGAGGGGGGGGGGGGGGGGGGGGCGGCGGTTGGGGTCAGGTTTTTTGTGGGTTTTTTTTTTAGTAAGAAGCCTTTTTAGAATAACTTAACTCCACCTATAATGTCTTCTTAAACTTCTTATTTTTAGCAGCTTTTGTAGAATAACTTAACCACACCTAATATATATTATCGAGTCCTTTGGATGAAATTTGGTTAAATTAACAATTGATTATATAACGCGTCTACTCTCAAGTATAACGGAGGATGAATTTCAGGATTATATTAGATATTTTGATAGGATTATATTAACCGAGTATAACAGTGATATTTTTATCATTTTGTGTTTAGGATCCAATTTATAATACTGAATTTTGTCTCAAAACTTCATGACAAATTGTATTCCTGCATGCCAAATTAAACGATCGTTATTTTCAACTACTACAAAATCAAGTGTCGGAAGCCGACACGGTAATAGTAGTGTGCTTTCATTAGGCTAAATGGGTGGCAGGGATAATAGTGCCAGGCAGCTACCTGTCATCCCACTATTCGCCCAACAAATTTACGATTTTATCCCCCTTTAAAATTACGATTTTGCCATCAGTTAAAAATTATGTTTTCGCCCCCGCTTAAAAATAGATTTACGCTTTTGTTTACAGCTAAATATTTCAATTTTGCCCCCGGTTAAAAATTACGATTTTTACCCGTTTCAATTTACAGTTTTGAAATTAGTTTTTTTCCCTTAAAATTACGATTTTGCTATCAGTTCAAAGTTATGTTTTTTCCCCCACTTAAAAATAAATTTACGCTTTTGCTCCCAGTTAATAATTCCAATTTTGCCCTCGGTTCAAAATTACGACTTTGCCCCGTATAAATTTATACTTTTGCCATTAGTTTTTTTTTTCTCACAGGCAAGTTACGATTTTACCCCCAACTTAAATTTACATTTTGCCCATCGTTTTTGTTTGTTTCCGTGGTGAAATTACAATTTTGCCCCCAGTGTAAAGTTACTGTCATGCCGGCAGCTTCCTTGCACTCCCCCGTTGGTCCATTTAGTTTACAATTTATCCCCGAATTAAAATTATGATTTCGCCCTCAGTTAAAAATTACGTTTTTTCCCATCGTTTTAGTTATTTTTTTTTTTTACCAAAACTATAAAGGTTTTTTTTTTTAATTGGTTTACTCGATTTAATTTTTTTCCAAGTCAAGGAGTTGCCTAACACTGGCTCATTAGTCCTGAAAAATTACACTTTTGCCCTAAGCCCGAAATTACTTTTGCTATAGTAGTTTTTTTTTAATTGGTTGAGAATTATTCGGCCATCTCCCCGCAACGCAGGCGAGACATCTCCTAGTTATCTACATTTATGTGGGATATATAGGTTAAAAAAACCTATAGAATTCAATAATTGTTTTTCATGGTTATAATTTTATTAAATGTTTCTTATTATATCTTTTGTACATGGTTAATAAAAGAATAATGTGCATGTAAGTAAAGGTTAATTTGTAATCAACTGGTATCGAAGTCCGCGTTTCCCAGCAGGGTTGTAGGAGAGTGCTAACAAAGATGTATTTGTTACATTATATATTGATGGGTTATTATAGGGTTTTCTTTTTTTTTTTTTTTTTTTTTGGGGGGGGGGGGGGGGGGGGGGGGGTCAGAATAACTTAACCCCACCTAATATATATTATAGAGTCCTTTGGTTAAATTAACAATTGATTATATAAGGCGTCTACTCTCAAGTATAACTGAGGATGAATTTCAGGATTACATTAGATATTTTAACGAGATTATATTAACCAAGTATAACAGTGATATTTTTAGCATTTTGTGTTTAGGATCCGATTTATAATACTGAATTTTGTCTCAAAACTTCATGACAAATTGTATTCTTGCATGCCAAATTAAACGATCGTTATTATCTACATTTATGTGGGATATATAGGTTAAAAAACCTATAGAATTCAATAAGTGTTTTTCATGGTTATAATTTTTTATTAAATGTTTCTTTTACACCACTCCCAACTTGACACATTGTTTGTCATGGCACCCCCTCGTTAAATAATCACTAACCTGATTAGTAAAATTAGTCTACGTGTCAATTTAAGCTGATATGGCATGTATGACGTGTCAATTATACTGATTGATCATCTTTATAAAGTGGGAATGTGACATGGATTTGGAGAAAAATAAAATAAAATAAATAATATATGACTCTCTCTCTCTCTCCTCTCTCTATGTATACAAACACCCTCTCCCCCCCCTCTCTCTCCCTTCTACCGTTTCTATCTCAAACCACCAGTCTAATCACTAATCAGCAATGGCGAATTCCGGCGAAGGTGACAAATTCCGTTCACCGATCATCCCTAACTGTCGTCGTACAGCCTCACAAGAGGCGAATTTACAGTCTTGCCCTTTCGCAACCAGATCAAAAGTATCCTTAAACGACAATTAGTAACAGAGAGAAACGTAGATTGCCGGTTTCAATGAAGATACAAAAGCAGAACAACAACTGTTGTAAGCATGAGACGTTTACGAGTTCGTTGAATTGGGTTTTGAAGATGGTGGAAAGCAGGGGTGGTGGTGATGAAGATGATGATGTTGATTTTGAGGAGACTGCAAAGATGAGGGGTTTGACTTTTCCTGGTCCTAGATGGTGGCCACCACATGGGTTTAAAGATTAAACACCATGGATCAACAAATATCCTAACAACTCGCTTAAACGCAAAGTTCAAGCAATTTGACAACACAAACCACGTAAGCGCCTCATAAACAAAATCAAAAGTCGGGATCCGTTACCAATGTCGTTATAACCGCCACCACCAAACGGACCAGCACCGCAACCGAATAATCCTCCGTCGTTTCCTCCGTCATCAGCACCGGTACAATCCAACTTATGTTTTCTTCTAACACGAGAACGTTTCCTGGAGTGTGTTTTAGGTATTGTGCTAGGTTTGACCGGTGGTGGAGCGATGACGTCGATCGGTAGAGTTTGGGCGCGGATTTCGTGGCGGTGGCGTTGTGGATCCGGTGGTAAGAGTGTGAGGTTGTGTCGGCGAGTGACGGAATTTGCTAACTTAGGATAAAAAAAGAATTGCTTTTTTTATATAATAAATAGCTAAAAGAATTGCTTCAGATCCATGTCAGCATGCCACGTAG